>JAGXJF010004547.1:0-160098 GCA_019208055.1 Stipa capillata | reverse complement strand
ATATGATGACAGGATTCAGATTTCTTCCGATAACCACAGAGAGTTATTGGCAAATAGCTATGTTAGAAAATTAAATTGCATATGTCAAATGGTAGCCTTTGCATGCATTTGTCTGTAAAAAGAGCACTAATTGAGTGGCTATAAGTAGATCTCGTTGATTCACCTCAAGTAGTTAACAAATGAAAAAGATAATAATACATTAAATGGAAGCTATATCATGCTCGAATTATAGTAACCGATACTTATTGCTATTGAACAAAAAGTACACTCTAGACGTGAAAATGTTAATTTTGTCCAGTAGAAATGCAATAAACGCTGATAAGTCTACTCCTCCGAGTAGCATGAGCAAACTGGCTATTGGTATCTTCACACAAATTGAACTTTCAGACGGTTACCTACAAAATCATTTCGGTGTTCAAAACCGGTGTGGCGAAGCAGCTGCCCGACGAAATCAGTTTCGAGCATTGAGAATGCGGGAAGCGTGGTGCCGTGCCAGGCTTCGGCCTCCCGGCCTCGCTCGCCAGCGCCTCGTTTTTCCTCCCACTCCACCGCACCACTTCCCACCCTGCAGTTACACACTCTCTGCGCACGCAGAGCCCCATGCACCGTCGCCGTCGACACCCTAGTTTCAGCTGCTCCCGTCCCACGGGCACCAGACTCGGTCCACGAAGGAGCTCGTGGCACTGCGTCTCTCTCCTCATCCGTCCCTGTCGTGCACGAGGAACGAAGCGGCCTCACGAGTCAAGCCAAACCACTGAACCAGCAGAGGCGTGATGAAGCGAGAGCCTGTCGTCCAGTGTAAACCTGCTCAGAATTTCTGTTTAATATCATGCACTGACGCAGCATTTTGAAGAAGGGGAAAAAGAGAATATATACATACACGAGCGTTTCAGGTTCCGGTTGTTGTGTTCTCTGTCTTGGCTTCGGTCAGTGAAGAGGTCCGCTCTAATCTCTCTTCTCGTCCTTTCTGCATGCGACCAAAGAAGTGTGTTCTGGTGAGGAGAGTGATGCTGCAGCGCGGAAGAGACAGCAGTAAGGTTGTAGTGGTGTAGTACTAGCGTCACTGCGTAACGTGTGTTTTTTGGGAAACATGCGTAAGAGCTTCTTGTTTCTTCTCGCTGATTTGGACGGAGCGAGCGGTGTGCTACTGTGCTTGCAGGGCGGGGGGGCGGGGGGCGGGGCGGAGGATTACGTGCTTTTCTGGCGCGCGGACGGCGAGATTACCGTGAAACCCAAAACGGAGAGAGGCGCGTGGATGGTGCGTGCTTGGCATGCATGCTCGATTAACGCCTTTTTCTTTCTCCTTTTTTCTCGAGTTTGTTGTGTTGTCTGGGTTGTTGTAATGCAGTGCAGAGCCTGTGACCATCCATTCCTTCGGCGCCTGCGACTTCAAATTTTTCCCTTGTTAGAGCAACTCTGACCCATCTCTAAGAGCAACTCTAACTCATCCCCAAAAAACCTTAACTCCCAAAAAAACTGCCATTTTTGGGAGTTAGAGCAACTAACCCATTCCCAATACCTGTTTAACTCCCAAAAATTTTTTGGAAGCTCCCAAAAACCAAGCCCTCCCTCCTAATATTTTGGACTCCCAATCCCCTCCCAATCCACTCCCAATGCACACAAATTCACGCGGGAGAATAGTCCGTTGCAACCGCCGGCCAAGCTCCGCCGCGATTCACCGCCGCCGGCTCCCCCCGGCCACGCCGCCGGCTGCCGCGGGCCCTCCGCCCCCGCCGACCCCGTCCCGCCCTCCCCCGACTGCTCGCCGCCGCCAAAACCGCCTCCCGAGCCGCCCCGACCACCGCCACCTCCCGAGCCTCCTCCCGCGCTGGCCACCGCCGCCTCCCGAGCTCCACGGCGCCGCGCTTGGCCACCGCCGCATCCCGAGTCTCCTCCCGTGCCCCGTCGCCATCCCCGCGAGCTCCACGCCGCCTCCGAAACCCGCGCGGTCGGTACCGCGCCTCCGCGAGCTCCCGTGCCGCGGCCTCGACCGGAGAGAAGCGGCGGGGGAGGCGGCAGGTCCATCCGGAGCTCGCCCGCGCCCGCAAGTCACCGCGGGAGGTCGGGGGACGCAGCCGCGAGGCGGGGGGAGGCGGCGGAGCGTGGGGGAGGCGGCCGGGAGGTGAAGGGGCCGGGGGAGGCGGCGGATCTTGGGGAGGCGGCCGGGAGCCAGGGGGCCGGAGGAGGCAGCCGGGAGCCGGGGGGCCGGGGGAGGTGGCCGGGACCGCGGGAGGCGGCGAGGCGGCGAAGGCGGCAGTGGGCAACGGCGATGGGGAGATGGGGAATTGGGGAATAGCAGCTGCCGTGCCCTTTTATATCTTTTTATTTTTTTTCTTAAAGGAAATAGCAAAGAAAATTATATTGGGAGTTAGGTTTAGGGGATGGGTTAGATCCCACCCTCCCAATACCTAGGAATTTTTGGGAGTTAAGTTTTGGGAGTGGGTTTTTGGGAGTTAGGTTTTGGGGATGGGTTAGAGATGCTCTAATAATTTCTTAACTCCCAAAAAACTAAAATTATTAAGAGTTAGACCCATCTAACCCATCCCCAATACACCTCTAACTCCCAAAAATTTTTAGGAGCTCCCAAAAAACTCACCCTCCCTCCCAAAAAATTGGGAGTCTGAGCTCCCTCCCAATCCCCCTCCCAATCCACGAAAAACAGGCGGGAGTGGAGTCCGGTTGCAACCGCCGGCCGAGCTCCGCCGCGATTCACCGCCGCCGGCCTCCCTCCGGCCACGTCGCCGGCTGCCGCGGGCCCCTCCGCCCCGCCAACCCCGTGCCCCGCGCCCTGCCGCCGCCTGCTCCTCCACGGCCGTGCCCCGGCCTCCCGAGCTCCCGCCGCTCCCGTGCCCGGCCTCCCGCACCAGACCGCGCCGCCCGCAGGGAGGAGAGAGAGGCGGCGGGGGAGGAAAGAGAAGTGGCAGGGGAGGAGAGAGAGGCGGCGGGGGAGCGCAGCCGGGCGGCGAGCTCGGCGGCGCGGGGGGGTGGCGAGCGGCACCGGCGGCGCGAGGGAGGAGAAGGGGAGGGGCAGGCGGGGCGAGGAGGGAGAGAGAGAAGGGGGAGAGAGGCGGCAGGGGAGGAGAGAGAGGCGGCGGGGGAGTGCGGCCGGGCGGCGAGCTCGGTGGCGCGAGGGGGGGGTGGCGAGCGGCAGCGACGGCGCGAGGAAGGAGAAGGAGAGGAGCACTGGAGCAGGCGGGGCGTGGAGGGAGAGAGAGAAGGGGGGGAGGCTTTTATATTGAAGACGTCTTTTTTATCTCCGCTTTCTAATACCAAAGACGTATTTTTTATTTACGCTTTTTCTTAGAAATTTTATTGGGAGTTAAGTTTAGGGATGGGTTAGATACCACTCTCCCAATACCCAGAAATTTTTGGGAGTTAAGTTTTGGGAGTGGGTTTTTGAGAGTTAAGTTTTGAGGATGGGTTAGAGTTGCTCTTAATTGTGTGATCGATGATAGGAGAGGTGGTTTTTGGTTTCTTGGGAAGTGCGTCGACATCATGTGACCGTAATGGAGAGTATTTGGACTTTGTTTCCTCCTCATCTTTGTTTGTGGTGTGATCGGAAGTTCGAAACGTACGTGAGCAAAAGCATGAACATAACTCTGGAATTTTCTTTTGAAAGTTTGAGTCATATCTAATACATCAATTAAACAAAATTGATATACGACACTGGACTAAAAGTTTATAATCTTACAGTCAAATTTTCACCTATTATGTAATGAGTCCATATTTTCATCTTGGTTGTCCTCTATTAGGCTAGGGTGTGTGTCAGGGATTCAGCTTCAGCCTCCCCAACCCTGTCCCCTATAGCTTAGCGGGTGGTATTTATGGGCAGTGGTGGCGTCTTCTCGAGCACGGGTTTCCGGGTGGGTGGGAGGGTTTATGAAAGTGCAATTAGCTCCTAAATGTAATTTTAGTAATTAGTGATAATTTTTATAGATTAACGGTTTGCTTGAGTTAAATATGAGCTTATGTTCCATGGATGATGTATGAAGGATATTGGATGAATTTTGTGATGAATTTCATCAAATCAAATATATGCATCAAGATCATGGAGTTTATTGTGTAACTCAAGATGGCATGGGTGATCAAGATCGTGAAGCAGGAATTCACGAGAAGAATTCAAAATATGGCTTTAAGAGATTAAGATGGAGTCAGAAAATGTGAACCTCAAGTTAAGCTCAAAAGAAAATGAAGGTTGATCAAGATGAAGTTTGAGGTTAAACTCAAGATGGTCAACATATGAGTTAGAGAATATGATCACGTGAACTTGGTAAGCAATTGTAAAATACATTTAGTGGATTAACCCATTCTCTATGTTTGTTCGGAGAGCGCGTGTGGATTAAGTGCCACTCATGGATTTGCATCAAAAGGATGATTTCATTGAGCCTATGAGAAGATGACATCAAGTGATGATGGTCAACAAGGTTAAAAATAGCAAGCCCAAGATAAGTATCATGAAAAGACATATGCTTGAAGCTTGCAGTCCAGCAAGAGAAGATAGACACTACCTCAGGAAATACCAGCACTGACGGGCGAAAAACGGCAATCGCTGACTGGTTCCGGGCCCGTCAGTAAGCTCCTGTCAGTGGAAGTGCTACTTTCACTGACGGGCGGAGGGCCCGTCAGTATAGACAGATTTTCACTGACGGGTGGATCCGACCCGTCAGTGAAAAGCCTTCCAGCGCTGCCCGGGAGGCATCCTGAGAGGACTTTCACTAACGGGCGTGGAACTTCCGCCCGTCAGCGGTAACTGCTTCCTCTGACGGGTACATGGCCTGTACCCATCAGTGGAAGTATTATCATACATTTTTAACCACATCTGAATAGACAATATGAAGCATGTGTAGCTATTAATATCACAAATGTTAAGCATATATAGCATTTAATATCACAAATATTAAGCATATATAGCAATTAATATCACAAATATTAAGTACATACAAGCTAGTTTACAACGAATTAAAACGACAAACAAATAAATTTAACAATGTTTATTTTCACTAGCCCTACTCTAGGTCTATGATGCTTGGCTAGTACTTGCAGGGCAGCGGTAAGCGGGTAATTGGACTCCCGCGTAGAAACCACCGCTTGGCCGAATGACTTCGTTGTTGATAATGTACGCGAAGATCTTCTGGATGCGGGCAAAGTCTTTCCTCCAGTCATACTTATCGCTGGCCAGATCGTGTATGAAATTATTGAATTGATCCTAGCTCCATTGCAGATTATGGGATATGACGAACGTGTCTATGTGAGCACAGACGTAGTACCCACATGTCACGCTACCTTCCGGCTGTTGCCTACAAGGGGTTGAATTTGTGGATCAGCTTTTTGCTCTTGCATTCTGCTCCTCCCCCTCGCAAGTTGTATTCCCAAAAGGCGGCTTCCAGAACTTCCTTAATTCTTGAGTAGTCCCGCTTGACACTTCTTTGGAAACCAAAATAGTATATCATTCTTGAAGGCTTGTGGATGACAATGAGGATCTAGTGGTTGCTGCGTAAAAGGTAACGAACGAATATAAACAGACGGGGATACGTGCTTAAGAAAAGCAAACTAGGCACGGTAGTAAGTAACTTACGGGGGGTTGTAGGGCAGGAGTATGTAGTCCTTATCCTTATGGTATATCAATGACTCCAGCACATAATTTATTAGGACCGGCATCGCTTCTCGTACATAGTAGTCGTTCATGATGACCGGATCCATTATTCCAAAAGCACAGTTGGGCAGACGCCTACACTCTTAGGCTTGGTGAAGCGCCCACAGCCTGACAAGCATGGTGTCGAGCCGGAAGAGGTTGAACAACATAAAGATATCTTCAAAATTGATGTCAAAGATGTCATGCTGTCTGTCCAGGAAGAAACCATAATCTTTTGGCACCTCGACCTTAAAGTGTAGTTCATAATCATCCCGATTCCGTGACCTCATCATGATTGTGTCATGGAGAAGTTTCATCTATGCGGGTAACCTCTGCACCTCATCATCTGGGAGCAAGGGCTCACCTGCCTCGTACACTACTCGTCGAGGCTTCTTGACAGTTTCGGCAGATGTCTGGAAGGATAAGGCTTTTTTCTTGCTTTCTTTGCTTGCCTCCTTCGCAGCGGTGTCGCCCCGTTTGTGTGCTCTTTTTTTTTCCTCTCCGGCTCTAGAGAGGAGGCCCTCTTGCCTCCCGTCAATGCTTCGCCCACTGCGGCATTGAGTGTGCTTGGAGATAAGACCTTCTTTCCTGCTGCCTTCGGGTCATGGTGATGCTTGGAGCACCTTTCACGGGGCGGCGAGTCCGTCTTGGATTGCTCCTCCTCCTGGGACGGAAGGATTATCGTGTGTTGCTGCGCGGCAAGATCGTCGTCCCGATCATCGAACAAAACGGGCGTACTGCACAGGCCGAGCAGAGACGGGCCGGCTCCGATTGATGGAGAGGGGATGGTTGACGTACTAGGAGAGGACACCCCGGGGATAATTATCTGAATCTTCTGCCACAGGATGTAGTACCCCTTGCAGTCTCCTAACTTTGTGACATCCTCTTCAGGGGCGACAGGGACTGCGACGTCACTGAACTCGGCGACGACGTGGTCCACCTGCACCCTCGCCATGTGAGAAGGTATAGCAGCGTTGTGGCATGTCGCGCCATCTACTGTTGGGAATACTAGACCGTGTGCAACCGTCTTCTTCACGCCGGACAAAGGGATAGTGAGGTGGCATTTTGTGGGGCCCTGCATAATAAAGGTACCCATTTTTATCCGCACAATGCTATGAATTAGAGCCCTCATACAAGTGATTCATGGTGGCGACAAACCTTACAGTGATGTCTTCGACGGGACTTGGCGACTCGGGGGCAATGTCCGAGGCTGAGGCGTCGCTACTCTATCCAGCAGGATAGGAGCCCTGATGTCCATGAGGATGCACAGGTGGACGAGTTGTATCGCGGGCGTCGTAGCCTCTAGACTCTAAAAATTGTTGCGCCGCCTGCTTGCCAGCCTCCTAGGCTGCCCTTATCATCTCTTGCATAAGAGATGTTTGCCTTCCTCTCCTCCTCTGGCGAGCAGCCTCGTAGTCTTGAGGAAAGACTTCGTCCCAGATAGCCCCGCTCCCGATCCCTCGGACACGCCCAGTCTTCTCCCTCGTTCCTAGAGCCTTCGAGAGATGGTCTTCCCACCTCTCACTCTGGATGGAGTCCTGGGAGCTTTCAGACTGCTGGGACAGCTGCCTCTGCAAGGGAAACAACACAAGGTAGGGGCCGTTAGCGTATTGGAAGCACAATAGTATGTTTCAAGAAGACATTGGGTTTAGATTATACCAAACGTTCGGAAACCTCCTGAAGCTCGGGGTCCATGATAATTGGTGACCCAGTAGCGGGGTCCGAAACTGTGTGCGCCCTCATCTAAATCTGGGTGCGTTCCTACTTGATATCGGCGAAAGGAACCGGTTTGCTAGCCGCTATCAGCGTGGCGTCCTCTTTGGCCCAAATCGGGCTCTTCCCTGGAACACCTCGGCTGCCAAGGTGGTGGAGGAATTTGTTCTTCGCGTGCAGCTCCTTCCCCCGGTGACTCTTTTCCTTGAATGCACCACTCTTCTTGTCAGCAATGAACTCCTCCCAGTGTTCAAGTTCTATCTTTGGCCATTTAGTTTTAATTGCAGTTTCGAAATCGGCGTCTAGCAGCTTCGTTGCTTCATATCGCCATGTCCTTAGCGTAGCACAGATGATGTTATCAGCTTTTCTTTGCACTCTTTCCTTGTCAGTCTCTGAGATAGCGTACTTATCCCATAGCTTGTCGAACAGGACATTTCTTCTGGCGTCGGTCATTTTCTTGAAGTCCCGGCATGTGATCCTGACATGCTCACGGACAATGCACCCACAGGTGTTGCTGAACGACCTCGCAGCCTTCTCAGGACTTGCAGGAACACCTATTACACCAACTCGAGTGACGATGAATGTCTCATTCGTCAGCTGGTTGCCACCTCTAGGGTTGTACCGTCTCTTCGGCTTCGATGGTGCTGCTGACGATGGCTCCGGCGCCTCCTGTTCTTCCGATCTCGACTCGCTAGACCGAGAATCGTCAGACGAGCCAGACGCACTCTCTTCATCTCGTGTCGTGGGAGGTGCAGGTGCTGAAGGTACATTCTCCAGCTCGATGGCAGGTCCACTGGCCGGCTCGGGGGCTGTTTGATCGGTTCGGAGCGGGGCGTCAATCAAGGCCGCCACGTCTAGGGGCGCCGCCCTGTCATCATCTACGTGAGCTAGTTCCTGGGTTGGCGACAAGTCCATTTCCGATTAAGAAACCTACTGAGGGTAGTAAGTCTCCATCAGCAACTGCACCACGCAAGAATGACGGGATACAAAAACGTGCCATCATGCACATGACGAGGACAATACCTCCTCTCCAAATATATGTAAGGATCATACTTGCTCATAGAATAATAAAATGAAGTCATGACTCATGAAACAATTTCTTCATCACTCCAAATACACATCCATTAAGTCAAGAACAAATTAATAAAGCGCATTGAAAAGACTGGATCAAATATGGTCTAGTATATGTGAAGCTCAAGTAGGTAAAGATTCATGTCATTCAAGCATTATAAATAATAAGATTTGGCTCTCGCACCTTCAACAGTTCGCCACACTGCAAAAAGAACCAGAGGTGCAGCCAGTCAGATCATTACGAATGACAAATAAATGGGAGAAGAAAATGCTTAGCAAAAGAGATGCTACGTTTGTTTTTGGGATTTCGGCTGTAGATGGTACGTTTAGCCCATGGCCAAACACCTCTTAGCCCATGGCGCCTCCTCTCCCTCATGGGCCCAAGACCCATCTGGGACGGAAGCTGTGAAATGTTCTTGATCGACCATGCCTCACAGCATGCTTTGTAACAAACCCAAAAGCTACATTTGTAACTACTTGGTTACGGAATAGCGTTTGGCAACCCCCAAGTAAGACATTCGATATCTCGAGAACATACGAAAATCTCAAGTATAAGGATGTAGCATACACATTGTATATGAGGCCAACTGATGACATGAACAACGTTCCCGCAATGTCTCATTGTGGATCGATCCAAGCCATGTTCTCTAGCATATGTTTATATTATCAATTTGATATCTCGATATCTATGACGTGTGAAACATGCTCATCAACCAATACATATGCTAGTCTAGAGATATGTGTTCTCATATGTTTATCGACTAGGGATCCTTTTGGAATATTTATCACATAGATAAATATGGAGTTTCACGAAAAGGCGACGTACTGCTAATCCATATTAATGATATTATTCAAAGACAACATAATGATAAATCATCAATATAAGAAAATACAATCATCTCTATGATTGCTTCTAAGGCATATTTTCAATAGTCTCCCACTTATACTAGAGTCAATTATTTAGGTATCTAATACCAATAGCTCTTGTGTACACCCCATGCTCTGGCTACCGAAGAGGCTTTGTCAACGGGTCAACGACATTCAAATCCGTGTGTACTTTGCATATCCTGACATCACCTCTTTCTACGATTTGTCATATCAGGTGATATCGCCTGAGTATGTGTTTGGACTTCTGGTGAGAGATCATGGTCTTTAGCCTTTGCATGGTACCACTGTTGTCACCAATAGAGATCCATCTAGTCCAAGGCACTTGGAACCACACCTAGTTCAATGATGGACTTTCTTATCCAAATACCTTCCTTTGCGGTCTTAGAAGCCACAATGTACTTGGCCTTTGTCGTAGAATCAGCAACCATCTCTTGTTGAAACTTTTCAAGTACTTAAGGATATTCTTGACAGTTGTCCAATGACCTTTACCTGGATCAGAATGGTATCTGTTCATAACACTTAGAGCATATGAAACATCTAGTCGAGTACATAATATGGCATACATGATAGATCCAATAGCCGAAGCATATGTGATCTTACTCGTGAGGTCTCGCTCATCAATAGTTGAAGGACATTGACTCTTGCTAACGCTTATCCCATGCGACGTAAACAAGAAACCTTTCTTTGCATCCTTCATGTTGAACCTATTCAACAGTTTGTCAATATATGTACTTTGGCTTAATATAATTAGCATTTTCAATCTATCTCTATAGATCTTTATTCCCAAGATATATATTGCTTCTCCTAAGTCCTTCATACAAAAACTATTTTTCAATGAGGCTTTAACAGACTCCAACATAGGGATATCATTTCCAATCAATAATATGTCATCCACATATAGGATCAAAAATACAAGTGCACTCCCACTAGCCATCTTGTAAACACAAGGCTCTTTTTCGTTCTTCATGAAGCCAAACTCTTTGGCTACCTCATCAGAATGAATATTCCAACTCCGAGATGCTTGCTTCAATCCACAAATGGATTTCCAAAGCTTGCAAATTTTACCAACATTCTTTGGATAGACAAACTGTCAGGCTGTGTCATATACAGATCCTCACTTAGGTTTCCATTAAGGAAAGCCGTTTTGAAATCCATTTTCCATATTTCGTAATGGAAATACTCGGCAATAGCTAGAATGATTCGTACAAATTTAAGCATCGCTACTGGCGAGAAAGTCTTATCGTAGTCAACTCCTTGAACTTATAAGAAATCTTTTGCAACAAGTCGAGCTTTATAGATATGAACATTTATATTAATATCAATCTTCTTCTTATAGACCCATTTGTACTCGATGGTTTTAACACCATCAGACGGATCGACTAGGTTCCAAACATAATTGTCACCCATGGATTCTATCTTGAATCTCATGGTGCCAAGCCATTTCTCAGAGTCCGGGCCCATCATCGCTTCCTAGTAAGTCGCTGGCTCATTGTTCTCCAAACAATATATCACATACATTATGCAACCTCTCTGACCTTCGTGGTGTGGGTGCTGCCATAACCACGGGTTCCTCGACTAGATTCTCCTGAACAGAGGCATCTCCAACCAAGTCCTCCTCGATTGTGGTCCCTTGAACTTCTTCAAGTTGCACCAGCCTCCCACTTGCCCTTCGTGAGAGAAACTATTTCTCTAGGAAGACATTGTTTCAAGTGACAAACACTTTGCCCTCTTTGCAGTTGTAGAAGTAATATCCTAAGGTTTCCCTTGGATATCCCACGCAAAAGCACTTATCCGATTTACACATAAACTTCATAACCCCAAATATTCAAAAAGACAAGCTGAGACTCTTTCCAGTCCATATCTCATATGGTGTCTTATCTACGGATTTAGATGGTACCCTGTTTAGCGTGAAAGCTGATGTTTCTAGAGCATACCCACAAAATGAAAGTGGCAGATCTGGCTGAATCATCATTGATTGAACCATGTCCAACACAATTCGATTACGCCACTCGAACACCCCATTCCTCTTAGGCGTTCCAAGAGGCGTAAGTTGTAGCACAATTCCACAAACTCTTTAGATGACTGATAAATTCGTGACTCAAGTACTTGCCTCCAAGATTAGATCATAGAAACTTTATTTTCTTACCACGCTAATTTTCTACTTCATTTTGGAATTTCTTGAACTTTTCAAAGGTTTTTGACTTGTGCCTCATTAAGTAGACATAGCCATATCTACTCACGTCATCGGTAAAAGTAATGACGTATTGAAAGCCACATCTAGCTTTCGTGCTCATTGGCCCACATACATCAGTATATATGAGCTCCAACAAGTCAGACGCCCTCTTAACATGTCCCATGAAAGGTGTCTTAATCATCTTTCTAAGTAAGCATGATTCACATGTTTCAAATGATTCAAAATCAAATGAGTTTAGAATACCATCTTTATGGAGCTTCATAATGCGCTTCTCACTTATATGACCCAAACAACAATGCGAAAAATAGGTGGTATTCAAATCATTATGTCGAAGCCTTTTAGCACGTATGTTATGACATGTTTATCATCAAGATTTAAAATAAACAACCCTTTCACAATGGGAGCATAGCCATCGAACATCATATTCAAATAAATCAAACAACCATTATCCTCAATATTGAATTTATAACTTTCTGCTAACAAATAGGAATCAGAAAAAATATTTTTGCTCAAGGCTAGAACGCAATAACAATTATTCAATTCCATGATAAATCCTGAAGGTAAATGTAATGGAAAGGTGCCGACGAGCAATGCAGCAACTCTTGCTTTATTGCCGATGCGCAAATCAACCTTGCCTCTTGCAACACTTCTACTCCTTACCAACCCCTGTATCAAATTGCAAATATGAGCAACCGATCTGGTATCAAATACCTAGGAGTTATTAGGAGTATCAGCAAGATATACATCTATAATATTTATACCTGAATTGGAAGTCATACTTCCACCGTTGCTTTTTAGATTAGCCAGGTACTTTGGGTAGTTCCTCTCCCAATGGCCTTCCTTATGACAATAGTAGCATTCAATTGATGAAGTAGGGCCACTCTCGAACTTAGGCTTAGGCTTAGCTCAAGATCTCAACTAGAGCTTTACCTTTGCCCTTTCTTTTAGCCCAAGACATTCCCTTCTTCTTGAAGCTATTAGTCTTTTGTACCATCATCACATGACGAATGCCTTTTCTGATGTCTTCCTCTATTGTTTTGAGTATCCCATGTTGCTCAGTAAGATTCTTGTCCATGTGGTGCATATGGTAGCTGAAATGAATGGACCATAGCTTGGCGGAAGTGACGCAGGAATCATATTAGTAGCCAACTCTTGGCTAATAGGAAAATCAAGCTTTTCCAAAATATGTGTGTAACCAACCATCTTGATTACATGTGGGCTCACCAAGTTGCCTTCTGCCAGTTTGCATTTAAACAAGGCTCTTGAGATATTAAACCTCTCAGTCCTAGCCAGTGTTTGAAACATGCGTTTCAGCCCTACGATCATATTGTAGGCTTCCATGTTCTCAAATTGCTTTTGAAGCTCAGAGTCCATGGTGGCAAGCATAAGGCAGCTAACATCAATAGACTCATCACATGTTCTCTTTTATGCAGCTTTAACAGCGGTAGTTGTATCATCTGTCAGAGCTTCTAGAAGAAGGTTCTCCAGAACATGATCCCTCTTATCTTGCTTGAGAACAATTCTCAGGTTGCGGGACCAATCTACAAAGTTTGTTCCATTAAGTTTTACTTTTCAAGTATCCAATGCAAAGCAAAACTAGGTTGAGTAGATGCGATAGGAGGTGCCGTGATCTACAACATAAATATATGCAAACACACTAAGACAAATGTTCATAATGAGTAACTTGTATTAAATAATTTAATAAATATACTTCCACTAAAATCAATATACCTCTAATGATTTCTAGTGATTCAAGAACCAGAATTAACTACTCAACTAGTGAGCTTTAGCATCATTGCTAGCGGACTAACAAATTTTGTAAGCACCTCCTTGCTAATCATATCTCTATATGACTCTTGTTGTTGGGGTGGCATCATATGCCCTGGCGCCCAACCCTTATGCCCCAAAGCCCAAAACCGTTTTGATAGCTTTGTCAAGTTAACCAACACCATGCATGTAAGTTCCTGACACAAAGCCATCTTATCAAGGAAAGTTAATGCATGGCACCCTATTTTTTAGACCTACCATTAATTTACATGATATGAGATGGTGCGGCTAATTGTGAGGCATCCTTTAATTTAATATTTCTTGAGGGATCATCTTATTTCTACCATACAACATGCATAGGAGTAAAAGAAAACAGGAACAAAATTCATAGTTAGTCACATTAACTATGACATAGTATGACCCTTTCACATGGTGATATCCATTGCCATACTTCCTGCTTGCCATGCCCCAAGTGCTCGAGTCCTCCATGTACACGATCACTATATTATTACTCCTAATAGCAAGTAATGAAGAAATATGAGCATCATAAGTTGACATGCAGGCCATTATATAAATATAGACAACCTCGGTTGTAATTAAACATGACTCGCAGGTCATGAAAATTACACACATGCATCACATACATAATGGGCCATACTATTCACATGCATCTTGCAAAAACAAGTTATGCATAGAATCACATTCTAACGGATGATGTATACTCGTAACACACCAGAGCTCGAAACGAACTAGAACTCGCTATGAAACCTCTTCAGAAAACTATGTGCAAGCAATATGAATATAAAACTATGCAGGATGGCTCTAATACCACTGTAAGGTTACGGGTAGGTTACGATAACATAATTCAAAACAATTCTACCACATAACTGAGGAACCACTACACATCTAGTGGTAATCTCGTGATCTATAACTTGTAGTGGTTTCTCGGTTATTTTTGAATTATGCTATCATAGCCTACTTGTAACCTTACAGTGGTTGTCGAGCTCGCCATCTCCGGAGCGAAGGAAGGAGCTAGCCATAGTGATGGGGGTTCGCTCGGTGCACCCTCAAGGGGGGAAAGAGCACGATTCGTTGTCAGCTTTGATCTAGGTGACTTGGCTTCCTCAAAGAAGACGTATCATATTGATGGATATCCGAACTTCGAGATCAAACATCATTTGTGTCTCTTGTCTCCTTAACATTCTTGTAATTCATACTTGTACTAGAATAGTTCTATTTCTTTTGTAGACATTGAATTGTTTGTTTGTCACTTTAGGATTGCGAACCTTGACATAGACATAGGTGTTGGTGCAATTAGTTGAGCCTAGCATCTTTAGGATTTATGCTTGTGAAAATTTGACTAGTTTAGTTCCACATTCGGATTAAGTCAAATTCGTAATTATTTTAAAAACGTCTATTCACCCCTCCGCCAGCCCCTCCCATCTCCAGGCAACATTTTTGTCCTTTCAATTCAACCAGAATAAAAGAGAGGATTTTAGTAGGAGCTAGACAACGGCAGCAAATCTTATGATAGTTTTTAGACAATGGAAGAGCTTTATTTTCTTGATGCCACATCAAGGTGATGCATACATAAAAAGTTATCTTCTAGCCTCTACATTATCCATGCGCACAGCCAAAAGGTTTATGTCGAACCCCAGAATTCATAACAGAGAGTCTTAAGTGAAACCACCCGCTAAGTCGGAACGTCAACCCCGACCTCAACTCCTGGGTATCAATTCCAAGAGGAGTGGAGTGATATGGCTCCAAATAGCCCGAGACGTCAACCCCGAACTATCTTCGGCAAACTAATGCTCAGAACAAGTAGGGTGATATGGTCTCCTCACTCTTTTCTTACTGAGCCAGGACATCAACCCCAAACTCATCCCGGCAAATTAATGCTCGGCTGGAGTAGGATGATATAGTTCCCAACCTCTCAGTAGCAGAGTCACTTCACAGGGGTGATTAAACCTAATAACTCTATGATATAAACTCTGAAATCCTACCCACAAACATGTGCTTCATCAACATACACACACGGCACATGAGTAGGTGAAAACAACCAGATTTCACAGCAGTAACTCTACGACCGAAACTGCAATATTATAAGTTTGAAACTTAACAAACATATATTCACATAAGGATCCGAAGATCCAAATACACAGCGAAAGAGTATTTATGGCTACGAAGCCAAAACGGTAAGGCCAAAAGTGGCAGCGAAACAAACCCAGCTGCCAAACCCCGGGGCAAGATCACTGCCTGGGATTCCCAGCGACTAGTCGTCGTTGGTGTCGATCTCTATATAGAAACCACCCTCGAAAGGGGTAGTTTCCTCTGCAACAAAAATATCAACAATAGCAGGGTGAGTACAAAATTGTACTCAGCAAGACTTACAGTGCGGAAATTAATAATAGACGTGCCAAGTATCAATAAAGGGGTAATTGTGGACTATTTTGCGGAAAGCAAGTTTCACCTTTGTCAATAGAAGTAAGTAGATGAAAAACCGACTACCAGAGTGCTTTTCAAAGGGGATGAGTCGAACACTTCACGATCAGTCCTTACTGCAGATCACCACACCTTAGATACCCCGACTCTTCCTCAACCACCCTGGGAGGAAGCAGTAGCTAACACCAGCCTTAAAGTTGGCAAGTTTTAAAGTATTGTTATAGTTGTCTAATTCGACGCAGGTAATCACCAAGTTGTCCATAACTGAGGACACGGCTGTTCAAACAGTTCAAACCCTGCAGGGGTGTACATCTTTACCTACACGTATCGATCGACTCTTAATGCCATCATGTACACACTTCACGAGGTGTGCTGGCAGAGGGTGATCGAACACGACCTTTACAATACTTTCGACCTAGGTATGAGCCACCCTTACGGGCCAGTCCATGTACATCAGTCCGGCCGTGACTACGACACAGTCTCATAAGTTGTAGCAGGTGATACATCCCCGGCCTCGAACCGTGTGTACCCCTTACACCTATATTGAAGCACCACACCACATCATTTTTCACGCACACGGCAAATGGAAACGGCAAACTATGCAGCTCATACTCTAAGTCTAGGCAAATTATTTAGTCGTGGGTGGCCCCATAATCCACCCGTGCAGAAGTACGCAAATCTTGGGTCAATGTACGTCGGAAACCGGTGCTTGCGGGAAAACGAGACAACCCACCATGCTCCCAGCCATGGCCTCTCGTCTAACCCAATGAAGATTAGTCAAGTTTATTAGTTGATTCCCGGTGAACACCCACATACCACGTAACCCATCCAATGGTGTTGATTTGTCTGCCATCCCAGGAATTACGACTTTTACATGTCTAAGCATGTCTAAGCATATATAACATAGCAAGCATTATAAAAGTACACACTACGCTACTCTAGATAGGTTCGAATGGTAGTGAAGTTGATTGAGCGACAAAGTAAGTTTTACGCACAGGAATAGGGTTCTGCTTAGCGGAAAAATAGAATTTGAATGTATGTGATAATGAATTTGAAAACAACTAATACTTTGCAAATAGTAGGTGTTTGCAATGTGACCAAAGGGGCTGCTTGCCTGGTTGCTTCGAAACTAAACCCTGCTCGTGATTGACACTATCTCCTTCGGGACTTTCCGGCTCTAACGGGGAAGAACGAAAACACCGGAAAGAAGGGCATAAACGTAATTATCAAAATGCTAAACATCAGCATGAGATGAAATGTATGCCATGACATAGGGGATGCAAAAAGAAGACTAATGCAAGTTGAATCGATTTAATCGGAGTTCGGACGCATAAAATATCGCGATCCGAAAATCCTCCGGCTAATCGGAAACCTTAATTTGAGTTTTTAGCCAATTATATTTTTCCTAGCATGCAAACATGGATGAAAATAACATTTTGAATAGATCTCATTTTTCTGAACATTTTGATATATTATTTACATTTTTCTGATTAGAAATGAATTTTCTATGAATTTTCCAAGTTTTAATCAATTTTGGCCCTTTTGTTGTATTTTTCTCAGAAAAATAATATTTAAATTAATTCAACTAGCACTAGAGGCTGACATGTGGGCCCTACTGGTCAACTTTGACCAGGTTTGACTGAGTCAATGACAAGTGGGGCCCACTGTCATATAACTCTATTTCTTTTATTCTTGTATTTTTGTTTCTTACATCTGGGACCCACATGTCATTGAGACCACTTTATTAAGTTCAATTAATTCACTATTAGTTATTAACCACGGTCATTAATGTGTCGGTTTAGTTTTTAATAGCAGTGAGTAATCATTAATAGGGTCATTAAGGTGTCTGCGCATTGATTATGCTTATTAATTCACTTCATTAAGTCCTAACAGCAGATTAAAGGGCCATTATTGCCCCTTTAGCCGTGCTGGTCGGGACCCGGGGTGAGGCCGGCGGCGGGTAGAGCGGCGGCGAGCGGAGGCTTACCGGAGGACGGCGGACTCCGGCGAGGCGGGGAGCGGGGCTCCGGCGAGAGCGACAACGGGGAGGGAGGCGGAGGGCTGGGGAGTGGCTCGGGAGGAGGCCGGTGGTTGGGGCCGGCGACGGCGGGTGGCTCCCGAGCGGCGAACCGAAGAACGAGGGAGCTCCGGCGGCGGAAGCTGGGGATCCAGGGCAGCGCGAGGGGAGCTCCGGCGTGGGGATGGCGAGCGGCGGACCGCTAGAGGAGGTGGGAAGCGGGAGCGGCCGAGGCGACAGCCACGGGGTGGCGAGCTCGGCTACCGGCGGGTGCTTCGGGTGGAGAGAAGCCCGGCGAGGCGAGGACGGGGGGACTCGGGTGAAGGGGCGGAGCTCGGTGGCGGGGTAGCCGGAGCGGCGAGGGCTTGGCTCCGGGGCGGAGGGCTCGGGCGGCGCAGCAAGCTCCGGAGGAGACGACGACGCTCCGGTGGGTGAGGAGGCGAGCTCCGGCAAGGCGGGGCGCGGTGAGCTCGGCGGGAGGCGGCGAAACAAGGCGAGGTGGCCGGCGGAAGGAAATGCTAAGGGGGGGCGAGCGCTGAGCAAGAGGGCGGCGGGTGGATGAGAACGACGGGTGAGGAAAGAGAGAGCAGCAGCCGAGTGGAGGAGATAAGGTTGGGGGTTAGCTTAGAGAAGAAGAAAGAAGGGGGCGGTAGCGGGCTGGGCCAGGGAGGAGAGAAGAGAGAAAATGGGCCGGCAGGCCCATGCGGCAGGGGGAGAAGAAAATAGAATTTAGGGTTTTTCTTTTTCAAATGCCTTTTCTGTTTTCATGTTTAATTCGAATTCCATTTCAAATTTGGTTTCCTTTTTCCGGTTTTGATTTGTATCTAGTTTCCAGAATCAAAATCAAATCTATATTAACACGAGAATATCTTGCCGCATTACTTTAAATGTATAGCACGTACAAATCATTCCCGTGCCCTCAGGATGAGATTAGGGTTTTTAGCAAGGGTTTTCAAAAAGTTTAAAATTCTTCTCATTTTCGAGTTCATGAATGGATGCCATGATGCACAAACACGGGTTAAGATTTAGGGATGTTACAGTTTATTACAAAGTACAACAAAGCCGAACACTGAAAAAGGGTGATGGCAATAGTGGTGTGGTGGTGGGCAAGGAGGCGATGGTTAGAGGGTGCGCCAGAGCAGTGGTGGCACTAGACGAGGAAGTGGGAAGTGGTGGCACAATGGTTTGAGGGCATGTAAGAGCGGTGCCATCAAGGTAGGGAGTGGGTCGGGCGTTAGGGTTGAATCTATCGCGAGAAGTACCTATGGCATTTATGGTTTAGGATCAGGAGGTTTTGCATCGAACGTATGGATCCTATGGTTGAGAAGAATTTGTTTGAAATGTTAAATATAATAGATATGTGATTATAGTCACTTCCTAGATTAGATAGAAGTCTATATTAAGATATGGGGTACCATCTTATGAATCCTCTATAATAGTTGTCATTCGTGTTAAATGAGGTAAATATGGAAAATAATTGCTCCTCTAAAAGGAAAAAGAAAGGATAGTTGTAGTGCTGATCCTGTTCACACGTTCACATTAGCTATGTAATGCAATGGCAGAATAAATATGGAAAATGCGTGAAATCAAAGCCAAATTTATAGACATCTTTGATTTGCAAGATTATTTTCTTTTTTCTGTAGGAGCTGAACTATTTTTCTGTGAAATTTCTGTAAATTTTATGTAAAAATCCTGTGAACCAAGAGGCCCTATATGTGTTTGGGGCGGGCTTCAAGTTGTAGGCACCGTGATCTCATTTTAAACTTAAATCTAGTCGCAATCAAACAAGCTACAGGCCCAGCTAGTGCGTTAAATGATTTGCTGGATTTGTGAATCTTTGGGAATGGAGGATGGTTCACTGCGAATCTACTCCATTGTGCAATTAATTTGATTTGATCTATGCTTGGTTTTGCAGCGCGCTAAAGTTCCAATGAGATTCGCATATTATTGAAATCCTATTTCCTTTTTGGGAACATTTTTTGCCAAATCGTGACAGTTAAATGTTAACATTTGGTCAAATCTTGGCAGCTAAATTCTTACATTTGTCCAGGTTTAAAAATGCATTGGTTTTCAAAGTTGAGGGTATTAGAAGTTTCTGTAGTATAGGTTCTAATTTGGACTTGATGATAGAACAATGCTCCAAAATATTGGTGAAGATGTGCATAACTATACTGTAGTTAAATTGCTTGTATGCGTTTATATATTTTGTGCAGAATATAAAAGTAAAATTAGTGCACTAACTTTAAAGCAAAACAAAGAGGTTGTGATTGACTCCACTTATCACAATAGCTTTTCTGTAGGAAGGGTAATTTTATCACTTCGAATGACTCAATATCCATCCTAGGTCCATAGTCCATATTAACGGAGTGTTTAGTTGGGCTTTCGCAGCTTTTGCAAACAGTAGCTGTAGACTTTGTAGTGCAAATTCAACTGTTTAGAAAAGCTGACTTCTGCCAGCTTTTTACAATGTGCTAAAACTTCTGTGCTCATTTTCTAAACTGTTGTATATGATTTGGATCAACCAAAAGTCATATGTTCACTTTCTCACAGCTACAGTAGTTTTTCTAGACAACCAGTCAACAACAGTTTTATCAATAGCCACAGTCCAACCAAACAGACCCTGAACCCTGTCCATATCCATAGCCGGTATACACGTTCTCGGTAGTAAGGCGCTGCCGACAGCTTAGTCGTGGGCTCGTGCCCGGACGCCGGACTTGGAGGAGATAAGCGAGCATCAAGAGAAGAGAATCTAGGTCGCAGAAGGCGTCACCAAGCCAGGGGGTGGATGAGCTCAGGGCAAGCTGGCCGCGTCGTTCCCGTCGCTGCAGTTCGAGGTTTACCCATTCCGCGCCGTCGCGGTCGCCGCGCTCATCTTGGCGTCCGTAGGCGCCGCTCAACTACGCGCGGAGCTGCAAGGCCAGCCTGCTCCGGCGGTGTGTGCCGCGGGCGATGTACCACAACTGCGACGACCAACGTGCGGTGGCTGTGGGAGACGTGGCTGCCAGCCGCTGTCATAGGCGCGCCCAACTTCTCCCGCCACTCTAGGCCATCTGCTCCCTATCGTCCTCGGTGATCGTGTTGAGGCTCCTCGGCACCTTCATCTACCAAATGATCAAGAGCCAATTGACGCGAACTGTGGCGGCGCCACCTCCATCATGAACCTCGCTGCCACCTGTGCCTTCGCCATGTTAATTATACCTAGCTGTAGTAGAGGGGAGCAGTGAGAGAGGAGGGGCGGGGGATGGATGCCTGGTCGTGGCAGAGTGGACGGGAGCGACGATGGACGCGAGTCGCGGGCAGAGAGAATTTGCAGGCGGCGATTGGAGGTCCACATACGGAGCGCTTCAGCAGCGGAAGCAGGCAAGCAGCACGGGGTGGGTTGTCGGGGAAAAACGGATGAGATCGTGGGGGTGGAGCAGGTCTGGACATGGGCTTGGAACCTTGGATCCATGGGCTTGGCAGTGATTAAATTACTAATTTATTCTTAGTGGTAATTAACTAACAGTGTTTTGAGATTTGTGTTTAAAACCCTAAAAAAAAGAGAGAGTTTTGTGTCAAAAAGAAGTGAAATAGTACAGTAGCACTTCTCGTAAAATTATGTGTCTAGGCAACAAGCAGCTCGACAGCTACCACGACAGTTTCTGAACCATGCAGTACCCGGGTCTCACTATTCCACGCTAGCTCCTGACTGCCCAAGGTACTTACCTGGCCATTAATTAAATTTTTGCTACATTGGCTCAAGTCACCTCGTCACGTGAATCGTATAAACTTGTACTGCTCTACTTGCATTTTGGTGCTTCCAGGCTTTTGCAGCTGTAGGTCTTGCACTTGCACTCTACCGTCCCTTTCACATTCCCTAGCTTCACTTCGAGTCTTGAGCAACGAAATTCACATAGTATTGGCAAGACTTGTCCACAAGATTTGACTGGATTTAACTCAAAATAATAATAATCATAAATCCAAAATAATAATTATTATGAGACATGTATTCTGCATTCTAATCGGTTCTCTTTTTGTCCCATTTTACTAGAAAGAACAATGGGTACAAGTGCTGGAGATAAGCAAATAAAATAAATTAAAAGCGTACAAGACTACAAGTGCTGGAGATGGAGAAAGGTTTCTCTCCGGTCTATGGGTCCCTTCAAGCTTCTGCTACTTTTTGCTGATGTGAGAGATGGACCTGGCTTTGGCTAGCTGCACGTGCTTGCCTGAGTCTGTTTTTCACGTGAGCTGGGGTCTTCACTTCCTTGGAAGTTGTTTTACCACAACATTTGAGTGACATGCATGGGAAGCAAAGATCAACCATGCCAAGAAGAAACCGGATCACAGGGTCCATCGGAATCTAGAAGTAGGGCATGTATGAATATCACATTAATTTTGTATGAACTAGTATAGTGTTTCCTACAATTACACAAGAAATGTTTTTAATTATTTTTAATTTTTTGAATTCACGTAAAATATATATTACTATGTTATTTGTAAGAACACCAAATTACTGCCGGTTGTACATAACATTAGATCAATGATAGTTTATATATGTGTTGAAAAGTTGTTTGTACTTGATATCAATACGCAGAACTAAAGTTTGAATCGTTAGCAAGTTAGTTGTTTGTACGTGATATTAGATCAGTATGCAGAATTAATCGAACTCACTATATTTAGAAGTACGTAAGAATATTGAGACAGACACTTGGTCGTTTATATCGAGTCGATAGACTGTTTGTACACGAGATCAATATGCAGAGTTAAGATTCAATCGCCAATCTTTGATATTAGATTAATATGCAAATTTAAAACTCATGTAACTTTTTTATAAGGTATAAAATTATGAATGTCAATTGGCTATGGGCCATTGATAATTAAGATATGTCAGATAAATAGTGCATCATGTCTAGGTATAGTTATAATGATCTATCAATATGGTCCATTAATATAAAAGTCCACCAGATCATTGGGCGGAGGATATTTAAGTGCAGCTATGAAAATTTATTGATTGCGATATGCTTAGATACAATTATGAAGATCTATCAGTTGCGATATGTTGAGGGCCACACTTTTGATGATATATCGGATGTGATTTGTTGAGGTACAATTATGATGATCTATTAGCTGTGATATGTTGAGACACAGTTAGGATAATCTAGTATAGTTATGAAAATTTAATGGTTGTGATTTAGTAAGGTGCAGTTATGATGATATACCATTAAGATCTGTTTGGATATAGTTATAAAGATCTGTCGGTTGTGGTATAATAATGAAAAGAATGTCCACCAAATTAAGAGTCTGACTTTGAAAAAAAAATAGTATATCTATTATTTTTTCTGAGTAATTCATCCTGTACTTCAAATATATAGTAAATTTTATAGGAATTGAAACGAAATTTTGCGTTCCAAACGTGACCTCGAATTGCTGTACCAAATTGACCACCGTGAGACATGCATGATTCTGATAAAAAATTTATAGAACGACCATAAGATTGATCATTCTCATTATCTAACATTCCTAAAACCAAACCCGATCTACACGGTGTCCACCAAGAATCCCCATTTTGTTGAGTTTTGGGTACAGAAGGACAGGAAGGGAAAGTGCTACCCACTACTACTGCTCCCTCGAGGTCTACATGCACCTATTGCATGTAGGCAATAGTGAGGTAGGATGTGACTGTGCAATCTGACGTGGATAACGAGATGGATTGGGAGTTCCTGCCCTTAGATTTCCTTGTAACCACTGGAGCAGCGCACAACTGGTTCTTGGCATCCATGTGCCTACTGGCTGGCTACTGCCCGGTGGACCAAGAAGAAGAAGAGAAGGCGTCCCGGCAAGGAGTATGGTGTTTCAGTTTCAGCTGTCATTCCTTCTAGTTCCCAGCCCCTCGTGAGATTCTCGACCAAAAGGGAACATGTGCAGGACAGCAAGCCATGAAAGAGATTCCGGGGTTCTGGTCTTTTGATGACACAGAGCGACAAAACAAAAAGGAAAAGAAAGGTGCAGACATGCTCAGTTTTAGACATCTAACAGGTTACACCCAACTACTAGTATAGATGACTTTTTTAGATTTTGGCTTAGTGAGTTAGACAATGACTTTCGTGTTGTTATTCTAATGGGGTCAATTGTTTTATGTCGATCTATTTTGTTATGTTAAAATGATGTGTTTTTCTACAAGTATAAATTCTATAATATCTCGTTGTACACATTGGTTTGGTTTTAGTCTGCTTTGTAGCGTCTGAAGAGCTGAGAGCATGTCCTTTCAGCATGCCAATCACTTGAGATAGTGTTGCGGGAGCTCTTTGTCAAACATGAGTGAGGTTTAGCCATCATCTATGTGCATCACGAGGAGTAGCTTTTTCAGTTTGTCACTCATAATTTGTTTTCTTTGTGCTTGTAATCCTAGTGTTTGGCTAGATTGTGTGGTACTTCTGTTCCAGACTAGTGGCCGTGTGCATGCCTATGTAGAGACCACGAGAAACTCTTTATATACGACATCATCTTGATACAATATTAAGAAAATAAAACTCTTTTATTATCAAACATGCTCAGTTTTTTAGTACAGTTTTAGGATACAATTTTCAGCAGTAAATTCAATCGACGGAAGATTTCTTTATAGCACATAATAACACTATAAGCCCTCATTTACCACTGAAAAGTAACATATTCCTTCCGTGCCAATACTTCTTGAATTCAGTTCCGTATACGGTAACACCGTGAAACAACCCTAGGCCCAACCGTTAGGTGCATAATATTTTTCGTAGATGTCCTCTCCTTTGCCAAGAAAGCAAATTTTCAACAACCTATAAAACATGATCAATACTTAGAAATAGATGAATTAGGTTTTGAATACTATGAAGATCATCGCAAAAGCTTCTAAAAATTCGAAATGAATTCTACAGAAAAGTTTAAATAATTCAAAATATTTAACTTAGGTTCAGAAGATCACAAATATTTATGTGACTCTTTTCTGGAATTTTTTGATCTTATTTGCTATTTGTCTAAGCTCAATCCAATTCGATCACTACCTTACATGTGAATTGAGGGGTAAAAAGTTCTTTTGGGCACTTAACGATTGAGCTGAGACATGTCACGTTGGTGGAACACATAAGGAATCGTACTCAGAAAGTAGTGGCATGCATGGAAGAATGTTAACCAACATGATGATACGAATTGTCGCCGTAGAACGATCATCCTGGTGTCGGAAGCATATGGCATTAGTCATTTCGAATTCGTTCTATAATAGGTCCCGTACTAGATAGAGAAATGTGCTAAACACTGGCGCAAATTTTGCAAACTTTGCGCATGTATGACATGGCGAAACTTAGCTCCTACATACATGCGATACACTTTGAATGCCTCGAACATAACCTTTCATCGTGAATTAGAATTAAATTAAATTATACTGTTGGGGAAGGGTCCCCGCGCTACTCCAAATCGACGGATTTCTCCTTGACAGCGTCAAGATCCCTGTTGGGGGAGGGGTCCCCGCGCTAGCCCATTTTCGAAGTTTTCTGCATCCGTCATCAATGACCAAGCTGATGCTGTCAAGGGGCAGCCACAGTGTTCGTCATCGTCAAGGACTACATCGACAACGTCAAGGGTAACCTCAACGCCTGTTGCCATCAAGGTCTACGTCGACGTCATCAAGAACTATTTCGACGTCCGTCACCGTTGAGGACTACATCAACGTCGTTAAGGACTACATCGACGATGTCAAGGGTAACCTCAGCGCCCGTCGTTATCAAGGTCTACATTAATATCGTTAAGGACTACGTCGACGCCCGTCACCGTCGAGCACTACGTCGATGTCGTCAAGGACCACCTTGACGTCCGTTATCGTTAAGGTCTACATCGACGTCGTCAAAGACCACCTCGACGTGCTTAGGAATTTCTCCAAAGATACCAAAGAATATTCCACAAAGATGCCCAGGAATATTCTCCCAATATCCTCTAAGGATGGGAAAATGACCATAATGTCTTTGTAAATTCTCTCTCATATGAGGGCAAAATTATAATCTCACATTTTCCATTCTCAAACCCTATAAATACCCCCCATAGAGGGAGAGAGAGGGAGAGATTTCTGAGATGTAAAACTATAAACTCTGAAATATATACGAGAGTTTTCACTTCGCCTCAATACGAGAGTTTTCACTTTTCTCCTGCAGCGTCGAGAGTTCCACGTTTCGCCTCATCGGACGCTCTCGCGCGCTCCTACTCGACAGACACTATACTTGCTCTCCTCTGGTACTCCCGGAGGTCGACGTAACCGATCTGGGGGTGTCTAAAGTACACTGCCTAGTCCCGTAGCTACAACTACGACAGTTGGTGCCGTCTGTGGGAACCGAGCAAGAAGTCATGTCAATTAGGATTCCACCGAGGAATTGTGATGCGCATAACCTCTGCCTTGTTTGTGTGCTTGCTTTTCTATGACAACGCACACATGCATAGGGGCTCGTTGTCGAAATCGCCCTAGTGCACTCTCGGACTTGGCGTCCTCTGTGCCCCCCCTTTGGTGACACTAGGGGCTCGTCGTCAACATCGTCCTCCACCGTCACGTGAGCAACGTCTCCGTCATCGTGTCGGGACAACCTTACATCTACCGAGCTGTAGAGCACACTCCACCGCAATGTAGAGAATCCCCTCACCGCCACGTGAACAACGTCTTCGTCGCCGTATCGGGATAACTTTGGCTCCACCGTGGTGTAGAGCACGCTCCGACGCGGTGTAGAGAGTCCCCTCACCGCCACGTGAGGAACGTCTCCGTCACCGTGTCGGGACAACTTTATCTGCACCGTGGTGTAGAGTACGCCCCGACGCGGTGTAGAGAGTCCCCTCACCGTCATGTGAGCAATGTCTCCGTCGCCGTGTCAGGACAACTTTATCTCCACCATGGCGTAGAGCACGCTCCACCGCGGTGTAGAGAATCCCCTCACTGCCACGTGAGCAACGTCTCCGTCACCGTGTCGGGATAACTTTGGCTCCACCGTGGTGTAGAGCACGTCCCGACACGGTGTAGAGAGTCCCCTCACCGCCATGTGAGCAACGTCTCCGTCGTCGTGTCAGGACAACTTTATCTCCACTGTGGCGTAGAGCACGCTCCACCGCGGTGTAGAGAATCCCCTCACTGCCACGTGAGCAACGTCTCCGTCACCGTGTCGGGATAACTTTGGCTCCACCGTGGTGTAGAGCACGCTCCGACGCGGTGTAGAGAGTCCCCTCACCGCCACGTGAGCAACGTCTCCGTCGCCGTGTCGGGACAACTTTATCTCCACCGTGGTGTAGAGCACGCTCCACCGCGGCGTAGAGAATCCTCTCACCACCACGTGAGCAACGTCTCCGTCACCGTGTCGAGATAACTTTGGCTCCACTATGGTGTAGATCACACTCCGACGCGGTGCAGAGAGTCCCCTCACCGCCACGTGAGCAACGTCTTCGTCGCGGTGTTGGGACAACTTTATCTCCACTGTAGCGTAGAACACGCTCCACCGCGGCGTAGAGAATCCCCTCAACGCCACGTGAGCAACGTCTCCGTCGCCTTGTCGGGATAACTTTGGCTCCACCATGGTGTAGAGCACGCTCCGACGCGATGTAGAGAGTCCCCTCACCGCCACGTGAGCAACGTCTCCGCCGCCGTGTCGGGATAACTTTATCTCCATTATGGCGTAAAGCACACTCCACCGCGGTGCTGAGCATTTCTCCACCGCCACGTGAGCAACGCCTCTGTGGCCGTGTCGAGAGACATCTAACTCACCCGTGGCGTCGAGAACACTCCACCGCGGCGCTGAGCATTCCTCCACCGCCACGTGAGCAACGCCTCAGTGGCCATGTCGAGATACGTCTAACTCACCCGCGGCGTCGAGAACACTCCACTGCGGCGCAGAGCCTTCCTCCACCGCCACGTGAGCAACGCCTCCGTAGCCATGTCAAGAGACGTCTAACTCACCCGCGGCGTCGAGAACACTCCACCGCGGCGCAGAGCCTTCCTCCACCGCCACGTGAGCAACGCCTCCGTGGCCGTGTCAAGAGACTTCTAACTCACCCACGGCATCGAGAACACTCCACCGCGGTGCTGAGAATTCCTCCACCACCACGTGAGCAACACCTCCATGGCCGTGTCGAGAGACGTCTAACTCACCCGCGGCATTGAGAACACTCCACCGCGGCGCTGAGCATTCCTCCACCGCCACGCGAGCAACGCCTCCGTGGCCATGTCGAGATACATCTTACTCACCCGCGGCGTTGAGAACACTCCGCCGCGATGCTGAGCCTTCCTCCACCGCCACGTGAGCAATGCCTCCGTGGCCATGTCGAGATACATCCTGCGGCGTCGAGGTAACGCTCCGTCCCGGCGGACGTCCAGGCAACGCTCCGTCCCGGCAAACGTCGCGGCAACACTCCATCCCGGCAGACATTGCGGATATCGAGGCGGACGTCGAGGCAACACTCCATCCCAGCAGACATCATCCGTCCCGACGGACGTCGAGGCAACACTCCATCCGAGCGGATGTCGTCCGTCCCGGCGGGCGTCGAGGCCACGCTCTGTCCCGACGGACATCGAGACGGTCGTCGAGGCAACACTCCGTCCCGGCGGACGTCGAGGCTACGCGACCTCGCAACCTTGTGACCCTGCGCTCCCGCGACTCCCGCGACCTCGTGACGGGGGGGGCAGAGGCTGAGGTATTTATAGACCCCAGGCCAAATCCGTGTAAAAAAAGAAAAAAAAAGAAAAAAGTGAAAAAAGGAAAAAATAAAAAGAGGAAGAAAGCGAAAAAAGGGGAAAAAGAAAAAAGTAAAAAGTAAAAAAAGGAAAAAAGAGAAGAAGAAAAAAAGAAAATAAAATAAAATAAAATAATAAAAGAAAAGAAAAGAAAAAGCGAGGAAACAAGAAAAATAAAATAAATAAAATAATAATAATAATAAAAGAAAAGAAAAGAAAAAAGCGAGGAAACAAGGAAGAAAAAAGAGAAGAAAATATAAAAATATAAAAAATATAAAAGAAAAAAGAAGAAAAAGAAAAAAGAAAAAAGAAAAAAAGGGAGAGGGATCGGAGAGGTAAGGCTAGCCTTGCTGACGCAACTTGGTCATTCATGTCGGTGCGAACACAGTGGTTTGAGGCAATCATCAAGGTGTACAGGGAAGTCATCGGTCTGGCCTGCGCGCCAACCCCTCTAAATTGGTGCGCCGGGTCGGACGGGCGTCGCTCGACCGCCCAAACTGGCAAGGGGCTACTGTTGGGGGAAGGGTCCCCGCGCTACCCTGAACCGACGGATTTCTCCTTGACAGCGTCAAGATCCTTGTTAGGGGAGAGGTCCCCGCGCTAGCCCGTTTTTGAAGTTTTCTGCATCCGCCATCAATGACCAAGCTGATGCTGTCAAGGGGCAACCACAGTGTTCGTCATCGTCAAGGACTACATCGACGACGTCAAGGGCAACCTCAGCGCTCGTCGCCATCAAGGTCTACGTCGACGTCGTCAAGGACCACCTCGATGTCCGTCACCGTCGAGGACTACATCGACGTCGTCAAGGATTACATCGACGACGTCAAGGGCAATCTCAGCGCCCGTCGTCATCAAGGTCTACGTCAACGTCGTTAAGAACTACGTCGACGGCCGTCACTGTCGAGGACTACGTCGACGTCGTCAAGGACCACCTTGACATCCGTTATCGTCAAGGTCTACGTCGACGTCGTTAAAGACCACCTCGACATGTTTAGGAATTTCTCCAAAAATACCAAAGAATATTCCCCAAAGATGCCCGGAAATATTCTCCCAATATCCTCTAAGGATGGAAAAATGTGGCGTACCCGGTTTTGAGGCCGGATAAACCCATGTGTTTTACCATGCTAGTCCCATGATTAGTGGCTAGCACACACATACACTTGATAACATAGTCGCACGATACATTGTTCTTTACACAAATAGCCATATTTGGTCTTTATTAGTACAAACCAGGCCTATTGGCCAAATTAAAACTGCAGCAGAAATAAACACGCGGTACATAACCCATCGGTATACCGAACCACTGGCAACTAACTGGGGTTGAAACCCTACGCCTCGAAATCACTGTCGCTATCTCCGGACTGGTACTCCTCCTCATCGTCTGGCCACATAACAAGCCAGGTGAGTACATTGAATGTACTCGCAAGCTTTCCACCGAGGAGGACTTTGGACATAGATGCATGCAAGGGTATTTCAAGAAATGGCTCTAGCCTAGGTTTCATATTGTGCAAGAAAGTAAGTTTGCATTTGTAATAGGTAAGTAGATTGTAAAAGCCATTTTCGTAAATTGATTTGGAGCGTCGAGACACGTACCTAGTCTCGTCATCTTTCCCGCTACAATGGAAAGATCATATCTGTGTTTCCTGCTACAACGGAAACACCTCATTATCAGCCGCTATAACGGGGAGTCATATGCTCACCCGTTACGACGGGGATATAGGGATTTCCCTGCTACAACGGGAAATCCTTTCTTCACTCCTCCCGCTACCACGGAGAATTTCTCATGTCACACTACGAACACGGCAGATCGTGTCCTTAAATCCATAACCACATTTTAGGGTTTGAAATCTGGTCTACTTTAGTGTGGCCTAACCAAGTTCGTCCTTGACCGTGGATACGGCTATTCAAATAGTTTTAAACCCTCTGCAGAGGTGGTACGGCTTTACCCACACGATGTAGGTCACCTGGGCATACTGTGCACCGCATGCTACCAGAGCTCGTACAACGAGACTCTTCACCGGAGTAATCCTAGCCATGAACCCGCCAGAAGGACATGTCCCACACCTAGTTCGAGTCAGTATCATCGCTACGAGGAGGTTGGTGTTCCAACTTTGTGATGAACAAACCATCGCCTTCCCGCGGAAACTTTTCTCTACAGAGGCTACACCCTCATCTGCACACTGCACACTGCCTATGGGTTCATGCTAGTCTCAGGCCAGGTACTAAATCAAGTCCTTCCCATAAAGGACATGTGGACATACGGTAAGACTTGGCCAAACGGCACTTAAGCTCGGTCCTTATGTGATCCGAGAGGGACTCCACACCACTCCCATAAACGGGCAGCGAGAACCACGCCGGGCATTACCTCGCACTTAACAAGCTTCCTGCTTTCCCCCTTCATTTCTGACCCGGATCAAAATCTTCTCCATTTTCGTTTTGGTTTTCAACAAACCTCTTTGCGGTAAAATATCCCCACCCATGGATATACTACCTTCATACACCTCCGGACACGGCGGTCCGTTTTCAAATTGTCACAACATGAACTATGGGGGTATTTCTTCCTTTTTGAAAACCTAGCTTTGCTAGGATTCCGGTAACTTCTCCGGATTACGTAGTCCTTAGGGTGACAAGTGTTCAGGGTCGGACTAGGGTTTGCTAAGCTTAGGTGATAACTACACTACATAAAATAACGATTGTAAAACATAGCATGTATGTTTCGTAAACAAAGCATCATTTCGTAAACTTGGGATTCAACATGATCAAAGGTGGAGAGCTTGCCTGGCAGTTCTTGGTCTTGATCCGAACGCGGGGATGCTTCGGGTTCCTCCTGACAAACGTACCTCACACCGTCAACTACATGTTTCAAAGAACGCCAATAAGAATCAAACGACATGAAACATCAGAAAGGAAAGTCAGTATAGAACACACGCCATGCTTGCAAGATCATGCCGAGGAAAAGGAAAGTTGATGTTTTTATACTTTATGCGGGACTATATGAATTAGGGTTTCATGCTTATAACATTCTTTGCTCGGAAACCCTAGGCTTAACATGATGGATGAAGAGTCCAAAGGCTTGATGGTTTTAAAAGTACTGGAGAAATATTTTCGAAAAGGTTCAACAGGTTTGGGGTGCTATAAAGAAAACATATATATTTGCATGAAGTTGATATTAAGGTTCCTAGGGTTACTACGCTTTCTTCATCTTTTGAACTATGTAACATATGCATGTATATGTGTATTTTATGCTAGGGTCCAGAAGCATCAGAGCCTAACATGGTGGAAACTACTGGAATAGGTCATAAGTTCAAAAGAAGTTTCAAAAGATGTTTGAATTCAAAAAGAATATTGAATTACTCTCTGTATAGCAAGAAATGTTTGAGCTTTTGAAAATTTGTTTGAACCAAAAGATGGGAAATATTTTTGGGAGCAACTTTTATTTTGGGGGTTTGCCAAGAACCGGTCGTTTAGACCTTGAACCAGTTGAACCGAGATTATAACCGGTTCTAGAAACAAACCGGGGGTTTTTCTGTGGTTTACGCTTTCTTCAGAGGACTTTACGCTTTCTGGGTTGCAAAACGGAGGGAGGTCGGGGTGTCTTCAATGGCGCTGTTGGGCCGGTGGAAAAGCTCGGCCCGCTGGTCGGTGTTGGCCCTTGCTTCCTCTGCGCGGGACCGAAACCCGCTGGGGTCCAGCGGTCAGCGGCGTTGCTTACCCCTTCGGGTAAGTGACCCGACTGCCGACCAGGGAGGGTGAGCATGGCACCAGGGTAAGCTCCCACCGGCGGCATCGGAGATAAATTGGGCACTGAGGTCGGGATCTCTAGAAATTAATAAGGGGAAATGGCTTGGGAGAGGATGGTGAATGCTTTGACGGAAGAAATTTTTGTCATGGAGAGCTCGGTTGAAGCAATTTTGAGGAGACAGAAGGGAGGAGCTTCCTAGCAATGGCGGCAAGGGAAACTTTGGGGAAGACGAATTGGGGGCTTGATTCGCGCTCAGGGAAAGGGGTGGAGGTACTACGATGAACTAGGGGGGGCTCGGCATGCCTTTAATAGGCCGGTCACCGAGGGCAGTGGGACGGTATCCGCCGTGCTAGCTCAAGCTCGGTGGGGGCGGCACTGCTAAGCTGATAAGGGCGATGCCGAGGTGACCAGAGAGCAGGAGGAAGATGGAGGCGTGTTGGTATGCGACGGCAGTGGTGAATGGGACCGAAGTCCACGAGTGGCAGACCGATGCCGATGGATGGCATGGGACTGGTGCCGTGCGCGCCCAGGGCAAAGCCAGAGCGTGTCCAGATTGGCATGCACGCGCACACGCATGCCCTAGGGTGTCGGGGGAGTGCACCAGTATGTCAATGGTGCTGGGGTTCCTCAGAGAGAGGGCGTGAGGAGCTGGGCACCGAAGATGTGTAGGGCTAGGTTAACCAAAGTGTCTGCCCAGGTCGGTGAGAAGTGACCTTGGAGTGGAAAACTGTGGAGCAGGAGGTCTTACTGAGGTAAGGTTGATGGGGCAGGGTGCCTTAGGGCAGTAGGGACCCTGGTAGAAAGTTTGGAGGTAAATGGGGGATGTTTGCATCTTGATTTCATGGGGAAAGTAAAATGAAGCAAGGTGCTTGATAGCTGGCATTCAAAATTTTTGAACTGGAGGTGGAATTATTTTTACATATTTGGGTTCCTGGACCAATGGTGAGTGTTGTGTGAATTTTTGGGATTTTTCTGAACTGTGATTGCATGGGTTTTAGTTCAAAGTGAAAATTCAACCTAAATCCAAATTGGGATGTAAACAAAGATTTTTGAACTGGACCTGTAACTATTATTTTATATTTAGGTGTAAAATAGTTTTAAGAAGTTTATAAAATTTTTCTAGAATTTTTGGGTGAAAGAAAATACATGAAATATGGATTTTAGGGTTTCTGCCCGATAAAAGAATTATTAGGAATTAGGGCGACATATTAGGTTTTAGGGTTTCGGGCGATGGCACGACTGAGGCAGGGTATGGGGGAGGTTAGGGTTCATATTTGAAGGGTCGGGAACAAGGATGAGCGGGTTGCCACTTAGGGTTTGGGTTTAGGTAGGTGTCGTGCGTATATAGTGCGTGTGTTTCAAATTAGGGTTTAGGGTTTTATATGCACATGCGATGATGAGGAGACCTCAGATGATTTCATGAGATGATATGCGTTGAGAAACATTAGAAATCCAAATATGCATGCAGCATGATTGGAAACATATACGCATATACGCGTATTAGGGTTTAGGTTTTCGAAAATTTCGGGTTACTGAAAATCAAGGTGTGACAGAAAATGACCATAATGTTCTTGTAAAATTATAATCTCACATTTTCCATTCTCAAACCCTATAAATACTCCCCATAAGGGGAGAGAGAGGGAGAGATTTCTGAGATATAAAACCATAAACTCCGAAATATATACGAGAGTTTTCACTTCGCCTCAACACGAGAGTTTTCACTTTTCCCCTGCGACGTCGAGAGTTCTACGTTTGGCCTCATCGGACGCTCCCGCACGCTCCTCCTCGATGGACACTATACTTGCTCGTACTCCTCTGGTACTCCCGGAGGTCGACGTAACCAATCAGGGGTGCCTAAAGTATACTGCCTAGTCCCATAGCTACGACATATACTTTTTACCACGTATTTGTTATCTTGTAGGATTTAGATTTTCCCTGCACATTTACCAAATTAAACGATGGGACAGATCTGATAGCTTAGGCTTAGATGTCAGGCCAAAGTGGTGTTGACTATGAGCTAACATAGACAAGGTGACATTTTTTCCATTTTACTTTCACCACATCATTATCATCTCCTTCCCACCTCTTTCTCTATCCTATGGTCCACTCCCTCTCACAGACCTGTTTGATCCCTTTGCCCTGACGTCTCACTAGCCCTATCCAATTGCCGGCGGCACGTACGGGTCGAACGCACCACCGCCGCGGTGATCCCCTTGCCCTTGATGCACTCGGGTCTTGGTCTTAGTTAGCACTATGTCAGAATAACAAGTGGAACCAAGCTATTAGATCCGACCCATCAATAAATCTGCTGGTAACTTTGAGAATTTCGAGTCCTAAATCTAGTAGTATATGTCATAAAAAACTAAATCAGATAAAAAAGTAAAATTACATGGCAAATACCTGGTAAATAATGGAAGGCACTTGACATAAGTAACTTACAAAAATCTCCTTTTCTTTCTGAAACTAGCTGTGCTGGACAGCCAGAAGAAACGGGGAAAGACCGTACGTAGAGCCATGTGAGTAATTCATGCAAAACTTGCTTGATTTGTCTTGAAGATACATGGTCATTAAGAACTGATAATTTCTTCTAATCCCATCGTGTTGTTGAATCTTGAGTGCAAGCAAACGCCTCACTTTGAGTGCAAACTCTGCCGATTGATTAAGGGTTCAGGTTTCGCAATAGTAAAGGACCCGATAGCCCGGTAAGAGTTAATGTCCCGGCATTTCTTTGAAGCAACTAGTTTTGAAGACAACAAAAATGTTGCTTCTCGCCATCTCTTTCTATCGCAACCAAAGCCAGAATAAGTTTTCCATGGAAACACGCGAGCAATTGGAGAGTTGAAAACGAGCGCCATTGTTACATTACTTTGGCAAGCATTACACACAAATCTCTACTACTTAAAAAAAGAGTAGCGTCCCCTTTCCTGCCGACAGAGTGCGTTTTGCCCACTCTTCGTCCAACCTTCCTGTTTTGCAACCTTCCTGTCAATAAATACTTACCAAATATGTGTTTACCAAATAAAATCCTGCTATTTTTACACAATCACATTAATATGGGCAGGTAAATCACGAGCTAACGTACTAGAATATTTATACCCCGTTGCAACGCACGGGCAATTATCTAGTCTAAGCAAATATGGCGAGTACGACCGTACAATCTGCCATCATCTCATCATCATACAAAGATAGAAGAGCATCCAAAGAGGGACAAGACAAGAGGAGAGAAGAACACAAAGAATATATTTTTTTGAGGAAGGAGGAACACAAAGATTGATTAGTTGATGAAGATGCTTGACAAGGGATCCATGGACTTGGTGCTGGTCCCTTGTGGGCTGGCGATCATGCTCGGCTACCACCTGCTCCTCGTCTACCGGTTTCTTCGGCATCCGCACACCACCGTCATCGGCTACGAGAACCATCACAAGCTCGCCTGGGTCCAGCGCATGGTGCAGGTGAAGGATACATAATCTCTTCTCTTGTTGTTGGTCAGTCCTCTGTTTATTTTCTGTTCTCCATCGAATCGATGTTGAGATCAAGAAGTGATCGACCATGCATGGCGGTCCGATCAGGGCTGGTCCTTGGCAACTGACCAGTTGCGGTGCAGTCGTCGACACCGGAGGAGACGGGCTTGGCGCTGAGCGTGATCTCCGACAACATCTCGGCGTCGACGACGCTGGCGTCGCTGTGCATCGCGCTAGGCTCGTTGATCGGCGCGTGGGTGAGCACGCCCGAGGCGCTCACGCCCGGAGCCGCCGTCGTCTACGGCGCCGCCAGTCAGGCGACGGCAGAGGTCAAGTTCACCTCGCTCCTCGTGTGCTTCCTCGCCTCCTTCACCTGCTTCATCCAGTCCGCCGGGCACTACGTGCACGCGAGCTTCCTGATGAGCGCGCTGGGCTCGGACGTGCCGGCGAGCCACGTGCAGCGCGCCGTGATCCGGGGCGGCAACTTCTGGGTGCTGGGTCTCCGGGCGCTCTACCTCGCCACGGCGCTGCTCATGTGGGTCTTCGGTCCGGTGCCAATGCTCGCCTGCTCCGTGCTCACGGTGGCCGTGCTCCACCTGCTCGACACCAACTCCATGTAGTTGCACCACCACCGGTTCACGGCGAGATGCACAGTGCAGCCTGTGTCTCCTGCGAGATCGATGCTTGCAAGGGGAGCCAGAACGGCGACGAGCTCTCCTAACCCAGCGCTCCATGGCACGGTGTTCTCGCCGGCGTCATATCTGAGGTGACGGCGGACAAGGGGTGCCTTGTCATGGATGCCTTGAACATTTTTGCTGTAGCTGAAAAGGGGTGCGGAGCTTTCTTGAAAGATATCCGGATTGCAAAAAACTGTTTGCATTTCTTTGACGCGATAAGACAAATTGATAAATGCTTTGATGGATCAATGTGATTCAATTGATGCAATCATAAAATGCGAGGTCGCGTCGTAGCGAGAGTTGATGTCAAGATCATCTAAACTTCAGAAAAAAGGTTGAATATCTAAGCTCCTAAAGTGTCAGATTTAGCTTAAGGCCCTCTTTGGATCACAGGATTTTGAAAACAGAGGAATAGGAAAAATAGAGGATTTGGATGCCATGGCATCTCCAATCCTATGGAATGTAAAACCACAGGAATTGAGAATAAAGAGTCTTTGGCTACACCATAGGAAAAGTACAGAAATTCTATATTAAAATATTATTATTTTTGAGTTTGAGGTTTTTAAGCTGCTAACGGCTAGCATATTCAAGTGTCTCAAGTAGCCATTAGTATCATGTGCACAAATAGCCCGATGCTTCCTTGCACTCTGCAACCCATAGCTCGTTTCCTGCTTCTTGCTTGCGTCATTTACTTCCTGCACTCGATTCTTTTATCTTCCCCTTTGGTTAGTCCTGGCTCCTACAGCAGAATGATGCTTTCATGATATTCAATCTGTCACGATTTTTTACTATTTAATTCAATATCTTTTCAGCATATTTTGGCTTGTTTGTTACTGCATACCATGAATCCAAGCTATCGCCGTAGATCGGAAAGTGACGATGAGTTCATTCATTTTGTACTACCCACTTTAGAAGATACATCACAACCTTCTTCCAGTAAGAAACCAATGCACACATCAAAACTTTCGGGAGCTTGGCGTGTTCACGAAATTTTAACAGGACATGAGAGCTTGTGCAAAAGGACCTTCCGCATGGAGGTTGGCATTTTTCAAGCACTTGTTGATAAGATGTGTGAGAAAAAACTCCTTGCCGATTCAACAGTACTATCAGTAGAAGAGCAAGTAGCAATATTTTTGTATGCATTATCCCAAAATGCAACCAATGAAACATTACAAGATTGCTTTCAGCATAGTGCAGAAACAATAAGTCGGCGTTTTGGATTAGTGCTTGATGCAATCACGCGGCTCACATGTGTCTATATACGTCCACCTTCCCTGAACCCACATCCAATCTTGAGCAAACCACAATTTCACCCTTTCTTTCAGGTATGAATACATGTTCAACTCTTTTAGTATCAGCACATTTAGATCAAATAATTTAAGTAATTTAATGCAAGGTTATAACATGGAGATATTTTATATTTTATTTGTGCAGAATTGCATTGGTGCTATAGATGGAACACATATTCCTTTGTTCCTTTCATCGGGCCAACAAGAACCATACCGAAATAGGAAGCAAACACTCTCACAAAATGTCATGGTTGCCTGTGACTTTGACTTAAGATTTGTGCATATACATGCTGGCTGGGAAGGATCAGCTTCCGATGCAAGAGTTCTGCAAGATGCACTGAATCATGGTTTTCATGTACCTCATGGTAAATTTTACCTTGTTGACGCTGGTTATGCAAACACACCCCAATTTCTTGCTCCATACCGTGGTACTAGGTATCATCTACAAGAACAAGGAAGAGCACGTCAAAGGCCACAAAATTACAAAGAGTTGTTCAATCTTCGACACGCTCAACTTCGTAATCATATCGAAAGAACTATCGGTATACTGAAAATGAGATTTCCTATACTGAAAGTTGCTGCACATTTGACATATCTGTGGCTTGTTGTGTTTTGCACAATTTCATACACCTACACAACGGAGATATGGCATGGCCTAGTAATGCTCCCTTGGAGATTGATCCAAACCAGATCGTTGATGTGCCACATGGAGACCACAACTATCATGGTGATATACATGCATTTAATTACTCTAGTGAAGCAGGAAATCAAATGCGAGATGATATCGCACAACGAATGTGGAACCAGTATGTATCACGCAGAGTTTAACATATATATGTACCGCAATGATATGACATGCAAGTTGTATTACCATTCATGTACTTCATAACTAGTGTGTCATCTCAATCTACCAAAATACACACAAGGTCTAGTAAACAAAAGCATACTACTGCATGAGTAGTGTGTCATCTCAATCTACCAAAATACATACGACATCTACTAAACTTTCATACTGTTGCATGACTAGATATTACTCCATCACAAAGTGAAGTGTTAATTCAGATCATTTGTATTGCTATGAGCAATCTCCCTTTTAATCCAAGCTAACCGTAGTGCATCACTAGTGAAGGACAAGAAAACCTCCCTGTTTTCCTTACTTTTGAAGATGTCTGATGCCAACAACATATCACCCAATTGTAGACCATTCAACCCTTCAATTGTTGTGATGCACTTATGAATGCTAAAGGGATCCTCTAGTTTCTTCTCCTCAATAGCTGCAAATCGATCTATTTCTTCCATTTTTAGTCTAAGGTATCTCTCATGGAATCCATCTGCAGGGTCTGTAGGATTGTGCTTTTGTTTTTTTCTACGTCTACTCTCGGGCTTCTCGGGGGCTGTTTTTTGGGGTATCGGTTGGGTATGCATGTGATCGTTGGGTGTGGATGTATGCTGGACAGAATCCAAATTTGCTCCCTCAACCTCTTCTTCCAAAGAAAAATGCAAACCTGGCTCACCTAGAGCTACCGTAGGAGGTGATGATGATTCATATATATCGGTCACATGTGCTGGGTGTGAGGATGGAATTGATGCATGCTTTGGGCTTGTTAGCATAACAGTCCATACCATGACGAGTTCTTCCTTCAGCATAACGACCTATATGTCCAACAAAAATCATACATTTAGCTCAGAAAAACATGACTTACAATGTGATATCAAATAAGACAAAGCACTAAGTAATGTTAAACTAACCATCATAGAGAGGAGCCAATTCATTAAAGTATGGAAATGACTTGTCTCGCCATTGGAGGGCATCCTTGTTGTTCTTGCGAGCAGCAAAACTAGCCCAAACATTTGCGGGTGCTTCTACCATCATTCTCTCACTATCCCATCCAAACCCACTTTCTACCACCAAATCTTTCACACTTCGATATTCCTTCTTCAAATCTTGCTCCTTTTGTTTGACTTGATTAATAGTAAATGATACACAAAACTTTTGATTTAGTCGACAAACAATGTTTGTCCAGGCCTCTTTACTCCATGCATTTTGTGTTCGAAAACCAGGAACATCATGATCTTTCAGCAACTCAATAAGAAACAACTTCATTTGATGAGTCCATTTAGCTCTAGAAAAAGTCTTCATGGTACCTAAAATTAATGACTCAAATTTAGCTCTAAAGACACTCTTCGTGATAGCTCAAATTTTAGTAGGCTACAGTGGACTACGCATTTTATTCTTCCATTTTGTGCAAGTAATTAAAACTTGGAGCAATACCTATTTCTTGACGATGCTCAGCAGCCCCACGATCACCATCAATATCACCAAGTCCTTGTGATTGCACAAGGCTGCCTCGCCGCTCAAACGAATTAAGATGATGGGCCATCTGCATTGCAACAAAATTGCATGTTAGTTGCAGGAGTATTATAGTGGCAGGCTCTGAGATTGCAAAAGAGTAGGATTGCCTTAGCTCTAAGATTATATTGAGAACCCATAAAGTCACAAACATAACCATGACAAAATGGGATAAATTGATTTTCCATGTGTGTGAGCAAATTTTAGAATTTGAATCACATGCATACTATGGCATGTGCTATACTCCCAGCCTGCATATATTATTTTTTGAAACGAACAGCATGCATGTATTAATTTTTGAAATGAACAGCCTGCGTATATTACCCAACTATGCACAAGCAAGATGTATTATACAAATAATTGGCACAAACACAAGCATGTACGGACATACCCATCAGGAAGTTTTTCTTATCTCTGTACATGTACACACAAAATCTGCTCTCATAACAATGGCAGAGTTCTGCGATTTTTGCCTCATGCTCCCAGATTCAATTGAACCAAAGCATCCGCCAGTGGAATCAAAATATTTCAAAGTGAAAAGCATGGTACGCAACAAGAGGAGATCATGGTTTGGCGGACCAACCTGGTTGCGAAGGGAGGTTTTCGATCTGGCCGGCGACAGGAGAAAAGGGGCTGGTCGCAGATCCTGTCGAGCTCAACAAGGAAAGAGGGCTTGACAGCAAGGTGGTTAGCGTAGCGACGGATGCCGGGTGGCTGCCGCTTCCGTCGGGAGGACCTGCGACCTCGTCGCTGCTTCCGTGACCTAAGACCTCACCGCCGCTCTTGGTGTATGTCCTTTTCATTCACCTGTTCCCTTCGAGAAGAGACACGAAGCTGCACATGATGTTTTTGCCACTAGGACACAAAGCAGCGCAGCTGTTTTGACGCGAGCACACTACATGAGCACTCTCTTTTCACGTCAGGAATTTTTCCGAGAGGTCGGAGCTAATGCCAAAAATCCTCTGAAATTGGCACCTTAGGAACCCAATCCTCAGGAATTTCAAGACCTCGATCCTGCGATCCAAACGCATTCCATAGGAAACAATCCTACGGATTGAAATCCTGTGAAAATCCTTTGAAATTCCTCCGATCCAGAGAGGGCCTAAATCGGCCGAAAATGCAAGGGTGCACAAAGAATGGAATTTTGTCACTAACAACTTAGTAAACTCATGAAACAAATTATTCCCAGCAAGAATCCACTCTGAAATTTGTTGTAACGGTGCAGTTTGATTGGTCATGCTGTACACACTGCACCAGTCCAAATTGTGGCGCGCACAGACACACCTCATCAACCGTATTCCACCCAATCACACTGAATTTAACCAATATTACTACCGGTTTGATTACATAGCAGTACAAGAAAGCATTGAATGAACAGTAAGCCACAACAATTAGTCCAAGGAAAATTTGCTGCAACTATACTGCAAGCTAGTACTAATTTAAGACATAACCACTGCAATTATACCACCAACTTCTAGCATCCAGTAAACTAACTATAACTAACATAAACCTTACGTAACAATATTGAAAATTGCTGAGCTATTACTACTGACCAAAAAAGGACCAAATAAATCTTGTCAGCCAACCCGTCAGTCACAATCTTTAGAAATTTCAAAAACTGAGGTAGATAAAACGGTTTCACTGTTACAAACAAGAACCAATTCCAGTCTACATGTAGTTTGCATACACAAACCAGTACTTATGATGCTAATTTAGAAACAGTCACACATAATGCCTGGGAGGAAAGAAAAATACATGAAAGGGGTTTATCTTGAACAGCAGCGCGGTGAATACAGTTAGGCTTAAAATTGTAGCATATCAAAAACCATGGTGATAAGAAACATGAACCTTCAATGAAAATTTTGTAATCTGTGGAAGTACACAATATAACCGTATAAAACTGCTGGCTACCAGTTACAAATGACATTTACTGAGTATAAAAAGATACGACACCATCCTTGAGGGTTACAGCATCGAAACATCCATTCATCGGGCAAAATGGAGAAGTACTGAATGATAGCTCCAACTACAACCTTTTATCAGGTTATGCTGCATATGAAATGTGGAGAGGAGATCCTCATGCCAATTGAGAAACCATAGAAGAAAACCATGAACATCACTGGCATTCCAAAGTTAGCGTATTTTTCCTTCCCAAACTGGGGTTAAAATCTTGATATCTAAATGAATTTCTTGGTGTACCAATATCATCCCGCAAACAACCAGGTTAGACAGCAAAAGGAGGTCATATTTTCAGTTACCCAGCATATAATCAGGTGAGCATATGGTTCCTTTTTACGATCATAACGAATTTAGGATGAACAGCACCCAGCCTTCTTCACAGCAGAGACATCATCCTTGCCACCAACGTTGATGGTTTGTCCTCTGGGTGGAGCAGCAGGGTCATCGCCTATGTCGAGGGCCTTCTTGCTGACCACACGATAGATCTGAGTTAGAACCTCAGTAAAGGCGCTCTCAACATTCATGGCCTCCAGCGCAGATGTTTCCATAAAAAAGGTGCTTTCCCTCTCAGCGAAGCCCTTGGCATCCTCCACTGATACAGCCCTAAGGTGGCGCAGATCAGCCTTGTTGCCAACAAGCATGATGACAATGTTTGCATCTGTGTGGTCCCGGAGCTCCTTTAACCACCTCTCCACATTCTCAAAGGTCACATGGCGTGTTACATCGTACACAACAAGTGCACCAACAGCCCCTCGATAGTACGCACTTGTAATTGCCCGATACCTACACAGGAAGAACAGCACAAACAGTAGATCCACGCTGAGTACTGAAACATTAGAAATCGCTATAGAAAATGCGCTAGTGAAACTAGTAATACGATTGAAAGCTGATTGCATAAGCCATGTTAGGGCAGGTTATACAGAACATTCTCACTAAAGTCTCAACATTAGGATGGCAAATACATGTCAAACACATGTGGCCCTCCACGCGACATCACGTGCAACTATTGTCTGGAAATAATCGTAGAATGATGCTGCAGAAGACATCAACAGATCAAACTATACATGAACAAAGGAATATTCCTAGCAACAAGATGCTGTTTGGACAACATTAGGGGGATTTACTATTTGAAGGATAGCTGGTCAACTGACAAGTAAGGTTTGATTTCAAAGCCAGCCTTGCAAACACAAGGTGTTGCATGTTTCTTACAGAGGTTCCAGCTTGCAACAGAACAGTTTTAATTTCTTTTATGCCAGAAGGGCAATAGCATTTAAGTAACACATCTTAAATATCGATGCATCATTATCAATATGACAATAACAAACATCACTTATGCCAAGAATGACATCGCATAGAATCTGTTGACAGTGATGGTTGGAAATAACTTAGAACATTGATCAGGACACTAGTCTTACAAATTCAGAATTTATCTTCAAAGAAATACAAAATACCCCCATAGTTAACATCCAAGGTCAATGGAAATTCAGGATTCTACAGACCAACATGCATAAGGAAGGTCGTCATTTCCCTGCTTCTACCCAATGTGATGAAAATTAGGACGATGTTTTTTTTGGCGGGGAGAAAACTAGGAAAATGTTGCGTGTCTGTAAAATGAAATGCTTTCAGTCTTAATCTCAATGCCCAGTTCGCCTAGTAATCGTGAATCACGCAGACGGGGAAATAACAGCATCAACAAGCAGCCTACAATGGATTAAAGGAAGAACCACAACGCGAGCATTCCCGATTCGTATCGAAATCGATCGAATTGCCTAATAAAGAAATCGGCAAGCGGTATCAAATAACAACAAGAGATCGCCAACCAAACCAATCTAGGCAGGCCAGACACCAAACTAGGCAGGTGGGGCACCAAGATGGCGGCGGCGAAAGAAGAGGAAGAGAGAAGAGATTGGCTGACCTCTCCTGGCCGGCGGTATCCCAGATCTGGGCCTTGACGACCTTGTCATCGACCCTGATGCTCCTGGTGGCGAACTCGACCCCGATGGTGGACTTGGACTCGAGGCTAAACTCGTTGCGGGTGAAGCGGGAGAGGAGGTTGGATTTGCCGACGCCGGAGTCGCCGATGAGAACGACCTTGAAGAGGTAGTCGTAGTCGTCCTCCGCCCTGTACGCCATCGCCGCCGACCAACCGACGAAGGTTCTCGGGGCTGCGGCGCGGAAGGGAGAGGAGATGGGAGGAGAGGGGGGGAGGAAGGGTATAAGTTTGGGAGGAGGAAGAAGAGAGGTGGGGAGAAGGTTGAGGGGCCGCACCGGAAAATAGAAAAGTTGGGAGGAAGCCTGCCTCGCTGGCTGACGGCCGTTTTGCTCCTGTTTTCCGCTTGGTTTCTCTAACTCACACATGTGCGGCGACATGCGCCCACCCGGCCCCGACATTGACGTGCTCGAGTTCAGGCCCAACATATCATATTCCTCTAGTTCACATTAGATGCAGATCCATCTCTTGGACTGAACAAAATTTCCAGCTTTAGATCACAAACTGAGCCGACCCGCTCCAAGCATCGCTGGTAGCAACTCGATCAGATATCATGATACGTTTCAGATCATATCTACTTGCTACTCGCTTGCACCCACTGATTGGTCATGCAGATCGTAGCTCAATCAGCAATGCGCCTACTGTTCATGTAAGATCATGGAATGTACCATTTTGCTGCCAGTCATTCTGACTGAACTGACATGGCAAAATGTCTCCACAGTTACTTTTTTTCAGCTTGGTTTGGCAACACCAGGTATATTTGAGCTCAACAGATAATACTTCACTGAATATTAGTCCGTCCTCGGATGATTCTCTTGAATATTCCAAAGCCATACCTATCAGCAGGGGAAAAACATAGTTCGAACACTTAACAGTTCCTCGTTGACCAAATACTGAAATAATTATGATTGGTGTTTTTTCAGCACTTCTCGTCTAAACTGACAACTTATACTGTTGACAAGTTATCAGGGATCATACCTTGCTGTCCAAAGTTCTTTCAACCGACACATGCCTAGCAAAATTGTGCACAGATGCTGTGGATCAAGGCTGCTTCCATCACATGAGATAGGAAATGTGCTCTTTGTAGATTCTCTCTCTCTCTCTCTCTCTCTCTCTCTCCCTCCCTCCCTCCCTCTCGGTATAGTGAATTGCAAGCCTGAAATGTAGCAAATGACCAACAAACATGATCTTTCTGGACCAGTACTTCACTAGTAGGCCTAATGGCTGGTACGGCCAGATCCAGTCCATCACAATGCCTGCTAATTTTTGTTTGCATTCTGCATTGCATAATCATTGTTTTGTTGTCAACTGTAGTTTCCTTCAGGAATTCTTCGCACTAGATATCTACTGCGCAATCACCAGTAATCACCACATGAACAAGAACCATCTCTAAAGTGGTGAAAGCGGTTAGAATCCCGCAATATTATCAGCCTGCCCTCAATTGCATAGATATACTTGAAAGCATTGTGACAATCTCCGCATACTCGGAGGTTTTTTATCACTCGGATAGGCCTCCCAAGAGGAATATGTAGAATACCATAAGCAACAGCAAGCTTCTCGCTATGATACTTGAGCATGTGCTCCTCCTCTTCCTCCTCCACATCATGCAAAACCATATCTGTGGCTGATACATAGCCAGCTTGCTTCATCCTCATGTCAAGGTCTTCTAGGAATGCATATATATTTTCCTTCTCAGGATGCACACAATCACCAACTGAGAAAGTGTGGACTTTATTTTGTACTTCAATCCAACTGAATCCAGGCACCTTTTTCACACCCCTCTCCTCCATCATAATTCTCATCTTCCCCACATCACGCCATTTGCCAGAAGATGCATATATATTTGAAAGCAAGACATACATGCCAGCATTTTCAGGCTCCAACTCAAATATTTTCTCAGCTGCACTCCTGCCTAGTTCTAGATTGTGGTGAATCCTACTTGCGCCAAGCAATGCACCACACATAGTTGCGTCCGGCCCAAATGGCATGTCTTTCATAAGGCCCTGTGCTTCATCCAATCGTCCAGCTCGTCCAAGCAGGTCTATCATACAAGTGTAATGTTGAGGTTTTGCTCTCACACCGAAATCGCTGTGCATTGAGTAAAAGTACGAAATACCTTTCTTTACCAACCCAGAATGACTACATGCTGCAAGTACAAAAACCTGAAAGCAAAATTAACCGAAACCATAAGAAGAGCACATGAGAACAAGTATACTTTTTATCACTCTTACTACACTAGGCCAACTCACTGTTGGCTTTTGTTGTGAACGTTTTATCAAAAGCAAGTGGACTTGATAGAGATCTAATCCACAATTAACAAAGAAGAGGAACCTATAGATTTAAGGTGAAGTGGCATTATCGAGTATCCTCCATGGGTTAGCAGCACTAATTGCACATAAAGCAACTTTTTAAAGCAATATAGTCTTAAAAAACAATGTTCCAGGAAGGACATTCTTACTAGAGTAATATCATCCGTCTTGGTGGATGTCGTCCTCATTGTATCAAAAACCTCAATTGCTTCCTTGCCAAAACCATGCCGTGCATAACCTGCAATCACAGTATCCCATGAAACTGCATCCCTCTCCTCCATCTCCTCACATGCATTGCGAGCATCCTCCATGTTTCCGCATTTAAAGTACATAGCTAGGAGCGCATTCCCAACAAACCAGCCTAACCCATACCCAGCTTTAATTAATCTCCCATGCAGCTGCATTCCACACTCAAGTGCAGCAATGTCAGCACATGTGCTCAACACACAAGCGAATGCTGACCTATTCACCCACTCACCACACAGCCCCATTTCGATGAACAACTGTAGGGTTTCCTCACTGAAACCACCTTGTGAATACGCAGCCAACATTGCAGCCCACGAGATTGCATCCTTCTGTGGCATCATGTCGAAAACTGCCTTGCCTCATCCAACATCCCTGCCTGAGTAAACCCTGTCAACATTGTGTTCCATGACGCCACGTTCCTGCAGGGCATCATGTCAAACAGCTCCTTTGCTTCCTCCATCATCCTCCGCTGGACATATGCTGCCACCATTGCATTCCATGACACTGCATTCCTCTCTGGCATGGCATCAAACACCGTCCTGGCATCCTCCAGCATGCCATTTTGTGCATACCCAGACACGACTGCTGTCCATGTGAATACATCCTGCACCGGTGCACCGTCAAACAGCCGTCTTGCCTCCACCATATCCCCTCCCCTAGCATAACCTGACACCATAGTATTCCAAGAAATGACGTCCCTCTGTGGCATCCTATCGAACAGCTCCCGTGCTTCTGCCATCCGACCCAACTGCACATGCCCAGCCATCAAGGCGTTCCAAGAAATGGCATCCCACTCTGTCCTTGAATTAAACATCTCCCTTGCTTCTTGAATCCGTCCATTCCGGACATAAGCGGCAAGCATGCCGTTCCATGAGACAGTGTCCTTCTCCGGGGCAAGATCAAAATATTTCCGTGCAAGGGAGACAAGTCCATGGTTAGCATGAGACGAGATCATGACGTTGTATGAGACAGAGTCCTTGACGAGCATTTCGTTCGAACAGGCTACGCGCAGCAGTGAGGGACGATGAGATCGCAGTTGTAGGAGACGATGTCCAGGCGGGGGATGGAGCAGAAGAGGAGAGCACGACCGGGAGGCGTCCGTTGGAGGCGTAGCCGGTGAGCATGGCGTTGTAGGTGGAGGTGGAGCGGCGGGGCATGGCGGCGAATAGGCGCTGGGCCTCGCCGACGCGGCCGGCGCGCATGTGGGCCGTGATGGCCTTGTTGCGCCGGATCACCTCCGCGTCGGGCTTTCCGGAGCAGGCCTCTCCGGCCGCTGGAGGCCGGTGGCTTCTATGCCGCGCGGTGGCGCGGAGATGGCGGGAAGGGAGCATCTGTTGTCTTTAAACTGTTGTTGTGCGTTTTGTGGAGGATTTATACGATCTCGTGGTACGGGACATGCATTCTTAATTTTGGAATTTTGGACTAATAAGATAATAAAAGGAGAGGCGATTCTCCTTCTTCCAAAGAGAAATTGTTCGAATATGTCTTTTTGGCCTTAATGGTTATATCACTCAGCTTCCTTACGTTGGACCAGTTGAACTGATCTCGTGATATTCAGACCATGTTGTCATTGCCATGCCGCGATAATGAATTTTACTCATGATTTGAATATCGGCGATATGGTAGAGAAATTGTCACGCCACAACAACAACAACAAAAAGTATTGGAGCATGTAAAATATGCTAAGAATTACTAGATTTCTAATTTGAATAGCTGTGTGAAATCTTTTCAACAGTTATAGCGGTGCGATGAGGTTAGAACACGTAAAAAGTCGTCATCATTTTTTTTACACATGTACAAGAGTGGATTCCTCACGTGAGTTTCGCATATCTTATCTTATTTCAGATTCGTTTTCCTTGCTCATCTTCCCTCTGTTTCTTTATTTATAAATTCCCCCGTCCTTAGTAAAGAGAGGAGGTGGCGTGTTATTTCAACACTAGCAAGACTCTTTCTTTTCACGCTCTTAGTTTCTTCATCTGTGTCGCCACGCTCTAATTCACCTTGTTGTCGGAGAGGCTTCCACCTTCGCATCCACTGTCCTCATGTGCTCCAACCGCTAATTGAAGGTCTTGAATTTCAAGGTGAATCTTTAGCAGTTTTGAGTTGGAAGTTTTGGAGTTTCAACTGGAAATTTGAATTTTATTTTCCTAGCAAAATTAATGAGGAACGGATTTTTTTTTCTAAATTGAAACTTTGGATTTGCAGGTGAAAGTTAGAACGTGCAAATCGAAAGTTTCTTGTGAAAGTTAATTTTACTAGTTGGACCCTCGTCAACCAAAAGCGTCTTTTAGTTTAATTTTAGTTTAAGTTGACCTAATTTTATATGTTCCACGTGTTATTAGATGTGTTAAATATTTAAATTTTGTAGTTACCTGGAGTTTCTAAAAGTTTTAGATATAAAATAGACGCATTTTCTTCAAACAATATATTTGTTAACAATGATATCAATTATTACTTTTTTAGAGGAGAACAATTATCACTCTTTTTTTGAAAAATCTAATATGCAACCGGTCGTGCGCCGTCGGATCAGGAGGAGGGGAGGAGGAAGAAGGGGGAGGAGAAGGAAGAAGAAGGGGAGGAGGAAGAAAGGGGAGGAGGAAAAAAAGGGGAAGAGAGAGGCCCACCAGTAACAGCAACAGGTGACAACGATAACAGGCATCCCAAGGGCTAATCGGTGGCTGACAGGTATTGCCCGGTCGCATGGGCTTAGAGGGAATGCCTAATCAGGGTGTTAGTTCCCCGACTTGCCGCCGCCAACCACCAACTAGATCCGGAGGAGGCGGTGAGACGATAGTTTTGTAGTACAGTGAGAGAAGGCAGAGCAAGAAGAGAAAAAAAGAAACGACGATGAGATGGCCGTAGAAAGAGGAGGAAGCTGCAAGGCGGCAGTTGGATGTGAAGAAGAAGGGGTCGCCAACAAGCCTCAAGTCCTTCTTTTTAGGGCAAAGAGAACGATTATTATTCGAAAAATCTATACGGGGCACGTGCCCGGTTTGTCTTTTACAGCGACGTGCTATTGTCCACTGGATCAAGTGATGGTGCGGGCTATTATCCATTGGATCAAGAGATGGCATGGGCTATTATCCGCTGGATCAAGTGATGATATAGGATATTATCCGTTGGATTAAGGCAATGATGCCGACTATTATCTATTGGGTAAAGACCGATGAGGCGGGTCCGGATTTGATGACATCAGTGCATCTAATTCTAAACGTGAAATTAAAATGATTTATCTCACAAACCGTTAATCCAATTCACGATCCGTTTTCGCCATTAGACTCATCTCGACGATAGCTTCAAAACTAGATCCCATGTTAATATATTTTGACGAAACTTATTTCGTCGTCACCAACTATCAAACTATAATGTACGTGCTACCAAGTTAAAAATAAACACTTACCAGGTTATTAGTGAACGGCTACAAGCAGTAATTGATTTGGCATTAGCTATTGTGTACTATTATGCAAGTATATAGAGAGGATAATGATGTATTATTTACATAGTACTTAATGATATTGGACCATTAGAGCACTGAAATATAAGTTTGAGTGGTGTAGCAGTGATATTCACTAATTCGATAACTATGTAAGTGTAACATGATAGCTCAGCAGTAACAATTTAGGTAACTCGTTCATTGAATCTGATAACTACTGACGTTAAACAAAAAGTCATCGGAACATATCAACATGAGATCTAGATTTGAAGATCTCGTAGCGACGAAGCTAACAGTGCAAACGGATTGTCAATCGGAGTAAGGGTTTAAGAGATAAAACATTTTAAATTTCAAAATCAAAAGAATCTTTGATGACGTCATCTATTTTGGATTTTTCTGCATGTTGCATATTTCTTACTCTTATCCCTCCCTGTAGATGTCTATTTAGGGCAGGTCGTCCTGTAGTTCATCCCATTATTATTTCCCCGAAAAAAAGAAAAGAGAACAACTATTTCTCGATGAAAACATTGCTTTGCTGAGGCCATGTGCCCAAAAGGCCCAAAAGTCCAATATCTCTTCGGTCAGCCACGAGCGGCGAGCGCGTCTGAGCGAAGCGCTTCAACGGAGATGGGCGGCGCCACCGTAGTCTTGCTCGCTCCCACTCGCCGACGCTCTATCCCGCTTGCCTCTTTGCTCTCTCGTGCTGCGCGAGGCCTCCACGAAGCTACAACGGCGGCCGAGGAGGAGAAGGCGAGGACGCGGCGGCGGAGGAGCAGTAGCAGCCGCCTTCTTGGACCGGACTTCACTGATACCTGGAACCCACCCCCTCGCGCCGCGGCGAGGCCGCCTCCCCCGCGAGGTGCCGGAGGTGAGCGGGGGCTTACGGGCTTGCTAATCTTCTCTGGTTAAAGGTGTGGTCTTTCTTGGCGTGCATTTCTTGGACCAGTGATTTCGGGAGTACATGCTGTTCAAAGCATTAAATGTTATCTGGATTAGATATATGAACTGTCAGAATGCAATTCAGGTTCTTTGGTATGGTGACGGCGTTTGCGGTCAGTTCGTGTAATTGGTGCAGAATCCATGTCCAGATCCTGTAGTACTGTTGCTAATGATTGAGAGGAAGTTTTGAGCTCTGTCCTCTGAAAGTGGAAGCATTGACAGATCAAAATGTGAGTTCAAATAGAATGCAACTGGAGGTTCTTTAGTAGCTCTCCTATACTATCTAGTATTAGATGCTTCGATTTGGTTGGGTGTAACTTGTAAGCACCAGAATAATGGGAAAACATTTCTTAGATTGAGCAAGCTGAAGCCAGGCTGTGTAGAGTAGTGTTGTTTGGCATGCTACATTATTACTGTGTCTGGTTGGTGAAAGGTTGTAGGCCAATTTCAAGTTTTGACACCTCTCATGGTAGGGACTACCTTTCACATCCATGAAAAGAATAAGGGTGAATTCAAGGTTGTTTAGCATAGAAGCTACCTTATCTCATTGTTGTTTAGCATCTTGTGCTAATGATTTAATATGTGAATTTGTACTTTTGTCGTTCTTGTAGTTGATTACGAGTCCACAGGGACCATTATTGATGGCAAGTCCATTGCGGAGGACATAAGGCAACAGATTGCTGAAGAAGTTCGTCAAATGAAAAATGCAGTCGGACATGTTCCTGGCCTAGCTGTTATATTGGTAGGCGATAGAAGGGACTCTCAATCCTATGTGCAATTCAAAGTAAAGGGTTGTGAGAAGTCGGAATAAAATCTTTGTTAGCTGAGTTGCCTGGAAATTGTACAGAAGAGGAAGTGGTGGATTCGGTGTCAAGATTCAATGAAGATCCATCTGTTCATGGTATCCTTGTGCAGCTACCACTACCACAAGTAGTCTATTTTACTTTTCTACATTGCTGCCAGCCTGCCACCCTAAACTAGCATGATATTTGGTTTAGTTCATAGATTTATATCAGTAAAACCTTTTCATTCACACCAACTAGATAATTGTTTTGTTCAATGAATAATTCAAAGTACTTTAGTTCTCATGGTAATCGACAGGCAGCTTCAGTTTTATTTAATTTAGTTCTCATTTTCAGTATATGTTTGGTAAGATTCAGCTTACTTTACATCAAAGCTTTGCTATATTATGCTCAATATTTGACATAATGCATCATCAAGATTTGTATTCAATGTGCTAATTTTGTATAATCCAGCATATGGATGAGGAAAAGATCCTGAGCGCCATTAGTCTAGAGAAGGATGTTGATGGTTTCCATCCCTTGAACGTTGGTAATCTTGCCCTCAGAAGCCAGAAACCTTTGTTTCTTTCTTGTGCTGCAAAGGCTTGCCTTGAGTTATTGCTCCAATCTGGGATTGAACTCATGGGAAAGCATGTCACTATGATCGGGAGAAGCGAAGTTGTTGGATTGCCCACTTCCTTGCTTTTACAGGTAAAGTTTTCAAGATTTACTCATATTAATGATTATCCTACAGTTTTTACTGCATTGTTATATGATGACTTATTTTAACTTCATGTTTTTTTTTCTCTAGAGACATCATGCCACTGTGAGTGTTATCCATGCCTTCACAACAAATCCAGAGGAGATTACTCGTGAATCTGATATTGTGATCTCAGCTGCTGGAGTGGCCAATCTTGTAAGAGGAAGCTGGTTAAAGCAAGGTGCAGTCGTGATTGATGTTGGGACAAATCCAATCGAGGTAAAGGCAATGTTGTTTCTTGTACTTTTCCTTGAGAAGCTTGATTTATCATGTCTGCAGTATCGTTGCTGTCATCATATCCATTTAATGGTGTCTAAATTGATGATGCAAAGGTTGCTTTTGTTGAGTGCTTCTGGTTATAGTTGCAAATCTGTTTATTGATATTGGTTTCTTGCAGAGGATTGTAGTCTATCTTTGAAGTTATTCCTTGGTGCAAGGACATGATAAATTCCACATCTTAATTCACTGATGGAATGTTCAAATGGTTGCACACTTTAAACTATTAAAGCATCACATTTCCTAATGCATCTACAAATAGTGAGCTTGTCTTTCACTGACGCAAACTTGAGCCTTAAGTTTGAATATGTAACCCTTTCCTTGTTATATCGGAGCTAAACAGCTAATAGTGTCCGCATACTTTGATTGCCTATTACTGTTAACTCTTTTTGTAAGAACGAAATTTTGAAATAGTCCATCATGCACTTTTTGCAAATACATACGCGAGCAGCCGTGGGCATCAACGAATTTCCTGTTTTTGTGGTACTCGTATCTTCCTACTTAGCCATAATAAGTTCTGGCATTTTTCAGGATCCCACCAGTGATTACGGTTATCGGTTAACTGGAGATGTCTGCTTTGAAGAAGCAGTGAGAGTGGCCTCTGCTATAACTCCAGTTCCAGGCGGAGTGGGACCGGTCACCATTGCAATGCTTCTTGCCTACACACTTGACTCGGCAAAACGAGTTTATGGCTTGAGTGACTGAACGACCTGAAGTGTAACCTTGTCGTGTTTTCCCTTTGTAAATTAGTTTATCTTCTCTTTTCCTCTGGTCATTGCTCTCAATTTGAGCTAGATGAGAGCTGTGATGTAATGTATCTTTTTATCAACAAAAGATTATATGCTTAGTGGTGTCCATACTTCAATAAATGTCTTCAGTTTGTGGATCATACCATAGCTCAGTTGCGAGCATATTACCAAGAGCCAACACTTAGAAATCAAGTAAAAACAGACACGGTTATTTGGTTTCGTAATGTGATATGGGCTTCAATATTATTACCCCCTCCGGTCACAAAGTATTGACCTTTCGGACATCAACATGTTCCAAGAGGCACTACTAACTACTACTGCAATATACATATATTACTTAATGAAATTGTACTATTATGAAATTCATTTTCAGTGACAAATCTACACATATCCTTTCAATATACATAAAGCATTGATAGCCACAATTTAGAACATCTGATTGCACCCAGTCATTCTTTTCTAACTGGAGGGAGTCATTTTTATGCAAATCGCTAATTGACCAATGTTTAAGAAGCAGGTGTCAAGAACTATTGCAAAAACTAATTTTGGACAGCGTTGAACCAGTAAACTGGATGGCCATATTGTGTCCAAAAATGATTTTGCACGGTACTAAACCAGTAAACCTAATGAACATATTTCAGAAACGGAAGGCACACTGTTGTTTGGATCAGGGGAGTCCTTTGAACAAATCTGATTTATCTCAAATTAGAACAAATATCCCTAGCCAAACAGGCCTCAAAGACCAAACTGTGGGACACAGTATTTGTTAGGCATTCATAATGTGTTATACTTTCATGTACATTCAGAAGGTGGACATACAGAAAACTAACATGGAGAAAAGAATACGATGATGATAACACTTCATAGCATGCTCCTCCACCAAAAAGAGAACCGCAATAAGCTCAGAAATAGATTGTCTACAGCTTAAGATACATGAATTACATGAATAAAATGTTAATTCCATCTCATTCAACATAGTCCTTCGTGGCTCCGGTTGTACATCTTGCAAGAGATGCGCTGAGCACAGCTTACAAGACAACTCATCAACCAAACTAAAAGAAAAGAAAAGGAGAACTGATTTTTTTAATTAACACCAAACACTTTAACATGTACATCTAATGTGATGACATAAGTTGAAGGAAGTACTTTGGGGGAGTGGCACATATTTTTCTTTTACAACCCATTTGCTGCATTGTATTATTTTGCGTCGTCTAGCTTCAGATTAGTTTAATATTCTGCTCTGCCACCCAAGATTGTTTTGGATCCAGTTGTACAGTTTCAATCTACATGATGCAAATGGCCATATCATCAGTCCAATTATGCAATTATCAACTGTACATCTCCATGACTCATTCAGGTAATTAGAGAGCAGACAAATAATACAAATTTCTGTGCATTGATTGACTTATGTTAGTTGTCATACCTTTGCATTTTCAACACATACAAAATCTTTGTAACAGGCCTCCATCTGCAAGTGAGGATTCCACAACACTGCATCTGACCAACTGCATTTTGGAAATTAACCGCAATGTAATTGTGTGATCTTTACAATGTTGAGAAGTGATGAGTTTCAATTAAACTTACTTTGAATTTGAGATGACAATTTGGTCACCCAATCCATTGTCCAGGGTGAGCTTAGTCGGTGCGCCAAGATAAACACAGTCAACAAATCCAGGAAAAGTCACCTCTTCCCTGTATCGTATTAAGCGGCTCAAAGCATGTCTAGATATTTACTTTGTTAAGAAAAGCGACTCATATCCTAAACCTATTAGGATTCAAGAGGTGTGCTACAAGGAAACTAGAGGAAACCTACTAGTATTTAGAGTCCTCCTTATTTTTGAAGAGGCTATGTAGGAACTTATATAAACCCATTAGAGGGTGGTTATAGAAACACAACCCAAACAATCAAGCAATCCAAGAGCAAGATGCAAACAAGAGAGGATTAGAGGTAAGGTTTCTTTAGTACTAGATTCTTGTATTCTTGTATAGGGCAAGAATCAGAGGATCCTAAAAGATTCGAGAGAGTTGCGAGAGAGCGACAATCTCTTGTACTCTTTTGAGGTTGTGCTTAAAAAATTCGCAATCGGATTTGCCAAATCTATGCTCTTTTGTCGTGATTGTTAGTCATCATTATTTTGATACTCTCTACGGGGTTCATCTACTTCGGCTTGATACTGTGCACGCTTGTGCCGTATCACACAAACTCTGATCGGATCCGGGGGCTGCTGTGCATAACAAGGGGTATCAAGGCATAACATACTTTATGTTCAGCAGTTTACACTAGGATATATTGCTTCAATGAGTGCATATTTGGTTCCAAGATCAACAAATAAATCGACTCAATAGATTAGGAGAAGTAAAATAAGAAATGCAATAGCACCACGTAGTAAGCACCATATATAAAAGTGACACTGAATGCTAACAGTGTTTCGTGCCGCATACAAAAATATGCTAACCAGAGTCAAATCTTATTTTTCACAAATGAGGTGATCCTTTTCTGAAAATTCTTGGAAAAATGTGGGACCCTATGAGTTTGAAGCATTGTAATCTTGTATATGTAGATATTTAATTGTAACTCAGACTGGGTTAATTGACCAGAACTCAAACTGACCTTTCTTCTTTGCCCTCCAGAGGGTTTTTTAGGGTCAGGATCCTTATTGAGAGTCTTACTACCTTTAAGACCTTTCACTGAAACACCGGCAATGGAAGCCTGTACAACAAAATGGATGTCGAAGTAAAACTATGTAGAGTTTAGCAAGCAAAAAGAGTTTAGCTTCCTTCGCGAAGCTGCGACTTACACGAAAGTAGGTGTGGAGGGCTGAGTTGAATGAGAATGGTTTATCATCTGTATTTGTTATTTTTAGGGTTGTTGACAGGCTTGTAGAGTGCAGTGCAACCTACAAAACAATTAAAGAACCCCAAATTCATATGCTTGCAGAAAGGCAAGATTGGAATTTCAGTTGTGAATACTGAATAGTGTTGATAAGCTTCTGATTGTGCAGATAGAGTGCATTAAGGCACATAGTACTATAGAAGTGTTCAACCTTGTATAATGCTTGGAAACTAAAATCCCACATGGAACGGCTATAAGAGTCGTCTTTTAGTTCCAAAGTTACGACTGGATCGCCTTCAGTGGCTTCTGAATCAGTGATAGACCAATTCATGTTCCTTGCAAATCCATGCTGTTAAAAGAAAAAAGAAACAAATTTGGTTTGGTTACAACAAAAGAATATGCTGCAAAAATGTGAATGCACATGAACATTATGGAACTGGCCCACACCGGCACGCCATAGTAAAACATAAAGCTATATAACAACTGCTATTGATGTGTTATACAACGCAGAAGTTAAGGAATGCTACGTATGATGCCTGTAGGAGTCCACATAATTCATTTCAGGAACTTGAGATCCATTACTTGATTCTTTACTATAGATATTAGTTTCTTTTCATGTCTGCATTGGGTACAACAGAAAATTGGTTTCACAAACCTGCTGCATGGGGCCAGGACCAAACTGGGGAAAGCAATGCGGGATTCCACCACTGTTTTCAGAAAAGGGAATGGTTAGCTCTTAGATAAACTCCTGATGTTCAATGCCAATTAGTTTCACGGTCAACCTGATGGGTTTCTGCCCGTTGAACACAGCATCTGGTCTGACAAAGAGCAGGTCCTTTCCATTGGGGACCTTCCAAGACGTGACACATCCTCCAAACAGATAAATCTCAGCCTCACTTCAAGCATAAAGTGAGTACACAATTAGCTCTTGCAAAACTAAAAAAGAGATGTTCGAAGAGCATACTTTTGTTCGAGACTTCCAGTAGTAATGGAAATTCTACGAATAACCCAACTTCAATTTTACAAAGGCGTGCTAGGAGGTACCCAAGATCCTACTGCAGGAGATCACGCAAATATAAATTACGCATTATCATCTCAATGAATCCTTCAGCAATATGGAAATTATCCAACTCTGGCTATCCATGGTTCGTAGAACTATTTTGCACTAGCTTACTACTCAGCAAGCACTACACAAAACTATGCAAATGATTGAACTATACTCCAGAGCTTTCACGGTCATGATGGCACTACGATTATCTAATTCCACCTTCATGGCACTATTGCAATAGCTTCCACATCCGATTACCAAACCATCAGTTAACCATTTCTTTTCCATCTCTTGAGCTGAGTCTTCACCGTAGATATCAGTACACTACAAACAATTCCATGCTGGATATTTTTCCCAACCGAGTATTCTGTCACTCAGGCTGCATTATCTCCTCGCTTACCAACCCAAACTACACAAGCCTTCCAAGAATCACACACAAGTCATACACCTGAAAATCCCCAAATCACCCAAAATCAGAATTACCTCCCATGCGGGGACTTGAGGCTGATCATCGGTAGCCCACCATTGCCCTCGGAGACCGCCACACCCGGCGCGTACACCTTCTGCCCCACGCTGGCCATGGCTACCACCCCAAATCGCCTGCACCCAAGAACACCCCGCCACAGAACCAAACCAACCAAGGGTCAGGTCAGTTCTTGCACGCACGCACGGATCGAATCCAGAGCAGTACGCGGAGGAGCTGATCGTGGTGCTGGTACCTGGAGCGGCGAGCTGAATTGGAGGAGGAGGAAGCGGCGAAGGGAGGAGGGACGGTGAGCGTGCAGGAAGCCGCCATTTCTGTTTGGCCCCTCGGCTCGGAGAGGCTGAGACTTCGGTGGTGCTCTGTCTGTCTGTCTAGTTTTAGAGGGGCGAGTGTCTTGGATCTTGTGCGGCGAATGCTGTGTTATCGTGTGGGTTTGTGCCCCTGTGGTTGTTTTTGTCCCTGCACAAAGTTAGGTCCGTTTGGAACGAAACAATCGTTATAGAATCGTGCGGAACGAAATGTTCTTATGCATTTCTGTTATAAGCCCTATTTGTTTAGACTTGTCTTTCAACTTTTAATGTTTTTAGTCCTTTAAAAATGCAAAACTAAATAAATATCTCGTTTCTCAAATCACTTCTCATATTTGTATTTGGACTGAAAAAGTGCCGAAAAAGCGGCTTTCCATTTCCCCCGTACAAAATTGTCCTCCAACTTCATCACTTGATTACAACGGATTGTCACTGCGTATATAAACTCAATCCACTTCATAACTTTTCTCATTTCCTCCCCACTCCCCACCCCCGCACCCCTCCCCCATCTCTCCTGTGCTCTCGCTCCATCCCCACCCGTCTGCTAGGGTTAGCGCGCCACCTCTCCGCCGCATCCCACCCGCCTGCTGCCACCATCTCTAGCCGCGACGCCAGCCTCTGTCGCCCCCAGTCTGCCCGAGAGCCTCACCCGCGAGCCCCGACGTCCGTCGCTCCCGAGCCACCCGCCCCTAGCCCCAGAGCGACCCGCCTCCAGCCCCGGAGCCACCCGCCTCTAGCCCCGAGCCGCCACCCTCGGGAGACGTCAGCCTAGCCCCCCAGCCGCCCGGCTACAGGAGCCGCCGGCCTCCAGCCCCCGAGCCACTAGTCCCAGCCTAACACAACAATTTTACCACCACTTGAACCCTACGTGATCTATCTAACACCTTAATTTTACCACGATTTGGGCCCATTTTGTTTTACCTAACACCACGAATTTACCTCAAATAGATATGGATATAAGGATATGTGATTGAGATGGATACGTGATTTGATATGTTTGTAATGCATGTGTTTGCAGAGAAAAAAAATCATTTTTGGTTCTCTTTCCATTAGTCAAAGAACCTTTAGCTGAATATACAATTGTACATATACAAGTTAACAACAATAAATAGATATATCCTGATGCATAGCAGGAAAGAACAGTTCTTTTACTAGTTGCTCTTGAAAAATTCCTAAAAGTTGTATGCAAGGGTTGGTTGGACAAAGCTTACTGTGTTGGTTTAAGACTTTGGTCTTAGTTAACCGAAGAGTCTACTTATATCTGTGTTGGTTTAAGACTTTGGTCTTAGCTAACCGGGCAAAAGTGGGTCTCAGTTAACTGGGCAAAAGTGGGTCTCTGAAAACCTGAGTGATACAAAAGATTGTTACAAGATGTTTAGGAAGTATCGGTCTTGTTTCAATGTATTGTATGCAATATTGGTACAATACTATAATCTGAAACCCACAAGGGATATGAGTTCTGTATATGAATGTTTTTGTGGACAGTTGGTGCCCCTCAATCTGTGAACCAAGTTGAGAATCACTTCAAGAGTTCTACTGAGATGATCCATTGAAAGTTCGAGGATGTGTTAGAATGTTTGAACTGTTTAGTTGGAGATAACATTAGACCGGTCGATCCAGAGTTCACAACAATGCATGAAAGACTTGAAGACTCAAGATTCTCTGCTCACTTTAACAATTGCATTGCAATTGATGGGACACACATACTCGTTGTTATGCCAGCCGAGGAGATTGTGAACCATATTGAACGACATGGATATCCAACACAGAATGTGATGGTTGTGTGTGACTTCAACATGATATTCATCTCTATAGTAACTGGATGGCCAGGATCCGTACATGACACAAAAATATTTAAGGATACATTGATTAAGTATTCAAAAAGTTTCCACATCCGTTAACAATAGTATATTGTAGAAAAATATTATCTCGTCGATGCTAGTTATCCTAATTAGACTAGATATCTAGCTCCATACAGATGACAAAAATATCATTTACCAGAGTTTTGACAAGATCGACTACCTAGTGGGAAAAAAGAAGTCTTAAATCATGTTCATTCTTCACTTTGGAATGTCATTGAGCACTCTTTTGGTGTGTTGAAGATGAAATGACGCATTTTACGAAATGTGCCAAGTTACCCAATGGAGAAGCAAACACGTATCATTCTTGCATGTATGACGTCCCATAACTTCATTAGAGAGAGCGCTCTACAAAGAATTTTATAAATATGATCATGATGAGAACTATATGCTAGGGAACATACAACCTACAACATCTGTGACATGGTGGTCCTCATATGGGAGCGGACCATGGCAACATAAATACCGTTCGTGAAAATATTGCAAATGTTTTGATGGGAGCATAGTCAATATGTGTGGAGGTTGTTTGTATTTTGTGAGCTTTGTTATGCATTGGACCTTTTACTATTTCTAAATTATTTAATATGATGTCTTAATTCATGGTTCTAATTGTTCTTTTGCACAAAATTTTCAAAAACATCTAATTTTTGCTAAAATCATGTGCTAAATATGTTATTTATGCTAAATTAGAACAAATACACATAAATCATCCATAATCAGGACTTAAATATCATTTTCAGCAGACATGAGTATTTTAGACATTCACCACCAGCTATAAGTCCACCAGCCGTCCAAAAGCACCCTTACCAAATGGCTCTGCAATTGTCCAGCAGCTGACTAGCTCCGGCTGCTTCCCAGATCTTGCCAGCTCCAATTGCTTCTCAGTAAACTGCAGCCCAAACAAACATGACCTAAAGATGTCTTTCCATTTTCTAATTTAAGTCAATGTGCCACTTAGAAGTCAGTTCCAATTATAGCTTACTTACATAGGTTTATTCAATAGCAATTTATAGATTTGTTGGCAATATTTTCATAACTCCAGTGCGTTAATACATTAATATGCTACTCTTTTCGTTCAAAAATATGAGATGTATTTTAACCATACAAATTTAATGATGTAAATTTTTTATATAATATTTTATTAATAGTTAAAATACATAATCATAAAAAATATATTTAAATACGAATTCAGCGGGGCTAGTTTTGTGGCACATAACCCATATAATTAAACTACTCCAATTGATAGTCAAAGTTTAAATTTGGATAGTTATAATATACCTCATATTTCTAAACCGAGAGAATACTTAAGAGACAATTCAGTTACCACGTGAGTTTGAAAAAAATTCATCTCACGAATTAAAAAGACCGTTGACATAACGTTCTATATTTTTAACAGGAGCTCAAAATCAACGCTAGAGTCCGTTGCACAAAGGATCCTTGCTGGTTGGGCTGAGTTGCTTCGTGGCCGTCAGGGTGGCAGAAAATGCAATCGTCCCTTGCGAGCAATTTTATTCCGGGATATGCGTTTTGTGCGACTGGAAGGCAACATGAGGATATCTCCATGACCCATTTTTGTGGCCTTGGCAGGAGGATATCTCCAGAACTCCGTTGCATATTTTCTTTTGATTCTTTCACAATAGACAACTTCACTATTTCTTTTAGTACATCACACGATTTATCGGGATTGCTATTAGTCGATTAAGATGTTTTTTTATGTCCCAGTGGATCAAACTTTTTTTATCTTCTTCTTAGATATAAAATTATTATTATTATTTTGCTTTTTATGCTTGACCGTACTATAGAGATCCAGTGATTTAGCCGCGGGACAATCTTTGTTAAGTCCCAGTCAATTGAGGGCTTACTAGACCCAAAAGTACTCATTGTTGATGTCAGTGGAAGAAAAAAGTCCTCTTTTGTCCCCTAAACTATTTATTTAGATCACTTTCTTCCTCAAAATATTTTTAGACTCACTTAAACCCCTAAACTACTTGAATTGGGAGCACTTTACCCTTAGCTAGTTACTGAGACGATAAAATCATACCTAGATAAACTGAAACAATTCATACATATAGATTGTAGTGTGAAGTATATACATATAAATTTTGGCTAAACAATATGACAATTTGCGCCATGTGAAAAAAAATTATATAGTAAAAACTTTTCATAGGTCATAAATCGTCATTTTTTAAATCAAAATTTATATGTATATACTTCACCCCATAATCTACATGTATAGATTTTTTCACATTTTTCAAAACTTTTAGACGTGATTTTGTAATTCTACAATCCAGCGAGGGGTAACGTGCTCCTAATTCATATAGCTTAGGGGGTTAAGTGAGTCAAAAATAGTTTAAAAGGAAAGTGAGCTAAAGCAATAATTTAAGAGAGGAGTGAATTTTAATAACTTGTGTTTCTAGACAAAGGGAACAGTATAGCATAGGTATATTGAGCTCAGTGTGGTGACTTCGTAGCATTTCACAATGTGAAGTGAAGCAGCTCTCGCTTGTCCTTGTGATCTCAAACCAGCAGATCACTGGAATTTAAGCATCAGATAGCGCAGGGTAGGCCCACCATAATTCAAGGGTGTTCAGCTGAAGACCTAAAACATTAGCAAAATTTTGATATATATTGCTAAATATATACATATTATAAAAACTGACCAATTTGGAATACAAAGAAGCAATAGTGCAGATGATTGACACCCGTGTAGGGAAGTAACAGGTCTTGGTTCAAACCCTTCTTTTGCATTTCTAATTTCTTTCATTGGTCTTTTCATATTTATTTCTTCCCTTTCAATTTTATTGTAACATTATCGAATATCACAAATATGAACATGACTATTTTGCTCTTTTTACATCTTCATCAAGCTTGTGATCCGCACATATATATATATATATATATATATATATATATAGATATATATATATATATATATATATATATATATATATATATATATATATAACAATACGATCATAATATTTTGCCTATATTAACCCTCTAGTTCTTTTAACAGACCGCAAATATGTAAAAAGAAAATTACATGACGCTAAAATTTATAGATGTATAAATTTAACTAGAAGTTATACAAATATTTGACGGCTTTTTTGTAAAGCTGACTTGCATCTGCCGTTTTTCTTTAATTCTTGCTATTATGAATATTTACATTCTATGTTGAATAATTTTTATTTTAAATACCCATCCCGAAATCTTAGGCCCGCCACTGGGATAGCGTCTCATCGTGTATGATTTCGCGTGGTGCACAAAAACCAATACAAACTATGTCCTTCCAATTCCGTACGCACTTGAACTTCAGGTGGTGCTCTCTTCCGCGCCTTCCTCTGCGCTTTTGCCGCCGTCGCTCGCCGTCGCCGGCTGTGTCGGCGCGTGATCCGCCACGCACTGGAACCGGCAGGCGGTCGGCCTCGGCTTCCGTGTCTCCATCATCAGCGCGCGAAGGCACCGCCTTGTCCTCGGCGGCGTCCTGGCCGCCTCCTCACCCCGACTTGCTGCCGGGCCCTTCCCTTGCGGCGGCAGCGTTCTCGCCGGCTCTTTTGCCTTGTCCTCCTCCTCCTTGCTCGGTTTCAGCACCACCGGCTCCTCGCGCGTGTTCTTGATGTCGACGTGCACGCCGGGCTCGCCGGCATTACACGTGCTCCCTTCCATCGCCGAGTTGTTCACGCTCTGCACGTTGCTGTTCACGTTCGCGGCCACCGCCGGCGGCCCCGCGGAGCCCTCCGGCTCGGCGGGCCTTGGCAGTGGCGCGTTGCTCGGGCCGTTGCCGAGGACCATGCTCGCGCCGACGTTGTGGCCGGCCAGCGTGATGACGCGGTACCCCTGGTTGCCGCTGTCCGGCGGCCTCGGCGCCGGCGTCTCGCGGCTGGCGAGGCTCTTGAGGCCGTCCTCGATCTCCCGCCGGTACGGTGCGCGGGCGCCGTCGAAGAGGCGCGCCCTCGGGAAGCCGGAGATGGAAATCTTGGCGTCGTTGCCGGGGTTGCAATCCCTGCTCGAGCCCTGCTCTTGGCCCGTCAGCGGCGGTGACCTCGAGAGCGTCAGCTCCAGGTCAGCCGCGGCCGGCCTGGCTCCTTGCACCCGCAACGAGTCTAAGGCCTGGACAGGAATCGCGTATGATTCATCGGACGAGTCAGCCTGGATGGGGATATCTTCCTCCACGGCACGTGCCGGCGACGCTCGCGGTGCAGGCTCTGCCGGAGTTGGTGGGGGCGGCTGGGGTCGAGCCGAGGCTGGCTCTGGCTGTGACGGTGGCCGCGGTTGCTGGCGCGACCACGCGACGTTGCTTCTGTAAGGAAGCCAGAAGCGGAACGGCTGCGGCTGCGGCTGCGGCTGTGGCTGTGGCGGCATCGACGACGACGACGGCGGCGGCTGGTGGCCGGACATAGCTGTCTTTGGTCGATGGGCTGTGAATGCTGTAGCCTTGTAGGTTTTAGCATCGAAGCAACGTAGGGTGGCAGTTTCATAGGTTGCCTTGCTCCTCAGTTGTTGATTTCATGGGGAAAGGTGTTGTCTTGAGCATGGCAAGGACGGCAAGGAATTGGAGGCTTTTCTTGGCTTGCAGCTTTGGAGAAAGAATGAAAACTAACCGGCTCCAACAGTTTGGGCCAGGTTCAGAAATAGGCATCTTCAATTTTCACAGTACTTCATTTCATATGAGTTCACATTATCAAACTCGCAACAAAATTGCAATCGGCACGCCGGGCAGATCAGCCGTGATGTTGAAGCAATTTCAGCTGTCCAGGAAGTTCATAATCAACTGCAGGCCAAACACAACCGATGGAGGGATAGCTTCTGACTGAAGTAGAGTTTTATTCATAACAACAACAGCTATACACTGTTGAACAGCCATCTTACTACATGTTCATGGAGATCCCATGACTCCATGTCAAACAATGATAATATAGAAACAAGATATTATTAGCCATTTTATATATATCATCACCAATAATCCAAAATTCAAGGAATGCTACAAAAAAGACAAAATTGTAACATACATGCTAACTTGGCCATAAAATGGAGCCCATCCTAAGATGATCAGTTCTTCATGGTTTATCTTACAAGTTACAAGGGTTGTCTTGTTGATCGAAGAGAGTTCCCATGTCGTCCAGTTTTTCTTCTCTCTCGCCACCTTTCCTTAATATCGTCACTGGCTTTTGTTAGAAGGTCTTCATTAAAATCACAGTTTTCCTTAGTATACTGCTTGTCATCCACATTGTTCGCCATGCCTCGCAGCCGAGCAGTTTCTGCTATCAGATCATTGACCAGCATCTCGGTTGTCCTCGTGGTTACCCCTCTCACATACCATGAAATGGGTGGTGGGGGTAAAAGAGCAGGCTCAATAAGCTGATCCAAGGTAATGGCAGATCCAACTCTTCCTCTGCCAGCAGTACAAGAATCATATTCTTCCAGTGTGCATGGATCAAGAGGAAGGCATAATTCCTTGTCAACAAATATGGGTTCTATTTTCCAGCAACCCTCAAACTTCTTCATAAAACCAGTTCGTCCTTGTTTGAACTTTACCTGCAAAATGTTTTTAACATGAAACTGCATATCAGGCAACGTATAGCACGTGTTGCTCGAAGGATTGCGGAGAACTTTCAAATTTTTACAGTGTGATTTCTTCTGTTCTGGTCAACAAATACATGAACTGACAAGATGCCAGACCACCAGAGGAATTTCCATATCGCTGCCTGCTCCACTTCAACTATCTGCCGTGATCCTTCATCAAGCAAGACTTTCCTTGATATCACTTCCTGAAAAGTGGAACAATATATTGTGCATGAGTGTGTTGCTCTAGGACAAGATACCCCAATTCCTTTTCTTCTTCAGAGCAATTCCTTGGATTGTTTAGCTGGCATCAATAGCCAAATTTGGGACATCATGCAGATGCCAAAACATACAGCGCCCTCATGTTTTATGTCATACTATTCAAGGAGTTCGACATATGTATTCCCTTTTGGTACACACTTTGTAAAGAAACATGTAGCACTCCGAAAATTGCAACAAGACCAAATATCAAGTCCTGTCACTTGACAACTGATAGACTTGGATGTGTTTACAGCACTATACGAACCAACCGCTTAAGCCAGCTCATAGGTTAGTTAAGGGACCTCCAATAAATGTATGATAATGAACATAGTCTAAAAAATTGGGGGTTAATGCTTAAGCTAAAAAAATGCAATACATCAGAGAACTATTTTGCTCTATACAACACAATACAAGAAACAACTACAGAGTGACTAGTTCTTATAACTAAAAACAATTCAGTATCTGAAACCATACACATTGTTCTAGTTATCATGGAAACTCAAGTCCAACTGATAAATTTTTTTCAAGACATCTGCACTGGAGACCAATACAGAGTTGAAGCATTCAACAGTAATCACAATGCCATTTGAGCTTGTTCCTTCTGAAGAAGTACAAGAACATATGTACACACCTTGATATTTTTAAACACTCTTTTGTTCTCTGGATCAATTATAATGTTGTAAACTGCATCCGGTGGTAATCCTGCCTTAAATCTCAGATTAAGGTTGCAAAGAGAGTCTTGTGGCACAGTCACCTGTAATTGGAAGGATTAGGGTCTCAAAAAACTTCAACAACCTAGGAAGTCTTATGACCTCTGGATACGTCAAACTGAAAGATGTTCCAGTGAGAAGAAAGTCTTCACCGTTGGAGGTTCTAATGCATTTTACTTGTCAACAACAAAACCATCTATTAACCTGCAAGCATCTCCAATACAGGCAAGTAAGCCTTGTACCACAACTCATTACCAAATACCTTGATCTCTGGAGGCTTGTCAGTCCAACTAGGATCATCCCTCCAAGCTTGGAGCTGCCTCTCCAAGCTAACCTCAGGAGCAGCAGCACTACATGACTCCCTCACCTTCTCTGATGGCATTTGAGCCTTGATACCAGCAACACCACCCGCCTTCAAGAAACGCCCAAAATGCACCTATCACAAGATACAGCCAGCCAGCCAATTCACATCTGCACAACCAATTTCGACCCCGCAGAAACAAAGAAATTCTTCACCTCATTAAGAAGCAAACCGACCTTGAGAGAGTTCTGGATCTTATCCGGGATCTGCATGAGGCTACTGAATCCAAACGCAGGCTTCTGCGGCCAGCCATCCGTCCGGAGGCTCAGCAACGGTTCTTGATTACTGCTTCCCATAAAAAGAAAAGAAAAATAGCGGGTAGCTGATGCCCTGGAGGCCGGTTGAGGTAGCGATTGGCTCCGGGATGGACGGGCCTCGTGGCAAGAACAGCCGTTCCGGTGAAATACGATTCTTCTTGCGATGAGTAATTTGGGATTGGGAAGAGAGGAAGCGGGAGTAATCCAACTGGAGCACGAGAAGTGGCGAGGAAGGTGGTAGAATCTGGCCAAAGGTGGGTTCCGGAGTGCAGTCCTTTTCTTGCCTAGTTCATCCTCATCCAATTGGCCTCGTTGGCACCATGGCTAATCAAATTTATTTTTCCTCTGCCAAGTATAAACTAAGTTTTTCTTTTTATTTTCTCGAGAATTAGGAAAATTTTTCTCACCTGATCCCTCTTACTTCCTCCATCCACAAAGATAAGATGTGCACGGAATTTAAGGTTCAATTTTGACCAATAATTAAATCAATAATATTAAATTATATAACACAAAAATAATATCATTTAAAAAAGTTTGAATATAAAAATACACAATTACTTGCGTAAAAAAAGAAATACACAATTACAAATTCTATGCACCAAAACTTGTGTGCGTGGAATGGGTACCTTGTGTGAGTTTACTCTATGTCTCCTTGAAAAAAAACATGGGATCATAGAAAGATATTCTATTTTCCAAATATTTTCCTGATTTTTTTTAAGGAAGTAACAACTAAAAAAATCTTTTTTTTTGCCAATCCGACCAGCAAAATCAAACAGAAGTTTCCCAAAATTAACTAACTTTTAGCAAAACACTATCTAGGAAATCTCTTATTCTTCAATACTGTATGAAGTAATCAATTTTGATATATATTTCCGAAAAGAGGGAATCGCCCGTGTATTTTTTTCTTCAGAAAATCATGGGGATCATACTGCTCCATGTAGCAAACTTTTAGGGACAACTCGGCCTTGTTTTTAAGCTTGTTGAGCTCTGTGGGGCAAACTTTTTTTATCATTAGTCCGCTTACAGTTAAACTTAGATACATTACACATCACCATCTAAAACATGATACATCATGGATGGCCAAACCTCGAAGCATAAACGAAGTAGCAAAGAGCTCAAGCACCACAGGAACCTGAAATAACACCCCACCAAACGCTTTGACGAAACATTCAGTTCTTCCGGACACAAAATGGGATGATGTAGTTGAGTAGTTCCACAACAATCCCTTCACTCCGAACCACTGATTCATGCCGAATCTCATTGCTGAAAACCAAACCAAGCTGAGAAGGCAAAACCACGGAGGCCAAGGGTCGACCATGACAAATTCACACATTAACATCTTAAGGAGAGGGCCCTCCTCCTACAACTGGGGGTGTGTCCATTTCAAGATATTTCAATCAGTTGGATTGCTGTACGACAACCCCTCGATTTGGCCCATCACATCGTGCATTGCACTGGTATACTCCGTTACATTCGGTTATGTGGCTGTCATCGCCGCCTCTTATGGTGGTCATTTCATGCCGATGCACCAGTGTGTCCGATGAGGATACCTTATCTTCGGTTGTCAGCCCATCTTTTACCAACCCGTGGGGCTCTTCGCTTTTTTCCTTTGGCTGAAGACCTATCAAAACTCAGGCATAGATAAAATAAATGAAGTTAACTAGAATAGGTTCTGAATTTAACTAACATCTGTCAGAATAGGCTCTGAATGAATTTAACTAACATCTGTCTATTATAATTGTCTTAGTTCTTCCTCATTTTTCTATAGTAGACTCTTGCTCTAACCTCTATTCTGATACTTTGCCAGGTCCAAAATATTTCAGATTTATATCTATGCCGATCAAAGCTGTCTAATTTTATCAACTTTGTTTTCATGAATATCTAAGTTGGTCACAATGTGCATGTATGCCAGCAAAAGTACTTCTGTAATATATAGCTATATTCTTTTACAAACACATCATAAAAAATATCTTAAACCAAAGTTGTACCTTGAAGACAGTGCAAAGTAAACATGTCGATTTTTTTGAACCGGAGGGACCAGGCCTTCTTGGCTCGTTATGGTATTTTAAAATTAAGACTCTGAACCTCTTATTCAGATGTTTAAATTGCGAAAATAAAATTATTTGTGTATCATACCTTTTGTCTCTCCATTAAACACTGGATGCTCCATCTTTGAGACATCCGAAGAGGAGACAGATGCCAAAGGCGCACTTGAGCTTGATGCAAAGGAAGAAGAATGAGATGAAGACATTGGGAACCGGTGTCCTGGAATCAGTGGTACTATATCTCCAGTTTCATTTAGCTACAGCAAGAAATAAGGAAACTGGAATAATTAGAATGACATATGACATTCTTATGGAAAATAAATCTTGCTGATAAGAAGTGTTCCGTTTGGACTTATAACACACAGAACTCTGAATATTTTCTCGTTCCGTTTGGACTTATAACACGCAGACCTCTGAATATTTCCTCTAGGCCTTTTACGGTACCTTTTGCTACTAATGGAGGTGCTAGTATAAATCAAATTCTAGCAATTGATTTAGCAGGGTATTATGGGGGGGTTTTTATCTGAAACTTAATACTTTTAATGGGGGTAGTTTGGTCTTTTCACATGATCTGATTGGGGTTGCCTCCCATTCACCAAGTTTTCTCGTTGAATCCATCGTGGCCAACTTGTGAAGCCCTTTCCATCTGTTGCGCCAGCGCTGCCGCGCCACCTCTTGTCTGACGCCCCGTGACCATCGCCGCTGCTCTCCAACGCGACGCGAACGCTCGCCGTCGTCACTCATCCTACGCCGTTCAACTGTGGCAGCCGTCGGTGTTGACGACCTCCTTTGCTGTGTCGATCTCCAGCTGCGTGCGAAAGGAGATTCGTGGAGTTATTGGCATTCTGCGACGTGGTTTCTTGATCAAGTTGTGGTCAACATTAACCAAGGATTGATCTAGTTCATTGAAGTTATGGACTTCCATGTCCGATGCAAATTCAGATTTCGAGTTGTTGAGTAGTGTCAGGTTGGCAATTATAATTGAATTGTACTCTGTTATGTATTCATGTACTTCTCTTCACCTGATACTCACGGCCATGAACCAATTGCACGATGTATTTGCAAACCAATTCAGGAATGGCTTGGTTTACTAGTTTATGATATCTATGATGTATTTGGGAGTAATTGGATCGATTGATCCCTTGCGGTAGCACTTGACGGGAAGAACTGGTGGAACCGCTGCCCATTGGCACAATGGTCGTAGCATATGTAGTTGCGCTCAGCCCAGATGACGGTTCGACACTGGCTCCACTGAGCTGCTTGTTCATCCATTGGGCTGCTTGGCAGCGTGGCACTACGACAAGCCGTCTTTGTTAGCGACGCCGAGAGGCGCAAGGTCGCCACAGAAGGGCAGAGGCTTCACCGTGGTGAGGGCCCGGCCTCATTGTAGAGGTCACCGAGGAAGTCTTGGAGGTGCGCAGGAGGGGGCTCGGTCGGCGTGGAGGAGTTTGTGGTGGCCACCATGGTGGAGGAGGAGGGGCTGCGGGCGCGCCATGGAGGACGCCTCCAGGGGGTTGGGGATGAGGAACCGCCGACATGGAGTTTGACGTGCAATGTTTTTGGCAGACAGCTCGATTGAGAAATTTTGGTATGTGATCGTGGAAAATTGTGTTCTTTTATGATTTTACCCATGGAGCTGCGTGATTTATTATCAAAGTCTTCCGTTTTCCCCTCTAAAACCACTAATACTACTCAGTCATGGGAGTAGTATAGACTATATTGACCTTTAGATCCACAAGAATGGACGGCCCATATTGATTTGATGGTACTATAAAAGAGCTCTTTCTCTAAGCTATTTCGAAAACTATTGAAAAAGTATCGTGATGCATGTTGAGGAACCCAATTAGTCCCTTCAATAAACAAAGCAATTTTCAAATTGAGTACAACTACACAAAGGTATCAGTTCTTCAGCAATTTAATTGCTAGTGACATTAGTGGTTCAAATTTGCATAATGATTTTCTATGTCATAAGGAACTTGATCTAGAAAAACAAAAACAAGTGTTGCCGCAAGACATAAATTGGAAGGAAACAGTAGATATTTGTTAGTTTTACTCTACGAAACATACATGACAATGAGTGTACCTTAGTAATAACTTCAGGCTCTTTACTTATATCTTCATCGAAGTGGGAACCAGATGTCAATTTTTGCTTTCCTTTCAGATCTTCAATTGCAGGCTCCTCAGGAATGATCTCTAAGATATCACTACTCCTTGATCTGACTTGCTCAGCTTGCTCTGAAAGTTGATGAGATGGGGAGCTTCCGGAGCTTCGAGAACAGGATCTTACTATACAATCCTGGCACCCAGAAATGTCAAGATTTTGGAGCTTCGCAGGGCACAGTGGCAAATATTGAAGACTAGGGCAGTTTTGAGAGATTCAAAAACTGAAGAGAAGTAAGACATTCAAAGGAACCAAGAATTTTAAGATCAGGACAAGATGAAAGATTTAGGGCTTTCAGATATGCAAGCTGGCCAAATGATTGGGGGAGTTCCTCAAGTTTAGAACATTTGACAGATTCAAATATTGAAGTGAACAAATGTTGCCAAAAAACTCAGGCAGCATTTGGAACTCAAAACCACTTAAGTTCAGATCCATGAGAGAACAAAGGCTAGCGAATGATTGCAATAATCTGTTAGGTAATGTAGGAAGCATAGAACACCGCGAAAGGTTCAAGAAACGAAGTTTGGTGAGATTTTCAATAGATTCAGGGAAGCTTCTAACTTCAGGACAGCATGACAAGTTTAGGTAATGTAAATCATGCAGCAAATCAAGGTTATTCAATTGCTGAAGTTTCTGGCAACCTTGGAGATTCAAATAATTCAGCCCCTTTAAGTTGCTGATGAAGGATGGCAACTCCAAAAGTTCAGTTTCTGAGAGATCCAATGTTTGTAGCTTATTAAAGCTACCAATTTGAGGAGGGAGTGCTGTAATGGACAAAGTTGAAGCGTCAAGATACCGCAGTTGTTTCAGCTGAAAAATAGGAGCAGGTATCTCATTAACGGAACATCCACTGAGATCCAGAACACGCAAATACTTGTTCACTGAAAGAACTTCGCTGACATGTTCCAATTCTGTACCACTAGTCTTGAAGATCAGTGATCTTGCCTTGGAAGGCCAAACCTTGCTATCTATTGACTGTAAGCTAGAAGCAGACACCTGTGCGTAACGGTAATCACAATATCTAGTATTCCGCTCATTCTGCACGTCTAAAATCGCAAGGATATCTTCACCAGCAACTGACCTAGCAAGATCATGTGCCAAATTATGCATGCAGAGCATTTCCTCTGAAGCATTGGATCTTTCTGCAGTGATCTGTAGAGGAGGTTAATTAGTTTACTTACTCAAACCTAAACATACGAACTCCCAACTTATCATGCAATTAATATAGTGAAATATAATTCCTCGGCATAGTTTCGTCATGCCCTGGTGCGATTACATTTTAGCTGATCTTAGCAAAGAATAAAGAGGTTTGTAAATCAACTACTTCAACAAACAAAAGTTCATATTTGTAAGAGTTTATTCGAAGAGAGCGGATTTTGTACATGTACATGTGGGTACATGAGTTAAGGATTTAGGTCAATTCTCATATTTATGCAATATAACATGATGAACATCTATGAATTTTTGAAGAATTTTTTGAAATGCAGAAATATGAGAATTGAACTAAATTCTTAACTCATGTACCCACATGTACATGTACATTTGCTTTTCTCTTATTCGAATATATCGATACCATGGCAGTTTGATGCAAATATTAAACCATAAGTTTTTGGTGCATATTATGAGGTTCATTCCAAATCATTCTCATCTATATTATCATGAAGTTCATTCTAACAAGTAAATAAACTTTATCTATGTGATGTTGGTTTGTCCTATCTTGACCACACAGATATGTGTGTGCTCATAGATATTAATCATGTGGCTCAAAAAGTCTACTGCTTTCGATAGCATGATATATGCCTTAACATTGCTGGTTTGAGATGTTCTAGACAGTAATTGCTCTTTTAATACCGCAATTTCCAAATCAATTATCATAATCAAACATGACATTCCTCTGCAAGCTTTCTTTCACGGTAAATCCTCTTACGGAGCTTATTGACAAGCTACAATTATAAACAACGATACAAGCTACAATGATCCTTCTTAGTTGTTTTATTTCCTGAATGCCTGAGAATATTTATTATGCACATGCTAGTCAGATTCACCATTTAGGACATGCATAACAGTATAAAACAAAATAAGGAAGATATGAACCAAAGAACTTACTTGACACCTTTCTAAAACTTGAAGGAAATATATCGCTTTAAGTTCATCAATATACTTCTCAGCAGTTACATCAAGTGGCAAGGTTCCATGTCTGGACTCAATCATGTCAAGTGCAATCCATTGTTGAATAAGTTTTTTCTTGTCTATGACAGATCCTTTAGGGAAGATTGAACAATACACAAAGCATAATCTTAGCTCATGAGGCATATTATAATATATTATCTTGAATGATGGAAACAGTGGTGAAATTTTATCTTCAGGATAATCTTCCTCTATCTTCCACATTTCTTTATCCTTGGCAGCTTGCCAAATCTCACGCCTCTGTCGTTGAGCATTCACCACAGATCCAAGAAAGTTAGCAACCAAGGGTGTGCCGTCACACCTTCTAACAATTTCTTCTCCATATTCCCTGAACAGCGGGTCACCGTGACCTGTCATTGCCCTTTGAGAGAATATATTTAAACAATCATCTTCAGATAAAGCAGATAACTCGTAAGGCGGAACAGTAGACACCAGATCAGCAACCTTATCGCTGTGAGTGGTCACTATGATCTTGCTTTCTGTCTGTCTACCTGTGAGCAACATCTGCTTCAGCTCATTCACTTCTTCATCTTTACCCCACAAGCTATCTAGTACTATTAAGCAGCTATACTTATTAAGTATGGTTTGAACAGCATTCTTAATCGATTGCAATTGCATGTTTCCCTCGATCCTTTCTGCAGTTTGTGAAACTATATCCCTCCCAATTTTTTCAAGGTTGACATTACCCATGGAAACATGAACCCATATCCTGATGTTGAATGCGTCTGTTCTGGCATCATTGAAAACTAGCTGTGCAAGGCTTGTCTTCCCAAGACCCACGGGCCCAACTACGGAAATAATGGAAAGCTCTTCGACATTTTTCTGCATTATCATGCCCATGAGATGTTTCAAGTCTCCATCTCTCCCGAAAATTGTAATATCACTATTTCTGTATGATGTTGTTTGCTTCTCATCAAAATCCACCACTGAGTTAATATGTGAAATGAAATGATATCGAATAGGTAAGTGCTGCCTTGTCTGTAACAACTCTCTCTTGGATTTCATCTTATAGACCATGCTAACTTTCGAAAGCATTGGATTGGAAAGTGAGCAGAATAATGACCCCTGAAAATTTACTAACAGATTTACTGAAAAATCAAAATCTTTGTTGTCATAACAAAGGCTGTAAGCTTGCGAAGTGTGACCACAGACGGTGTCAGCAGCAAAAGGCAGCTGATGAAGTGCTTGTGCAACTACAGGCATAACAAAATAAGCATCTAAAACGATGGGTAAAAATTGCAATTTCACAACAATTCGTTGCTTCTTACAGTAGTCCTTGGTACACAGCATTTTACCATGTCATACAAAGAGTTTTCTTTCCCGCTGCCTCTCAATGTTTCATCCTTTACTATTTGGCCACCTTCAAACAATTTTTTCTTGTCCCACCAGCTTATATGCTCAAGATTTTGGAGATCTATATGTTGAGGGCTCTACACTCACTGTAAAGGTGAAAGATCATCGGCTGGCAAACTGATTTGCACAAATCCTAAAGCACTATTGTTAGTTATTGAATAACGGGTGATTACAAGTTAGGTCGTTGATGTACTTAAGATTTTACGTTTTTCACTTTTTGGGAGAGCATAGAAGCACTACTACTGACAATTCTCAATTACTTTTGTTGCTCTAAGAAAACAGTGAAGTATCAACAAATTTTGCTGGCGCATGCATCTACAGCCAAGCTACAAAGTCTACACTCATTGACCTAGTAACACATCTTCTTTTAAGAGAAGCCTACTAAGACATATTATGAATTTAGATCCACTAATCAAGTACTATATCATATAAATATTATTTTTTTTTCCGTAAATTGCAAGTCTACACTTCGGTTTGAAAAAATTACAAAAATAGCGCTCAGTCGGCAACCGAACTGCCGATTTGCCCAAATCGGCGGCCCAATTACCGACTACAGGTGCTATCGGTGAGTGGTCTGCCGACTTGAGGCATGTCGGCAAGGAGTTGGCCGACTTGGGGCATGTCGGCACTTCGTTTGCCGACTTGGGTCTTGTCGGCATGTGGTGTGCCGACTTGATGCTTGTCGGCATATGGGCCGCCGACGTGTCCTTTAACTCGGCCCACCTCGCACCCCGCCACACAGCACAACACACATCACACGCACACACGCGAGCGGCGGCGGCGGCGAGGCTTGAAGGGAGGGCGGCGGCCGGGGGCGAGGCCGGCGGCGAGGCCAGCGCGGCGGCCCGGCGGCGAGGCTGCGGCAGCGGCCGGCGGCGGCCGGCGGCGAGCTTGTGGAGCGGCGGTGGGCGTGGGAGAGAGAGGAGAGGAAAAGAAGAAAAGAAAAGGAAGAAAGGGAAGAAGAAGAGGAAGGAGAGGAAGGAGAAGAAGAGAAGGAAGAAGAAGAGGAAGGAGAAGAAGGAAGAAGAGAGAAGAAGAAGGAAGAAGAAAGAAGAAGAAGAGAAGAAGAGACTTCGTCCGCGGATTTTTTCCGTCGGTCCGGTAAATTCTAAAGTCAAAATTTATTAATAATTTAGTTATAAAATTTATCGATTGTAGTTATAAAATTATCGATTGTAATACTGTATCGTGCATGTGCTTCGTCGCTGCGCCATTACCAAATCATATGCAATACCGACGGATTAGGGGGGGGAGAGAGATCTTAAGTCTAGGTTGGTAGTCGTAGAGTTGCAGTGAGTAGTGCAGAATGCAGATGCGGGGTACAATGATTAGGTCACTGTGCAGAAAAGCAAAAATGGGTTAGCAACCGCTGAGCAAACGAAAGGCGTGGATCTGCGAGTTAAAACTGGAAACTTGCAGTCCCTTCAATTCACTAACGGCCGGCTTCCTGATGTGCCATTGCCGTACATCTGTTGCAGCTCTGGTTGGTCGATTATTTTTTTCGTTTGATAATTTAGGGTGATTAGAATCATACGCAATTGACGATATTAGAAAATAGTTATACAGAATTAAAATAATGAAAGATATAGTTATGCAATGAACATAATTGATCTTATTGCAAAATCAATGTCTTACTTCATAGATTCGAGAGAATAGGAGAACAGTAGCCTGACAAACAGTCAGTTCAGTCCGATTCAGGTGCCAATTCAGGTGCCTAATGAAACAGAACCCTTATGGATTTTGCTAGATTTAGGGTACAAAAAGTATTAATATGTTAGGTAGGTATATGAATCTATCTCAGATGTTTTAGAAAAATATAGCTGTGACGTTTTAGAAATTCATGTGTGGTCGCATATATCACGATTTGATCATAGAGTTCACGTTATTAGGAAATAGTTGTATAGAAGTATAAATAAATACGGAAGAAATAGAAGTGGAGTAGGATTTGAGAATAAAGAAAATAGAGTACGTAGTGAAGAAATAGTCGTAAACCTAGTTCGACAGATGTACCTATACATTACGAGTCTCATACATTTTGATTATAGGTTAATTTTACGAAATTATGTTACGGATGACAGGAATGTCTGATATAGTGAGATTCAAGATTTTTTATGGTCCTGGAGAAGTGAGGACGAACTCGAATGGAGTTGATCTTAGTGCATTCAGTTACACTGCATTGCTCTCTGCAAAATCCCGAGTCGTTGAACATTAGAGAAGCTAAAGACTGGTTCACCCGTAGCTTTAGTCTTGATACGGATAAGTATACTGTCAGCATTCAAGCTGTGTTTACAATGTCCGTAAGTTCTGTGCGCTGGGATCTGATGACTGTCGAAAGATCGAAGGAGTGGACTTCTTGGCTTAGGGTCTGCAGCGCTCGTAAGGAAGATCCTGTTGCTTTGGTGCAAGCTGTTGCGAAAGATCAAATGGAGTATCATCGTACAGCGTATGAAGACGATCACACAACTGCATCAGCGCAAGGGGTAACAGAGTACGGAGCCGGAAATATTTCTGAACCAGCGATTCCGGGAGGAAGCGAGACAGAACCATGGTCCTACTGGATGGGCGGACGAAGCTGAGGAATTCGAAGAGTTGGTGCAGGCTATGGAACAGGAAGATCTAGCGGGCGTTGCGCAAGACGACGACGAGGAGTCCGATGATGAAGATACTGATGAGAACGAGGAGACTTCTGATCGTCAAATTCCTAACGGGTGGGAGCAAGAACTACTGGGTGGTATGCGTGTGACAGATGGGCATGAGTCATCGTGGGAGTTCAGAAGCAACGAGATAAAACATGGCACCATGTACCGCAGACGAAGCTCGAATTGAAAGATGCAGTTGCTCTATGGGGGTATGTCCACGCAAAGAACATTTTATGTTCAGGTGTCTACACCCGACTCAGTACACCGCGAAGTGCAGCAGTAATGGCTGCCCTTGCTATGTGCATGCTCATGTCCCGAAGTAACGAAGTCACTTGGATTGTTAGCAGAGTAGTGCCTCATAACTGCGTTCGATCCAATGTCCTCGCAGAGCATCGTAACATGTCTTCAAGTCTAATTGCAAGATTGATGTTCTCGGAGATAGTGGAGAAGAAAGATATGGAAGCGAAACATATTCAAGTTGCAATAAAGAACAAGTATCAGTTCTCCATCAGCTATGGGAAGGCATGGCGTGCTAAACAGAAAGCAATGGAGATGCGATTTGGGAACTTCAGAGATTCATATCACAACATTCCGTACTTGCTATGGACACTACAAGGCAGGAATCCTGGCACGTACGTCGACATAAAGTATACTTTGTCATCCGAGTCACCAGGATTTAAAGAGATGAACCGGGCCTTTTTCCTCGTTCGGCGGAGCTTGCATTCAGGCATTTCAGCATTGTCGACCTTTGATGTGTGTTGATGGTACATTCTTGACAGGCAAGTACAGGGGCAAATCCTCACCGCTATTGGGAGTTGACGGAAACAACCAAATTCTGCCACTGGCTTTCGCATTCCGTTGAAGGCGAAAACTACGCGAGCTGGCTCTGGTTCTTCCGAAGACTGAAGCGAGGTATCGTGAAAGATCGACCGAACGTGTGTATACTCCATGATAGGCATCCCGGTATATTGAAGGCCGTGAAGACTCTTACAAACCCTGGCTCGGATGAGCTTGAACCCTGGCCTGATATGCAAAGCCGCTGGTGCATTCGCCACCTGGGGGCTAATTTCTACCGGCAGTTCAGAAACAAACGTCTTATGAATCTCTTCAAGAGGCTATGCAAACAAAATCAGCAAAAGAAGTTTTATAAACTATGGGCTAAGCTTGATGAATTCACTAAGACAGAGTTAACTCAGCAGAGGAAGAAAGCCGCGGCAATTGCAGTACCAGCGGACGAGGAGCCGAAAGAACTATGCGCTCTACCTGGTATTGACCCGCCCGGTGTTAAGAGGAAGAAGGGCGGACGAATCAAGACCTTCTCCGAGTGGATCGAGAATGAGCCGAAAGAGAGATGGTCCTTGCTCTTTGACACTCACGGTGCAAGGTATGGTATCATGACGACCAACCTGGCGGAGGTGTACAACTGGGTACTTCGCGGACAGCGCGGTCTACCCTTAGTTGCTATAGTCGAGAGCATACTTCATGGGATAATTCGGTACTTCCAAGAGAGGTATCAGACAGCTGCATTGCACATGAGCACGAACACTGAAACTCCTTTCTGCGCGACTGTCATGCAGTACATGGAGGAGAAGATAGCAAAGGGGAAGATGCACACTGCCATAAGGATTGGTAACCTGCAACATAGGTATGAAGTGCGACTCGGGATAAGACAGGTTTTGGAACCGCAAATGAGGTTCGGACGTTCGAGGTTACTATCGGTGTGTGAACAAATTCCAACCTGTACCTGCACATGCAACAAGCCTTTCCTTCTACACAAGCCGTGCTCGCATGTGCTAGCCGCGTGTGGTTTAATTGGTATGGACTCTTCCTCTTTCATGTCACCGTTTTATTTAAAGGAGATGGTCCTTGCAACATGGAGCGGCGAAATTACTGGATTCCGTGCTGTGGATAACTTCACCACAGTAGAAGAGGATCAAAGGGAATACATACCTCACTGGAGTCTACTTCGTGTCAACAAGGGGGCGGCGTAGAGTTCGACGGATTCGCAACGACATGGATGAGTCAGAGGCTGGGGGCCCTACAAGGCAGTGCTTGCATTGTGCTGCATATGGCCATCGGATGAAATATTGTCCGAAGTTGAAGGACCAAGCGGGAGGTGATCCACGGCACAGTTCATCGGCAACCCCTGCAGCTTGGACTGGTCGAGGCCGTGGACAACATGGGTTTCGCGGAGTGAGAACAAGGCCGCGCCCTGTTACTTTCTGAATAATGATTCGTATTTTCGCAATTATGTTTGAAATGTAGCACTGTGTTTGTAATAAATAAAGGAACTTGTAATATGCCCTGATATCCCTGGTATATTATGTACTTCAACTTCTTTGATGTGATGTCGTATTGTGTTCGAAAATATTTATAATAATTGTATTGAACTTCTAAAATGTGCCTGTTTGTTTCCATTCAATTATGTACTTCAATATTTCCACTGCTATGACAGTCCAAAGTTATATTTTCCTTCAACACGCGTGCAGGTATGACGGAGTTCGAGTTGCTCGATGCGCGAGTGGACAGTAAGCACCGGGCGAAGAAGATTGCGAGGGCGAGTTCAGCCGGTTTTCCGGACCCGTACCCCCCGTGTCGCCTTGAGGATTCACCCAGCGTGGATCAATAGGTACGTGCACGCGAGAACCCATGTAATGATGTCACGTTCATATCTAATGTGCTTTTAAATTTACAGGTTGGAGTGGGCGGGTCTACTCTCGCTGGCACGGATGGTGGAGGGCACAGACGAGGACTACCAGCTGCTCGGTGAGGACGAGGAACCTCCTGACATGGAGGTCAGATCTAGACGTTTTCCTTTCGACAGCGCTTTGTTGACGTGCCTCGTCGATCGATGGAGGCCGGAGACCCATACGTTCCACTTTCCTTGGGGAGAGATGGCCCTGACGCTGCAGGACGTGTCTTACCTCCTGGGTCTCCCGATCGCGGGGACAGCGGTTGGACCTTTGGAGGCTTCGCCCACCTGGCGGGCGGACCTCGTGCAGCGCTTCGCAGGTGTTCGTTCCCCACGACGATCCCCTGCAGCCTATCGACGAGCGGCAGAAGCACGGTCCAAAGTGGGCGTGTACCGCGGTTCGAGGTAAGTGCGAGAACATATCTCCGTAGTGCTGTTGTTTTATGAAGTTCTAACTAAATGAGCATTTCGTGCAGCTAGCAGAGCTTGGTTGGCCTGGTGAGCACTGACGAACCACCAGGTCACTCGTTCGTTGGAGGTGTACGTCATGTGGCTTTTCGGCTACGTGATGTTCACCAACTCTCACGGCGACACGGTTGATGCGCGGCACATCGAGATTGCGAGACAGATAGCAGACGCGCAGGATCCCGCCGATATCCCACCCCGGAGTTGGGGATCGGCCGTTCTTGCGGCCACTACGCGCGCGCTGTGTGACGCCTGCACCAGGAGCACGAAGAAGCCGTCGTTGTTGGGCTGTCCCCTTCTACTACAGGTTAGTTGTTCGTGGTACTACGCTTTGAATATTACATTATGTTAAATTACATTATTGTCGTTGCAGGTTTGGTCGTACGAGCGTTTCCCCGTAGGGAGACCGTTCGTGAGCGCAGACGATCCTTACGGAGTGGAGTTGTACCACAACAACCCATTCGGGGGACCTACTTTCGGTTCGCTGTGGACACGGCGTCGGGTAAGTTCGTGCCTATAACCGTACGTACTTCTGTTAGTTCGAAGATTAGAAGGCTCGAACTTACGTACTTCCTCTTTCATTCTACAGCCACAGTTCGCGTCCGCACAGATGAGAAACTGCTACGTCGCGTTCACGGAGCAGTTCGACTTCTTGCCGCCAGAGAAGGTCACGTGGGAGCCTTACACAGAAGAGGCGAGACTGTATCGCGCTCCCCACGGCCTGTCACCATGGTGCACTACGGACGATGCGTACTGGATGACAAGGAAGAAGTTGGTCTTCGACATCTGTGTCGAAGACTACGCTGTGCATCGTGTGATGCGACAGTTCGGTCTACACCAGGACGGACCACCGCCAGACGCAGTTCCTGTAGATCGTGGCACGCATGGGTACGTCCGATTTGTCTTCTCATTATGGAATGAACAAAATGACTTACATTTGTCCTGCACCCTTACGCAGTTGGTCTCGTAGAGGGGGGGCTGTTAGGGCACAGGAGTGGACACAGCTCCTGCACCCTTACATTGAGGCTTGGGCGGCGGCTACGGCGGACTGTTGGGATGAGTCCAGGGCCTTCGACCTTCAGGCGCATCGGGCTTACCTCCAGTGGTATGTTAGTCGGACTCGTATTTGCCTCCTTCCACGCATGGAGCGTGATGAGATCCAGCCAGCACGCACCACAGATTTGTACCCAGCAGACAGTGCGCGTCTGAGGGTAAATGCGGTACGTTGTACGACGTGTTCCAAACTATGTGTTAAATTAGTTTGTGCATTTCTAATAAAATCTTATGTACGTGCAGGCTGAGGTGGCACATGAGCTTCACGCCCACATCACGACGGAGCTGGCACGATCGAGGACAGCAGAGGACTCTACTGCGTGGTCTCGTGCGGAGGAGCTGTGCCGTAGTTTGCTCCGCGCTCTATCCTGCACACGGGCGTCGGATGTGCACGACCCGCAAAGACGGCGTGGAGCACACCTCCCTCGAAGGCCGTCCGCGATGCTGAGTACTCCCCCAGGTCCTTCACAGGCCGGTGGGTCGTCCTGGCAGGCTCCGCCTCCCCCAGGACCTTCACAGGCCGGTGGGTCGTCGTGGCATGACCCCCTGCTCGAGGGCAGGCAGCTCTTTCCCTGCGACATGCCGGCGAGCTCTCAGCGCACACCTACGCAGTTTCCGTCCATGATCCCCAACCCGGGTACGTAACATTTTCCTACTTCTGGAATAGATTCAACATGTGTGCACGCACTCAAGACGTATTGTCTCCCACAGGTTTTGTTCCCTTCTCACAAGGACGAGGAGGTTCGGACAGCCCGTCTCAGTACTTTGCGAACACTCAGTTCGACCCCGCCGACGGTTCTGCGCTCGTAGGGGGGTATCCTACACCGCCTTCGCCGCCGCCAGTCACGCAGGATACCCAGCCTACTGCAGCTCAGCCTGAGGAGCACTTGTACGGCAGGGGCCGTCGTACCATTGTTCCGCCGGCACAGTTGACGTACTCCGACTTCCGCAAGAGGCCGCGGAGGGGGCCGCGTCGAGGAGGTGGACAGGGAGGCCCAGGAGGACCCGCACAGGGAGACTAGCACCCGTATTTGTTTGTAATAGTTATGACAGCATCTTTTCGATTTTTTTCTATCAGCACTTCGTATTTCGAGTATCATTAGTTCTACTTAATGCATGGAACACTCTTTTTATTTCTTCAAAATATAGAGTTGGATACATCGTTACCACTACGCATGCCGTGACAACACGGTACGATAACATTCGCATACATCCAAACAACCTAATAGAATATTGAAATAACTACTCAGGGCCTTTCGGATATTTTCCCTTCCTCATACGACGAGCGTGAGCTTCCTCCCCTTCTTCCTTCGCGCGACGCGCCATCTCGCGCTTCCTCGCCCTTTCGGCAGCACGTGCCTCCGCAGCTCGACGTTCCGCCTCCTCCTTTTCTTTGCGTTGCATCTCCTGCCAACGCTTTCTCTTCTCCTCCTCCTCTGCCTCGTGCATGCGTTCCTGAATCCGACCTCGAGCACAGTTAACCTTCCACATGAGTTCTTCCTCATCCTCTTTCGATTGGGTAACGTCCAGCCACTGTATATAGTCACATATAGTAGGTGCAGACTGCAAGCAAACGACTGTTACCATAGTATTGCATCGTGTTAGAAATGCGGGTATGTGCGAGTTTTACCAGTTGACTCCGTCTGGACATGCCAAACTTCGGTGGCTCTTCGTCGTAGTTAGCACACATAAAGAACCTTCTTCCGTACGTGTACGAGAACTCATCCGACTTCATCAGTCTGCACGGATCTTGGCACCAGCAAAGGGGAACTTCGACACCTGCGGGCAGGTCGGCAACCATCTTCTGCTTCGGCATCTCGTCATCACCAGATGAGGCCATTCCTGCCATTTTTGAATAAGCCATAGTTACTATTTTTAGGAAACTAAACACAATAATAACGCAATTATTTACCTCACACCGCCCGAACTTTAATGTCCCTTCTATCCCTCTTGCCACTTCCGAGAGCTTATTTCTTCTCACCTCGCTCCCAAACCCTAATCCCTAATCCCTCTCCCTCTCTTCTCTGTATGGATTGGTGGGAGGCAGAGACAGGTCAGGGGTGAATAAATAGAGAGCGGGCAGGACGCGGGCAGGAGAATGGGCAGGAGGCGGGCAGGAGAGTGGATTCCGTGCTTAGGATTCTCACTTCACGGGCGACAAAAGGGACGCTGCAGGGGGGCCAGGTGGGGCAGGGCCACTTTCGGCGCGAAATCGCCACGAGCCGTGGCGATTAGGAGAAATAGCCATGGACAGGGGCAAACGCCGGTGCCCGTGGCGTTTCACATAGGCGGCCGGTGAGAGAGGGAGAAGGCCGGAGGGCCGGCGGCGACCGAGAGGGAGCAAGGCGGCGGCGGCCATGGGAGAATAGGAGAGGAGCAGAAGAATGCGGGTGTGAGGATTAGGGATTTCGGGTAAGGAAGAATTGAAGCAAGCAAAGGGTGAGTCCAAAGAAACAAGTAAAAATAAAAATAAATGAGAATTGAGAAAAGAAATAAAAGATGAGGATTAAAAATAAATATAAATGTCAAGTCGGCAGCTGGTTTGCCGACTTGGGGTAAGTCGGGCAGCTGGTTTGCCGACTTGGGGCAAGTCGGCATCTGGCTTGCCGACTTTATTCAAGTCGGCAGTTGGCTCGCCGACTTCCCCCTGGCGCCAAATTTCGTTGCTGATGTCGGCATTTGGGCTGCCGACTCAGCCCATTTCGGCATTTCCGCTGCCGACGCACCCCTTTTCGGCAATTGGGCTGCCGATTTGGGCAAATCGGCATTTGGGTTGCCGGCTGACTGCCATTTTTGTAATTTTTTCAATCCGACATGTATACTTGCGATTTACGAAAAAAAAATAATATTTAAAAAAAAATTCTAACAAATGGTTATCTCCTGAGCACCGCTGAGTTGAAATTATAGCATAAATTCTTAGGTGAAATTTCAGGCGAAAAAAGGTCGAAATTGTGACGGAGAAGTTATCTTCTGTACTCTACCATACTAATTCTTCACATCTGGTTGAACATATACAAGAAATTACTTTTTCTTTTTGGCGATGATACAAAAATATTACTAAACCAGGACCAAAAAAATAAGAAAAAAGCAAAGCCGATTACCTTCTGAGCATAGCTGCTGCTCCCTTCAAACTGCTCCTTGGAAGAACAGTATTCATCAACGATGTCTTCGATGTCGAAAGCCAGAGACTTGATCTGGCCGAGCCAGTGCCGCAGGTTCGCCCTATCGCTTCCGAAGGAGTTTTTCTCCGCATTTTTCAGCAGGTCTTCGAGGTACACCAGAGTGTCCTTTATGCTCTCCAGATCGTCGCTGAAACTGCAGCACAGCTTAACCTCACCCTGCGCCACGCCGACGATTTCGCCGATCTTCCGGGCAACCTGGCTCACTGCCGCGGCCACAAGCATCTCGGTACCAACCATGACTGGGAAGAAGGGGGAGGAGACAACAGAGGAGCAAAGAGTGCATCCGGAAGAACGATGCGGCAGAGGCGGCTTTGAGGCAGGAGAGGCTGAGTGATTGGTTTCTTGACCTTGACTTTTCAAAGTCTGGTAAGAGTCGAGATTTCTTAATTAAACACAGTAAATTGCACCACTAATACATTAAAGTTGCAGGGTGGATGTATGTGTTGAAAATCAATGTTTTATTGATCCCGGCTTCTGCACGCAGAATATGCATACGGCCCATCATCATTCATTTATTACAGCGTTTGAAGATAAAATATGCCGCCAAAGGCGAGCCTCCAAAGGACGAACTTTTTTTTGAAATATTATTTTTTTATCCAGAAATTTCAAAAATATTACCACATTCAGAAATTTTACAAAAATGGCCTCAATCGCCACGACAGATGGCGGTAGGGCCCTAATCGCCATGGCCCATGGCGATTTTAAGCTATCACCAGCTGCCATGGCGATTTGTCTAGTAATCACTACGACCGGTGGCGATTGGTTGTAATAGCCATGACCCGTGGCGATTGGTCGTAATCGCCACGACCCGTGGCGATTTCTCCCTTTGCACCCATTTAAACGCGTAAGCAAAGGGGGAAATCGCCATGGGTCGTGGAGATTACGACCAATCGCCACGGGTTATGGCTATTACGACCAATTCTAGGAGAAATTGCCACGGGTCGTGGCTATTACGACCAATCGCCATGGGTCATGGCTATTATGACCTAAATCGTCAGATGGGCTGGCGATAGCTGGAAATCGCCATGGGCCGTGGCGATTAGGGCCCTACCGCCATCTATCGTGGCGATTGAAGCCATTTTTGTAAAATTTCTGAATGTGGTAATATTTTTGAAATTTCTAGATAAAAAAATAATATTTAAAAAAAGAACTCTCCGAAGGACCGCCATCGCCCAGTCTATTGCAGGCGCGTTAAGAGCAAAGAGTTTCATCACGAATGCCTCTTCTAGATTATGCTTTCTTTAAACTTTAACTTTGCAAGGACGTCTAAGATCTCAGTAAAATTCTACACATGAAAATAATATGATTAAGATGGAATAAATTTTTTTTATGAAAAATTATATCGTTATGGCATAGCTAAATAGAACAATAGATAGCTACCGTCCCGACGAAAATCTATACAGGGTGGATGCACGTAGCTATGTACGTCTATAAATTAGAAAATTAGAATCTTTGAGCAATACTAGTACGTGGATGTTGTTTGATCCGAGAGGGAAGAAGGCAACGTCGTTAGCACCGTTGCACAATCAAGCGGTTGTTGCATTGGATCTACATCATTGAGCCGTCATCTTAACCTGTTAGTCAGTCTACTCCCACAGTTCCATGCGGGGATGACAAGAACTCACGCATCCTCACGGTTGATGAAAACTCCACGGATGGATATATTGATACCATTGTGCATTTGCTATTTGTCAAGCAATTGATTTTCTTGCTCGTTGCGGTCGATTTGCTTCTTCAACTTCGCGAGCTCGTTGAAGCGGTTAGGGTCGCGAGGCAGATCCGGCGGCAACGTGCGAGTAGCGACCATGACGGATTTGAGGATGGAGACTATGTTGGAACAGTTAGGGTCGCGAGACGAAGACATCGGTGATGCGGGAGTGGCGACCATGATGGAGCTGAGGGTGGAGACTACGTCGGAGTAGTTAGGGTCACAAGACGAAGCCACCGGTGACGCGGGAACAGAGCCGAGGGTGGAGACCACACTGGAGTGGTTAGAGTAGCGAGACGGAGCTACTGGAACGGTGATAGCGGTGAAGCCGAGGGAGGAGACCTTGTCGAAGTGTTTAGGTGTTAGGTTGAGGGTGGTTAGGGTGGGCATTACACCAAAACTGAGGGATCTAAAGGAAAGGCTTGGTTCGACTATGATGACTATTAGACATGATGATATAGAGATGGTGGCGTGGGTGAAGATGAGCTTGATTGAGAAAGTGTGATAGTGCCTGGAGGTTAAAGATGCGTGGACTGAACTTAGATGCAATGGTCGGATGAATCGACTGCGGCTGGAAGAGAAAGCAGGCGGTTGCGCTCCAGACGGATCCATACCATTGGTGGAGATTTGTCATAGATGGCTGTCGAAATAGAGAGATTAGATTGGAGAGAGGGCAGAGATGATGACGTGGTGGCTGTGCTACTTGCCGAACACTCAACGCAAACGGGTGCGCAAGAATTGCTTTGCGGAGCCCAACATTGAAGGATTCGCTAAGCATGGAAAGCCTCGGAGAAAAATGAAACAGACCTTTATTTATTTTACACAATGTAACGTGTGTGATTGTATAAGTAATTTTTAAAAAGAAAGACTTTATTATTTTTCTGGTCTCGCATTAGATGGATGCACGCACCCTTAAAGGTTACAGTATTACATTGTTTGCAAATCACGACCCATAAGCCATGGATAGATACAAAACAGTAGTGAGAAAACAATGTTAGACGCTTCGTTTATCGTCTAATCTTCTGCTAACGTGCCAGTAGCTAGTAGAGAATAATGCCATCACATGGTCTTTAACTGCTTGATCTCCTGGACCATAAGTTCCTTGGCTTTCAATTTCTATAAAGATGCCCAAGACCATAGCAAACTACTACGCCTGAAGATTACCTATTTCAGATGCACAAAAAGTTTATTATAAAAAATAACATCGTTACGGCACAACCAAATAGCCCAACGTAAGGTAGCAGTGCCAACTAGAGTTTGTGCCTGTACCCCTTTGTCTACACCTTGGAGCCAACGTCCTAACATGTTAGAGACAAATGTCGGAGCTTTAATATTAAACATTATATGAGGTATGGTCCAAACGAAGCGAATTACATGACAATAAAAAAAAGTGGTAGATCTTTTCGCCCTGCCCACAAAAGCAACAAGATTTACTACCTCGTTGATTGCGCTTAAACATGTTATCTTTTGTGAGTATTATCCCCGCCCATATACCACATGAAATTTTTATTCTTGAGCGGGAACTTAAGTTTCCAAAGCCGCTTATGGCAAAAATTGTTATTCAAGGTCATGAGGGCTTAAATATCCACCATACTAAGAATTGACCATTACTTTGCAATGACCACAACAAACTGTCTAGTGTTGTTTGCATTTCAACTGTTGAGACCCGAAGTACTAGGTCTTGCCATATGTCGAGCTTTAGCCATATAAAGCCTGGTGGAAAGTGACTTTGAGGGGGCACCGACGCAAGAACTTTTGCCACTATGGCATGTTTGTCCTGCACAAGGGTATCTATCACGAAGGGTAGCATCCCCTAGCCACCTATTGAAAGTTCATCTCGGCCCCCTAAACGGGTTTTGATGATTAATACCAAATGATTAAGAGACTAATATGTGTATCTAGTGTGATCAGGTGTTTTAGTCACAAAAGCAATGGTATAACCATCAATTATGACTCCTAAAAAGTTCTAAGGAAAGACGGCTTGAAGAAAAGAAGATTAAGGATCTTTTTCTACATAATTTAGTATTTCAGTGAATCACATTAAGTGTTAATAAAGAAGTATTATTAGGGAGGGGCTAAGATTTAGAAACTGGTGAGAGTGTCTTGCTAATGCTCAGTTAGGAATCAATTTTTCCAATCCAAAAAGGCCTTTGAAAACCATCTTTTCTCACTCTTTCAGCAAAATTCAACCTCCGAGTTTAATGTTGGAGTATTTGAGATCCATGTCTAAGTGTGGTTTATGGGAAATCGGAGCCTCCGGTTTTCCCATCTATTTGGTTTTCTAGATGTCGGGATATCCGAGATTTTTTCGGAACCTCCGAGTTCAGATTCTGGAAATGCTTAAGTCCCTTTTGTGTGAAAATCGAGATCTTTGGGATTTCTTGGAGCATCTAAAATCTTGTGGGACTTAATCTTTTGAAATCTCAAAATGTCCATGTCAGTATGTTAGAGCCTCCGAGATCATGTAATGTCCTCGCTTAGTTGAACTCTTTTGAAATCTCAGAACCTCTGAGTGCAAGGTCTGAACTTCTGGAATCCTACTCTAACTTCACCTTGTTTAAGGCCATTCTTTTTCCGAAGTGTCTGGGTTCCATGTCGGAACCTCCGATATTTGCGCTTGTCCGCTGTGCTCTGAAAGTCAGTCTCCGAATTTTTGTCGAAGTTTCTGAGATCCGTTTCTGGACATGTTTCTAGCCCTTGGTGTCAAAATGTTGGAACCTCCGAGTTCCAAGTCAAAACTTTCAAGTTCTGTTGTTTTTTAAGTAACTTCTAATTTTTGAGGGGTTGTCTAAATATACCCACACGCCTCTTTGCATACACAACTCTTTGCTAACCTATTCTCCTGCCCTCATAAGTGTGGTGCTAGACCTCTTCAAGCCCAAGTTTCATCTTTGTGCTCTTTGCTAACCTATTCTCCTGCCCTCATAAGTGTAGTGCTAGACCTCTTCAAGACCAAGTTCCATATTTGTGAGGAGATCTTTGAGAGGAAGAGAGATTTGAGCCTTAGTTGAGCATCAAGCAAGAGTTGTCTCCAAGCTGAATTAATTTGAGATTATTACTCTTGGAGATTGGCTTTTCCTAGACTGTTAGACATCACTTGGAGCCTTCGAGTAGGTTGTGAAGAGCGCCAAGAAGTTTGTGAACGTGTGGAGCTCTCCTACCACAAGGTGAAGAGCTACCAAGAAGAGAGGGAGGCTACGCATCGGCAAGCCTCTTGAGGAAATAGCACGATTCGGTGCCGGCTTTGAGTCGTAGATCAAGCTTTCTCAATGGAGACATAGCGCCTCGACAAAGGCTTGAACTTCGACAATAAATCCTTACGTCTCCACTTGGTTGTCTCTTTGCACTTCTTTACTTGCAATTTTACATAATTGGTGAATTTGGTTTGCTCTTCCTAATTTTGATCACTAGCATATTAGGTTTACTTTTGTAGAAAGTTTTGATTAGGTAGTATTTTTTTGATAATCTCCTATTCATCGCTCTCTAGTTGATAATCTCCTATTCATCTGTTGATCATTATGTAGGATAAACTTACCCAACTGAAAAAATGTTTAACCTTTATGAGGCCCTTCTAGAACTGCGAATCCCTGCAATGGGGTTCGGCTTGGGTTAGGATCTTATTACGCATGTACTTATTTTTGAGGAGGCGTTGCCAAATACCATCCTCATTCATAATTTTGAAGAGCCACTTACTAAGTGGACACTTGTTCTTTTGCATGAAATTTTGGATCCCCAGACCACCTTGGTCTTTTGGTCTACACAATACTCCATTTAGCAAGTATGTACTTCCATCATTCTGGCAATAAAAACGAGACAGATAGAAAGGTGCTTTAAAGAAGGCTAGCATGAACATCAGAAGGCTAGATAGAACCAAATTGATAAGGACTAACTTGCCACCAACGGATAAGTTCTTCCCTTTCTAGCTACTAAGCCATTTCTCAAATCAATCCTCCACCAGTTTTCAGTCACTATTGCGGAGTTTCCTATAGTGCATTGGAATCCCAGGGTAACGGAAAAGGAAGGTCCCCAATTCACAACCAAATAATTGCTTATATTGGGCCACATGCTCCTTGGCTTCCCCAAATACAAAAAACTCAGTCTTGTAAAAGTTAATCTTTAACCTTGACAACTGCTCAAAAGCACACACGAATAGCTTGAGGTTCTTTGCTTGGTCGATGTCATGATCCATGAAAATGATCATGTCATCTGCATATTGTAGGATGGACAGCCCATCCTCCACCAAATGTGGCACCACTCCTTAGATGGAACCATTATCTTTTGCTCTATTTAGAATAATGGCCAGCATGTCCACTGCAATATTAAACGAAATCGAGGACATCGGATCGCCTTGTTGCAAACCCTTCTTTGTTTGGAAATAAGGACCTACATCATCATTAAATTTCATACCCACACTCCCACCATGGACAAATTGAGAAATCAGTTGCACCAAGTGGGAGAGAAGCCCTTAAGCCGTAACATTTGAAATAAGAAAGACCAATTGACCTTGTCATAAGCCTTTTCAAAGTTTAATTTTAGGATCACCCCATTGTGTGTGTGCCTGTGCATTTCGTGGAGTGTCTCATGTAAGATCACCACACCATTGAGGATGTTTTGTCCTAACATAAATGCCGATTAACTCGGGCACACAATAGACTCCACCACTCGGGTAATGCAGTTCGAGCCCACTGTAGTAAAATTTTTGAAGCTGACATTTAACAAGAAGATGGGCCAATACTGTTGTATTTCTTGAGCATCTGCCTTTTTTTAGCAGAAGTGTAATTACCCCAAAATTTAGACTAAACAGAAGGAGCTCGTCTTGATGAAATTCTCAAAATAAAGCCATTAAGTCCCCTTGATGACCTCCCAAAAGACTTGGCAAAATTCAGCTGGACAGTTGTTAGGAACAAGAGCATTGTTATGTTTCATTTGAAACACTGCATTGTGGTAAAATTCAGCTGGAAAGCCGTCAGGACCAGGCGCCTTGTTATGTTTCATTTGAAACACTGCATTGCGCACCTCCTCTTTGGTGGAAGGTCCTATAAGGTCTCATTTTCAAGTTTGAGACTTGGGGGATATCATCCCACTCTCCCTCTGTCAACGAGAAATGGTCCTTTCAGGGGGTCCAAATGATGCTTGGTAATAGTCTGTGATGTACCTTTTTAATAGCCCTAGATAATGCCTTCCTCCTATTCTAGCTGAAAAATTTGCTGCTTGCAATGGCGGCCATTGGGTATTAAATGGAAATATTTTGTGTTAATGTCGCCTTCCAGAATCTGCTTGGCTTTAGCCCATTGATACCACTTTAGCTCCTCCTTCTCAGCAGGTGAGTGAGCCTATCAGATGACACACATTGAGCCTCTAATGCAGCCCAAGACAACTTGTGTGACTTAGTCGTCTTATCCAGCTCATCTATCTTATGCAGAAGTTGTTCCTTTTCTTTCTTGTTAACCCCACTCGTGTGATTAGCCCATCCACTTAGAAATTGCCGAAGGGCCCTAATCATATTTTGCCACCTATCCATAGACGTCTGCCCCTGCGTCAGAGCTCCCCATTTATGTGAGACCAAGTCAAAAAACCTTCTCGCTATAGCCATCCTAGCTTGAACTTAAAAAGTGGCTGGTTGCCATAGAAAGTAGGTACCCCGTGTCTAAGAGGAGGGGAGTATGATCAGAGAGGAAATGCTCCAGAGCGGTCAATGTAAACAATGGAGATTTAACCTCCCATTCGGTGCTGACAAGAACCCTATCTAGCTTTTCACATGTGGGGCCTCCCCCGAGCTAGCCCCACGTAAATTTTCACGCAAAGAGCGAGACCTCGTGCAACTTGAGATTCTCGATAACAACGTTGAATAGGAAGGGCCATTAAATTTGTTACTGTTCTTGGCCTCTTGTCTCCTGACTAGATTAAAGTCCCCCCGATTAACATAGGGTGACTCTCAGCAGTGTAAGCCCGCACAAGCTCACTCACGAGCTATTCCTTAAGCTCGGGTTGTCTAGCACCATAAATAGCCATAATGCCCCACTAGAAACCATCATCTCAATTTGTAAGATGGGCTTTGACAAAAAAATCCCCATCCTCCACATCTTCAGGATCAAAAAATATATTATTTATTCCCAAGAGTATCCCTCCAAATCACCCATTGGGTGATTTACAATGCCAACTAAAGTCCACCCCACCACAAAGATGTTGCAGACTCGAGGGTGTAAAAGTATGTCTAACCGTCTCTAAAATAGCTATAAAATCGAGATGATTATCATGGACCAATTTAGCAATCCCCCGTGCTTAGCTAAATCTCCCATACCCCTACTATTCCAAAAAAAATCCTCTCAACATGGGGGGTAATTTTTTGGTTTTCGGTTTCTTAACCGTTATGAAACGCTTCTTTGGCAAGGGTTTAGTACGTTTCAGCTTGGACAGAACATCTAAATTTGCATATCCGGCCTAAAAACTCCTCATCTAGGTCACCACATAGACGATTTAGTTTGGAAACCTCAAAAGTCTCCCAATGTTCAGCAAAGCCATAAGATTTGGAGCAAACTCCTTTACCCTTGGTCTTTGCCAACGTGTCCAATTGATCGGCCTCTATAGATTTAAGCTTACAAATGGGCTGAATATGCTCTTGACTATTACTACCCATGGAAATCCCAATGTTTGAAATGGTAGACGAAATATGATCATCAGACAAGTCAATAATCGAAGAGACATTAGATACCAACATACACATGGTATCTTCTCGTAGGGTAGCTCTCTCCATCTTGTCCATGTTCACATCCGGCTAGTTGCGCAGACGGGAGCTCCACTGCGGCGGTGTCGACGCATGTCCCGGCATCACAATGAAGACACTGGAAGAGGCACCCTCGTCCTCCTCCACCCATGCCTTGTGCAAGATGTCCACCACTGCTGCCATTGCCACCATAGCCGCCACCTCTATGGCAGCCTCATCTTGACCTGCAGCCGCCAGAGCAGCAACACTTCTGCCGCCGTGACGTCAGCAGTCATGGTTGCCGCGGCAACAGAGAGAAATGACTACCCCTGTCGCAGGACCCGCATGGCTATTGTGGCGGCGGTTGCCACCGTTACGTCAACCATTGTCGCAGGCCCAGTCATAGCTGCCCATATATCGTCTAGTGCCATCGTGTTAGCCCTGCCACAGACGCCACCACAACTGCCACAGCATGTCTGCCATGGCTGCGTCGTCCTTTGCTGTAGGCCCCACCATAGCCATTGCGACAGTGTCTGCCACTGCCATGTCAGCCCCTACTGCAGGCCCTACTGTAGTTGCCTCAGTAGTGTCTACCACCATCGCAGGCCCTGCCACAGTTGCCGCGACAGCATCAGCCACTGCCACATCAACCCCTGCTGTAGTCCCTATGGCAGTTGCTGTAGCAACTTGCAGAGTCGCCCTTCCTCCTGCATCCTGGTGCGCCATGCCCAAGAGGCCATAGCCCACGCATGCTGCAGCTCTGTCAGCCATGGTAGCCACTAGCGCAACGGTAGGAGTCATCGACGAATCGTGCCCATCTTGGAGCTGCATCAAGCTTAGCTACTCGGTAAGCTCACCCGCCTTGTCTCCATTGGTGTTGTTAGATGATGTGTTCTTATGACGCTTGGACTCTCGATCCTGCATGCTTACATCACCGTCACCCTCCATTCCTTTGTCATCCTTTTCACCCATAAGATTGTCCTCGTCCATGTCGGTGTCCACTTGTTCCATGCCTTCACGTTTGAAGTAGATATCATACACCTTCCGGACCACCAGAATCTCAACACTGTGGGTAGGAATGAGGTCCACCTCCAGGACCACCACCTGAAGACGTATGATACCTCGCCGTCATGTGGATACCATATTGACTACCATGGTGATCCCTAGGATCGATCCGATAGCGCATAAGCTCAAACAGTTGCGGATCTCGTACGTAATGCCATACACATCCATCCACACTTTGACAAGGTTGGCTTTGGGCACTACTATTTGGGTGAACTCCTCAGCTTCCAGACAGCTCCATAAGCTTTAGCTCGAACCTTCCCAAAGGTCTTTAGCCAGAAAAGTTCCACCTCCGAGGGAAACTGGGTCACAAACACCCCATCGCCATTGTGGCGTACCCGGTTTTAAGGCCGGATACTCCCTTGTGATTACTGCACCGGTCCCTGGATCAGTAGCCAGTACACACAAGTTAACCTGTATATCATTGACATACATACGAATTTAAGTAAATAGACCGTCAAGGTCGATTGTCTGATACCTGTAACCCAATGGCTATAAATTTCTAGCGGAAAAACAAGCGATGATGTGGCCCAGCAATATGCCATACCCAATAGGCAACTGACTGGGGTTACGCCCTAACTGTCGTGATCGTAATCATATCTTCGGAGTCGATGTCTCCTTCGTCTGACCAAATCAACAAGCCAGGTGAGTACGTTGAATGTACTCGCAAGCTATTCCCACAGGAGAATTATACAACAATATTTCATGCAAGGTGTAATTCAAGGAATAGCTCTATCCTAAGTTGCTTGTTGTGCGAAAATATAAGTTTTCAATTTAAATACGAGAAAAGTAGATTCCAAAGCAGTTTTGCAAATCAGAGCAATTAAAAACAACAAAACTTCTCTTGAGGTAGACCCGGCTACCTCCTTTTCCATCTCAAGTGATAGCTTAGTCCATACTACCCCGGGCAGTATGACTAGCCTTCTCACTTCATTGTTCAGCTCGTACTATCCCAGATAGTACAGCTTGCCTCCTCAACGCAGTGCTCAGCCCGTGCTATCCTGGATAGCACGACTAGCCCCCGCTTAACTCAATGCTCAGCCCGTACTATCTCGGATGTAGCGTAAATTGCACCCTGTGGACACATTATGCCCATGTCCTTAATCCCTTTCCCAAGCTTTCGCTAGGCTAACCAGTGTGTGGCCTTGCCAGTTCGTGTCCATGACCGAGGACGCAGCTATTCGAATAGTTTTTAACACTCTGCAGAGGTTGTACGGCTTTACCCACAAGATGTAAGTCACCCTTGTTGCCATGGCCAAATGAGCACTCTTCACAAGGAGTGCCGGCAGGGTTATTACAACGAGACCTTCGCCCGCTTCCATACTAGAGTTGGACCCGCTAGGTGGTAACCCAACTTTTGCGTCCCGGACCAAAAATGGGACTCCCTACCTTTGTGTCGCATCCACCCCAACCGCCCAGCGGTGGTAGATCTCTAGGACTTTAAATACCTAGTCACATACTTCCTACTTCCCACGGGTCCATATTCTAATACTTGCCGGGGGTACCAAGCCAAGTCCTTCCCATAAAGGACATGTGGACGTATGATGAGGGAATTGGTTTAGCAGCACTTAGTCTCGGTCCTTAATTGATTCGAGCAAGACTCCATTTCAATCCATGTTCGTCCCGGACGACCATGCCACCATCAGATACTCTACAGCCCCAGGCTGCCCTTAGCATTCTCACCCGAATCAAAATCATCTCCAGTTTTATTTGGGTTTTGACAAACATTTCTTTCAAATGCCACCTCGGATAGCACATGCTACCCGAGGGTTTTATTCCCCATGTCCCAAGGTTTTTGTGAACACCGATTAAATGTTTAGTTTTGAACTAAAGCGGGTCTAAACATGGCTAAAGCCTATAGCCCTAATACTTTGCCGGTCGTGGAACGACCGACTAATACTTCTAGGGTTACAAAGATCGGATATTCGGACCTAAGTCATATGCAGCTAAAGGGTATAACTAGGTCTACATGAAATACCGTTGATACTCACATAGCATGCAAGTTTCACAAATAAAATAATTAAATTTCACACATATGGGATTCAACATGATCAAGGTGGGAATGCTTGTCTGGCAATTGGCCGGAGCTCGGTCTTGAACCTGCTTTGATAATTGACTGAATTCCTTCGCGTGATATTTCCTAACGTCGGTATCTACACGTCGAAAAAAAGGGCGAATAAATCAACTTTGCAAGGAAGAGCCAATTTACATCGAATGTGGAATCAGAAACTTTAACACATGAAATCATAACGTTTTGATTAGCCACTTGATTTTAAGCAGTTGTTAGAGCTAGGGTTGGGTGCCCTGCGCGAGCTTGGCGGGAAACATCCGCTCACGGCACTTCATTGCTTAGGGTTTCTTTATTTTCTTTATATCACTGGGGAACACAATGCGGGGTTTAAGTATACTTTGGAAACTCTGAACACCGTTAGGGTTAATCTATATTGGGGTTTTGCCTAAGGGTTCTGACGGACTCGTTAAAAAGGGTATCTGAATATGTTAAGGTTCTCATTTTATTTAATGATAAAGGTTCTAATGCGGTAAAAGATTAGGCTTTGGTTTTAGATGATGTTAGGAAAGCATTAGTTTATTGGAAACTAGATTGAAAGGGATATGTATGATATATGTAAAATTTTAAATAGATTGAGATTTGAATTTCAAACATGTTCAAAAATTATAAAAGTCATATGAAAGGGTAGGTTTTGATTTTTGAAGCGCGTAGGAAAAAGAATCGTCTCGATCGGATGTATGATGGAGGAGATACCGGCTACCGAAGAGTTGTTGGAAGGAGAAAGAAGGGGGAAAGAACCCTGCTGGAAGGGGGTGACGCTGTTGGCGGAAATACGAAAATATGCTTTCTGATATGGGAAAACAACTCGGATTAGGAGATAGGAGGAACTATGCTTCCGATGATGGAAAACGTCTCTGGACCATGGACTATGGAATACGCGTTCCAAGTAGGGAAGACGTAGTTATTACAAGGGCATTGGCAGTACGTATCCAGTGAAAGGAAACGCGAAGGGAAGTGTTTACGCTCTCATTATCTGATAGTTGGGCCTGAGCAGCTACGGTGTTAACTGTCGATATGCTCTAGGTATGCTCGGTTAATTTGCCACAGGGGAAGATGAGTTAGAGGGAGAGGGAGGATGGCCGAGAGGGGTAGACAGGACGGCGGCCGGCTCACCGATGGGGCGATGATGTCGTCCGGAAACTCCTCATTGGAGGGCTCCGCAGCTGTAGACTCGTCGGTGTGGCGACGGGAGTGGTGAAGACGCTCGGCAAGGAGAGGGAACAGCTGGGTTGGTAGATGGCTGGTGTGGGGATTTCTCACCAGTGGAAAACGATGGCACAGATCTAATCGGGGAGTAGAGCTAGCCGGCGGCGTCTCAGTTCGTCGGTGAGGAGTGGGGGAGAATGGAGGAGATGGGCGCCGGGCTCAGCTCCGTGCTGTCTAGAGGAAGAAGATAAGGGGGATTGGAGTTGCAGGACTGTGGCAGCTCGAGTAGTAATTGGAGCTCGGCCGCGGTGGGTAGTGAGCTTGGTTGTTGCTCGGGTTGGAGTGAGAAGGTGAAGAAAAGGGGGAAGAACGGGGAGATGGTTACGGGTCAGCTTGGGGAAATAGCTCGGAGTGGTAGCTAGCAGAGCGACACGTGCTGGCCAGCTCCAGTTGTAAGAACGGCGAGCGGGTTCGGCGGCGACTAACAGGGCTCGCCAATGGCGGTGGGGTCTGTCGTTCGCGGATGCCGGTGAGGGAGGATCCGACCGGCGGTGAGGAAACTTCCCAGCGGTCGCAGCTAGTGGTGCGAATGGTAGAGCTCGTGTTGTGGCAACAACTTGCTCGGTGGGATGGTGATGAGCTGGCCACGTCGGCTGAGGCGGGTGGCGCCCGGAGCAGCGATGGGACGGCTGTAGTCCCGGCCGGCGCTCGATCTGGTTGGGAAGGTGGGCGTCAGGAGCGAAGCCGTGATGGGCTTGGCTTGAGCTGAGCCAGGATGGAGATTAGCTCGGTATGAGAGCTCGGCGCGGAGCTTGGTTGGAGACCATGGGTCAGAGGAGAGGTGGAGGAAATGGGGCCGAGCTGCGATGGATCTCGGGTGAGGAACAATGGGTGAAGGAGAAGAGAGTTGGAAACGAAAAACAGAGAGGAAGGGAGAGCTTTCCCCAGGGGATAGAATGCTCGGCTTGTTCTATAGCTGGGCTTGAGGGAGGATTGGGAGATCAGCTCGAGACTGGGGAAGGGCACAAGCAAGGGAGCTCGAGAGTGTGGTGAGATTGGGAGGAAGAAGATGAGTGGAAAGGGATGCTCAGCAGGGATTAAGTGGAGAAAGAAGAGAGGGTTAATGAGGGGGAGTGTTAGCTGGCTGGGGCTGTAGGAGAGCAGTGAAGTTAGGCACCGATTTGCTGCGGTGAAAAGAAATGGCAGGAGAAACAGTGAGCAAGGAGCGAGGGAATAAAGGTGAGACAATGCATTGGTGCAGAGTTATGCTATAGAAATGAATGAGGTGTCTTAGGAGCACAAGGAAAATAGGCACCGAATGCTATAGCGCTTTAATGGTGCAGAGCTGCGTGTCCATGGGGTACAGGGGAAAGTTGGCATCGAACGGTACTTTAAGCCACGCAGTTCCTTGCATGCCATGAGATGTCAAAGCTAGGGTTAAGGCATAGAGGACAATTGAGCTGCTGCTGGTAGGAGTTATGAGCTTAGGTATGATGGGAAAACCGAGGAGGAGCTCCACAGATTTTTGCCTGGGGTTTCGTTATGATTTTATGCGGTATACATTTTAGGGCCAAGGTGTTCGATAGGGTCTTCTCGAGATTTCTGAACTGGACATGCTCATGTTTCTGCATAGCTGCACTCCTAAATGTGTAAGGATCATTGCGCGATTTTATTAGAATTTTTGGAATTTTATTTCTAGGGGTTGTAGTTCAATGCGACCTTTTTGTCCTAAAGTTTTATTAATTTCATATGCAATTATTTTTGTATTGGACATCACTATTTTATGTTATAACTGAGTTAAGAATATTATTAGGTTGTCCCACAATTTACTCGGAATTTTTAGAAAGGCCGGGGGGTGATAGATCTCGCGATTAGGGCTTTGGAAGGGAGGGGCTTTAAATAGGAAGGAAGGGATCGGGAGCTCGGAATTAGGGTTTCGGAGCGTGGCAAGGGGTGGAGAGGATATAGAAACTCGCAGGAATCCTTTCATCTTGTTTTGGGACTAGCCGTTGGCAGGGTACCGTTGATACATATCGACGTATATAGTGTATGTATGGCACTAAGGTATTCTCGCGTTAGGGTTTTAGGGTGCATGTGCATATATAAAAGCAGTATATATATGCACACACTCACGATATGACCTGGCGAGGTATACGGCAGAAGACAGGTCGTTTGGAAAAGGTTCAGGACATATATACGTTTAAATTTCACAAAGGTGTCGTGTGGGTACCTAGCTGTAGTTGTGGTCCAGGTTACACCGGCTAGGAAAAAGGGAGGGGAAATAAGGGCGGAAGGTGTTGGCTTGCTTTGCTTTAGGGTTTAACCTGTTTTGAGATAAAAACTTTAATCAGGTGTATTTCCGTTAAAGTTATTAATAAAAGTTTTTGAAAGCCCTAATTTTCGGGTTTTGAAAAATCGGGGGTGTGACAGCCATGATCTAATACCTCCCAATTTAAGGGGATAGGGAAAACAAGTCGGAGCTCTGTGTCCACTTGCTCACGGATATATTCCCATTGCTATTCTACACTACTCCCATCTTTCCATTATTAGAGCTGACACAAGGGGCCTCAGATTATGGAATAAGAAAGAACCCCAATCCTTTTGCCCCATAGCCATAGAGGCTCGCTACCAGCTTCGGCAACCGGAGGACATGACAAAATGGGGCCAAGTAATCCGTGCGCTCACAAATATCGCACGCCAGTTTTATTGAGCAATCATCAATCTTGTGTCCCCTTTTCTTTACACTGAAAACATTTTATCACCATCATCACCTCCATGGGTTTTCCATCTAGATTTATCTCTGAACTTGTTTATCCCGTACTTTATGATTGTGGATTTGTTATGAGATTACTCTTGCACATTCAATCATGATATCCACCTTCCGCACTTCATTCATGTCTTGTGATCTATCTTTTCAGTAGTCCATTTAGTTCTTGAGGTTATGGGGTAACCCTAACCAAATTATGATTAGTAATTTATTTTTGCTATATTGTATGAATGTGGTGATGTTCTTCATAATGGTGTACGAGTGTCAACTATCCACTATATTGCCATCTGGACATGAAGGGTGCCAACACTTAGGGGAGAAGGGATTAAAGGTACCACGGTGATAGAAGCTACCTTGAATCCCCGGATCTTCTAGGTGTGAGATTCATGGAGACCTTCTACTTTACGCCATTAACATGGTGACCTTCATTTCTTTGCTTGCCAATTGGACACTGGAGCGAGGTAGTGGTTGCGAGGGATGTGTGTCCAATGTTTGATGCACATCTTTATAAGGCTCCACTCTCATTAATCATATGTATTTTTGCAAATTGTTCTCATCTACTATCTATACTTAATTAGTGGTGAAACCATTCCCCTCAAAGACGCATATTTAATTGTTGCAATCGTTCTACCTTTATCGCACTTTAATTCTTGCCTTTATTTTAAACATGCTATTATCACCATATTCATTTTTACGTCTTAAGTACTGATGTGCCATTTTATCACTTAATAAAACATTTGCAGGCTTTACGAAGAAAAACTAGCCTCAACCTACCATGTGCACTTGCAGGATATTAGTGGTCCCATCTCAGTTCGGACCTTGACGAGATAGGCTGCCCAAGTGTAGCAGCATGCGGGCCAGAGACCACCCTAGCCCTAGCCTACTGATTCGAATTTTGAATGCCCAAGAGCTTTGGATCATGAACGGCTTTGGCGAGGACGTCCCCGAAGCTCCCCGATGTTCAGCACATTGACGACAGCGGTCCTTGCCACGGGAGGCACGATGCACCCTTGCCAATCTTCGCTGGCTCTGACTTCCAACCTCGATTCTTCTTTCCCGGTCCAACCACCGTCCACCCAGCATCCTCTTCCAACGATCCAGCCGCGAGGGAAAGTGCCACCATCGGAGGTGATCCCGGGGGGAATTCGTCATTGACTGGCGCCTCATCGGAGTCTGATCCCTCATCGTCCCCTAGCCTTGCGCACAGGTGTCCGCTGATCTCCTATCGGCACCGTGCCGTCTGAGCCGGAGAGAGAACCGAGGAAAGGGTTACACCTACCTGCGAGTCGGACGCCGACGTCACAAGCGATGCCTTCAGAAGATCCTTGACCCCCTCGCCACCGATCTCCAGCTGGCTAGATGCCACCAGTTGCCGTCACAGTTGACGGCCCTCAGCGCCCCCTCAACTCTTAAATATAGTTATATTGATTGTATAGTTGTAGTAGTTAGATGGATAATCTGCACCGTTATAACTGGACCGCTGAAATAAGTAGTATATCTTGTTATTTTTTCTCTAATTAATGAAGGAATATGTAAAATTTTCAAAATAAATTTATAAACTATTTTTGATATAATAATAGATTTTAGAAATATAATAGAGGAGAAGGAGGCCTAGAAGGAGGAGGAGGAGATTCCATGGAGGAGGTGAGAGAGAGAGGAGAAAGATAGGGCAGTGTGAAGGAGCTGCACATGTGTGCTGCGGAGCGTGGACGATGTATGTTCCTATCGGTCGGTGGACAGAATGCTTTTTTCATAGCATAAACTCTTTTGATAATTCTTAGTTCGCTGAATTTTTCGTAAATCTTAGTCACATAAAATTATACATTGCTTACATTAAAATTACAGTCTTTGAAATGTGCAATTTTGGTAAACTATTACTGCAATTAGTCTGGGTTATATATGGGGTGAGTAGACATGAGATTGGTTAGATGTTGGTCTAAAGGCTTCAAAAAGTGACTGAGATTTAAGAAATTTTTTCAGATAACTTAAAACTAGACAATCTCTTTCTCCAATATAGCCTTACTCGTTTTCAAAACATACTTTTTGCTATAAAAGTGAATCTGTTTTTCTGACTGGAATTAATAGCCTAGTACACACAACTAACCTGCTTTTAGTTCTGCACATTTGCAAGAGCACTTTGCTACATGATAGTGAATTAGTGACACATCACGACATTTCCTATCAGGCAGGCGAAGGTCACATGTCGTGGACCCCGTCATAATTAGTACTCGATTATGACGAGCCAGTGTGAGCAATTCTTTTTGGCCAGGACTGCCAATTGGACATTTTTGTTGGTTGGAAATATATTATTAAAATGTATATTACAACGTTTTAATCAATACAATATGATGTTTGGATGGAACAAAACTTGTATGATAAAAATATTTTATAATACAATATAAAACACATACGTTACGGAAAACAAAATTCAGATTATAGGCATAAAGCATTTTTTCTTTAAATCTGATCGGTCTTTTACGGCATGCACTATTTCCAAAAAAGAAAAAACAGAATGCACGATGCACGCTATCATCTCTTTCCATTATGTCCAGCCTACAGTGGACTCGGTCTTCTCTTCGTCTTCTTTGCCTTTTCGAGATCCCCAATCCCAAAATCGCCAAGCCATATATGGCCACTGCCGGCGTCGTGGTGGACCGGCTCCTACGGCTGGCCTCCGGTGCTCGCCGGTTGGAGCTGCCCTCGAACATGGACGAGCACGTGGGGCATGTGAGGCAAACTCTGTCGAGGTTGCAAGATGTTCTCGTAAGTGTGGAGAGACAATATTTTAGGGTGCGTACTGAGGTGCAGGATTGGATGAGGAAGATCAAGCAGATCGCCCATGACATGGAAGATATCCTGGACGAACTTGAAGACCAACATAGCATCAGATCTCAGGGGAGCGGCTGTGTTGCGAAGGTTCGATAGTCACAACCACCAAAAGGCTTGCCAAAGCATCTTCGTTTTGTACTAGCTAAATACCCGTGCCTTGCTACGGATAAACAAATTAAATTACTAAGCATGTTAAATTATTGTTGTCACGCTTCATGCCAAGTTCTTCACTTTGTCTCAATTCTTGGTTGAGTTTTGGTTCAGATAGAATTGGGAATTGTTTTGTGGGGAATATCACCTTCAGTGAATTTGAATTTTTAAATTTGGAGTCTATGCATGATGTTCTATATGAGCATATAGATTTTGTTAAAATTTCAAAATAATCCTACAGTAAGTGAAGGGACAAAAAGCTATATGGACCGCCGCCACCGATTGAAACCTTTATAGGAGTAAAGATAACTGCTAGTGTAAATTACTACAACTTCTATGTTAATTTTGAGCCTAAAATGCAACATTTGGTCATTAGGGTGTTGAGTGTGACACTTGCTCCTGTTCTACTACTAATATTCTAAATAGTTTGTAGCAGAATTATTGCGGAGAAGAGTTTTTGTAGCGTATATATACAAATGCAATGATGATTTAGCGGTGCAACACATTGGCTATATTTGCATAATCCCATTTAGTTAAAGCTCCTGCAAACATTGCAGGTTACATCAATATTATCCTACACCATAAGCTTCGATATTCTTTTTTTTAAAGCAACTAAGTTGAATTATGATATGTAACTGGAAATGGATACTTCTGATTGATCATTTGAAAACAAAATTTGCAGGCAACATCATTTTGTTCCTCAAGTCCATCTCTCTTGCATAGTACTAGACGGAATAGAATGGAGACACTCAGAACTAAGTTGGACATTTTAGCCAAAGATTCTGTCATATTCAGTTCAATGCAGAGCTCAAGGTGTGATCTTGAGCAATCTCATGATCAAGAGGAGTTTTATAGGGCTGCAATTGTTGGAAGAGATAATGACAAAGCAAAAATGAAGGACTTAATCTTGCAGAATGATGGAGATACATTATCCATCAGTCCCATAGTTGGCCTCGTGGGTTTGGGGAAAACAACTCTTGCCAGATTGATATTCCGTGACCAGGGAGAAGGGTGGAATTTAGATCTTCGTATTTGGGTCAACTTAAATTGGAAATTTGACCTTAAGAAGATCGCTGCTGACATAGTCTCACAAGCTAATGAAACAAAAGAAGAAAGACCCTCTGAAGTTAATACCAACATTGAGATTCGTGAAAATCTCCAGTTGCTAAAGAATCGTTTGCAGGACGTACTTCATGACAAGAGTTGTCTAATTGTCTTGGACGGCTTTTGTAGCACAGATAAAATCCAGTTGGATGAATTGAAGGAAATGCTGAGAGGCACAAACAAGTGCATCAAGCTCTTAGTGACCACCTCCAATGAAATAACTGCAGAACTAATGCACACTGTTCCACCATACAAGTTGCTTCCATTGTCTGATGACGACTGTTGGGCAATATTGTCTCAAAAGGCTTTTGGGGATGAAGATGATGTCAATGCATGCCAAAAGGAAATTGGTAAGCAAATTGTAAAAAGATGTCAAGGAATACCAGCGTTAGCTCATTCTCTTAGTTCAATAGTACACAATCAAGTCATGGCTGTCTGGTTAGCTGCAAGGGATGAAGAAATATGGAAACTAGAGAGAAGATATTCCACTAAAATTGAAGTGTTTTCATCATTCAATCAGATATACGACATGCCCTTGGCGCTAAAACTATGTTTTTTGTATTTATCAATATTTCCTAAAGAATGCGTCATTGATAAGGAAAAACTTATCCGAAAGTGGATTGCACTTGATATGATCGGGTCAAAACATGGGACCTTGCCTTCTTATGTTCATGGGGAGATGTATATTCAGGACCTTCTGTCAATATATTTTCTCCAAGTTCGAAAGACACGTTCGGTAAGTCACTAAATACTTGTTAGGTTGGCAATATTCTTTTTCTTGTTTGAAGTATGCTTTTAGACCCTTTACTAATACTAGTGTGAAACTTAGTGGCTACTTGGTAATTTTAACTTTTTACTCCATCTCTTGTCGCCTTTTCTTTCCTCGTGCTAGTCCTTTGCAGCTTCATGCGTACTCTAGTGTGACCTCAGCTAGTGATCACTCCGAGTGTTGGGCTCTCGTCTGGTGTTTTCCTTGGTTTCTTTTTGATTGTTCATAAGATCAAGAAGTGGACAACATTTCCCTGTTCAGAGTGTTGAGGCTGAGTCGAGGGCTATGGTGTCGTTGATAGCTAAGATTACTTGGTTACAATGGCTCCTTGAGGAATTTGGTGTTTCTGTACCTAGACCGACTCTTCTCCTGTCAGACAACACCAGTGCGATCAGCACTGCTTGAGATCCTGTGAGGCATGAGCTCAGCAAGCACATTAGGGTCGATGCCTCTTACATGCGATCGGAGGTGCAGGATCAGATTGTGGCTCTTCATGACGTTCCTTCGGAGATTCAGTTAGCCAACTGCATGAAGGCATAGACCATATCTCAGCAGAATTACTTTCTCTCTCACCAGTTTTTTTTGTCGGGTGTGGGGGAGGGGTGTTGAGTGTGTTGTAGTATATACTGTAGCTGGCCATGTTAGATAAAGTCATGCGATTTATGTTCTATTTGTTTTCAGGTTCATGGAGCGGAAAACAGAACAGCTCGTACAACACTGCATGCATAACTTTGCCCGTGACTTCGCAAGGCATGTGGCCTGCGATGATACTATCATTTTGGATGATGGAGAAACGAGCGATTATGCAAAAAGGCTCAGTTCCCATTATGCTCTGCTGACCTATTACAGAGGGCAATCAACACTTCGCAGTTCACTGCTCACTAGGGCAAGGGCATTACATTTCCGGAACACTGAGGCTATAAAGCTTCATAGAGAATCATTTGAATTACTGAAGCATTTGCGTGTTTTGAATCTTAGTGGAAGCTGCATTGGAGAAATTCCTGCTTCTATCGGTCATTTGAAGCATATAAGATACCTTGATATTTCTGACTCAAAGATTCAAACGTTACCTTTCTCAATGAGTATGTTGATAAACCTTGAGACATTGGATCTATCAAATACTTGTCTCAAGGAATTACCCTCTTTCATTGGTACTTTACCGAAGCTAAAATATTTGAATCTGCAAGCCTGTGGCAAACTTCAAAACTTGCCTCCAACCCTTGGTCATCTCCAAAGACTTGAGCATCTTAGGCTATCATGTTGTTATGATGTCGGTGAGCTAGTTGACTCTCTATGCAATCTTCAGGACCTTCGATTTTTGGATTTATCAAGCTGCAGTGAGCTTCAACAACTGCCTACTTCATTTGGTAATTTAATAAACTTGGAAGATCTAGATCTGTCTGGCTGCTTCAACCTCAAGCAGCTACCATAATCTTTTGGTAATCTTTGTTTTCTTAGGTTTCCTGAACATATCGAGCTGCTATGAGCTTCAACAGTTGCCTCGATCTCTTACTAAACTAAGGAAGTTGGAAGTACTTATACTTCGGAGATGTTGCAGACTTCAAAATCTCCCTCTTTACTTTGGAAACATTCAGTACCTTCGAATTTTGGATCTAGCTGGCTGTGAGGCACTTCAAGTATGTACTGAGATCCTGACAACCAACTTGGAGTATCTGAACCTACAACGATGTCGCAAGCTGCAGACTCAGCCCAACTGCTTTGAGAACTTTACTAAATTGAAGTTTTTGAATCTCTCACAGTGCCTCCCTAACATTGATTATTTTCAATCTCTTGGTTACTTGTTCAACTTAGAATATCTGAACCTCTCAGAAACCGTCCTTGACATACCTGTGTCATTTGAGAGGCTTCACAAGCTGCACACATTGGACCTCACTGGTTGTGTTCTAATACATCCATCATCTGGTGTACCTCAGATATTGCCAGATATGATAAATAAAATGCCAGGACTGAAATTTTTGTTGACAAAAGATCCAATGATAGTGGCCTCTCTACCACAGCACATCCAATACTCTGTTGGCACTGATGAATACTGGCATATAACAACTGATGAGCTTGTTATTCCAGATCTCACAGGAGGGTCCAGGGGATTAGGTATAGCGGACAGATTGAATCTGCAGAATCGACCAGAGCTTCGTTTCCTTCAGCTGGAGTGGATGCCAACTTCTCAGTCAGCTGAAGGTCATGTAGTTGACGATGTAGGTGAAGAAGAAGTGCTGGAAAAGCTCCAACCAAATCAGAGTTTAGAGCTTTTCGAGCTAGTTGGATATGCAGGTTCTGTGTTCCCTATATGGATGATGGGCAACATGCTGACTTCACTTCCAAACCTTGTCAGTCTTCATCTATCTGTTCCATCTAGAGAACTGCAAAGATCTCCCTCCACTTGGTGAGCTCCGAAATCTGCGCTATTTGCATATAAAAGATGTGCCTAACCTCACAAATCTCCAGATGGGTCTTTCTGGTGGGCCACAGCCCTTCAAGAAATTAACACATCTCAATTTGGAATCTTTATTTAACTTAGAAGAGCTGTCTATACTGTCGGTAACCAGCAGGGAAGATCACTTTATATTTCCTGCTCTCGAAGAGTTGTCCGTGGTATCTTGCTGTAAGCTCATGTTCAAACCATCACTTCCAAAATGTTTGAAATATGAGATAAGAGAGAGTAACCGTGTTCTGTCATGCGGAGAACCTATTGGACCATCATCTTCATCACCGGTGCAAATAGAGATAACTGGGTGCTGGATACCGTTCAGTTTGTTGCAATGGATTAGATCCTTGAAAACCCTTGAAAAAGCAGTAATTGATGAATGTGTGGGGGAGGATGGTCAAGTGCTAACTTCTCTTGGGCTCCTGGAGATAATGGGCAATGCAGAACCGCCCAGTACTTATGCTGCTAATGAAACTACAACTGTCAATTCATTGGAAAGAATCATTCCACATAAGTGGACTACTCAGGTACCTAACCAATATGCTTTTTTTTAGTTATTTATGTAATTTTTCCAGTGCAATACCTGTTTAACTTGTTGAATATGTACAGATTGGTGCCCCTACTGATACTGGTCATGGCAGAACGATGTTTCAACATCGTTTCCCATGGTTGAGGCCCTTTCCGGCACACAAAGGTTGTTGTTATTAGTTATCATTAGTACACAACTGCACATTACTAAAGTTTTCCCCATCTAGATTTAGCAAACCTCTATTATGTTATTATTTTCATCATCTGTCCTTTTTAAAGATACATTCTGTTTATTGTTAGGCTCTTTTACCTTTTAAGCAGCTATTTAAGTGTAGTGAAATTGCCATTTGGTTTCAATTATTTGGAAGATGTGTAGTGAAAAATTTCAGTTATAAATCTGTTCCTATGGTTTGTGGGTGTTGCGGATGCGTATTGGGCAAGCTTAGCAGCGGCAGCAGATTGAATAGTTTGTGGCCGGAGCTGTGGAGTCCTATTCGGTCACACAGGAATAGCAAGAGAATTAGAAAGGCATATAATCAGGAAAGAGAGTAAGAATATTGGAAAATAATATATTGGAGTCCAATTGTATTAGGAAAGGTCGAATAAATCTTGTGTTTGGAAACTTCAATTAGACAATGGTCGTAGATTAGCTGCTGATAAATCAACAAAGTTGTAACTAGCACTCCGACTAGAGCAAATGACTCAACTAGTAGGGTAGTCGCATGACTTGCCGACTAATCACGCTAACCGATGGTGTATACTGTATAGGGTGTATGTGAGTATATGTATGATCCACTAACTACCTTCTGCACGTTATGTTTCTAGCGATTCATGTTGACCTATACCTACTATTTCATATTGTTACAGATGACACATGTTATTACTACATAAATTTTGGTATGACTGTTGTGTTTTATACATAGTGATAGACTGATAGTGTAGTGCTCTCAGTAGCTTTTCTTTCATTTCCCTTGTTCACTCGGGGGGCGGGAAGAGTTCCTGTGCTAGAAGGCTTTGGGTGCTACCATATGACCAAAATTGCAATATTTTTTTACAATATTTGCACAAGATGAATCTATCATGTGACAATTTCAAATCCTAATTTGACCTACACATTGATCAACAAAAATGATAAATTCTTCGGTAGATAGTAGCTTTTCCTTTTTTCCATTACTTTCTGGGTGCTATTTGCAACATAATTTTTCTCTTTTCTTTCTCAATGTGTAGGTCGGATTTAGATTTAAATTTTATGTCATGATAGACTGATAGTCCAAATCTCTGGGCATTTTGGTGATATTTTGTACTGTTTTTCATATGTTAATAACAGGGTAGCAACCCGTCGCACTAGAAATGCTCTCTTTATGGGTCTGAGAACTCCATATGTGCATTCTGCTTATGCCTCACAAGCACACACCTTTACATTGAATGCACATGCGCATGTTTTCTCTGATTAAATAAGGCACGCTGTGTTGATCCTAAGGGCATGTATGGTGGTCGGGAAGGCAACTTTGTCTGTGTCCCTCCATGTCATCTAGAGAGGCAATAAAATTTGTAATATACGGGTAAAGAAAGCTGTATTCTCTTGTGTTTAATAATGTTGTCTCTAGTTCACCTTAATGTTAGTGCATGAATCTTTCCATCGTGAAAGCAAATATCCTGCCTTACTCGACGAAGAAGGCTAACATACATGCCCTAAGGATTGTACCTAGTTGGAAAACCCTCACTCCCACTGCCAAGCCACTGTCCTGGCATTGTTCTTGTAATTTGTTCTTGCAAGCACTTGAACTGGAATCACGTTAGCGTTAATTTTTCTGAATCTGATTGCTGCCAATTGTTGAACTGCAAATTAACTGAAAGTATCAAAGCATTGCTGAAGTTGGTATATGTGAACAAAATTTGCTAACATATATCTTCCCGTTTGATTCAAGAGCTCACTCTTCCTAATCACTGTGTATAGAACTACTGGCTTCAGTAAGCTTCAGTGGCTCTGGCTCCACAACCTCGGAAGATCTGTCCACGATTAGTAGCAGCACCTTCTTTCTTGATTCACCAAATCTTAGTGTCTTCACCTTTGCGGAATTGAAGATTGCCACAAGAAACTTCAGACCAGATAGTCATCTCGGGGAGGGTGGGTTTGGAGAGGTTTACAAGGGGCGGTTTCATGGAAAAATGAACCCATCAAGTAGCAGCAGTGGTATGGTGGTTGCTGTCAAGAATTTCAGACCGGAGAGCTTTTACCATCCTGAAAATTGGCAGGTAATTCTCCTCTAGTTTTGGCTAATGTTTTACAGTCTGTACACTCCTTTTCTGTTTATTGAACATGTGGATTTCTAGCATTATAATTTTGATAAGAAAGGTAGACTACGGAGGTATGTTTACTCCACCTCCTGAACTATAAAACCATCAAACTACTCCCAGGCTCCCAGCTTATGAGAACTGTCTAATTGACCTCCAAAGGCGGTTTTGGAGGATGGTATTGCATATGCGGAGAGCCAATGTGGATATATGTTGCCTAAGTAGACTGCCACTTCACGCTGGACCGACATGTCGTTGGGGCAACTTCTTTTTCCTCTCTTCTCTCTCTCCCTCTCTCTTCTCTGCACTGTTCTTCGATCCAGCAGCTCATCACCGGCGCCCAAAGCAGTTCCCCAGCGTCCGCTGCTGCCAACCCCTATCCGACTATTCCACTCTGTGCTGTTTTTCTAACCGGCAGCTGCAGGGTCTATTCAGCTGGTGGCGAGGCTAACAGCGGCGGATAAGCAGCCGGGCAAGGGTGATGGAGGTGAGGAAGATGCTAACCCGTGCTTGAAGACAACGGACCTGAAGCATGAGACAGGGCGATCTTGTTCCACGGCATACAGCACCATCCGGTCGGACCTGTGGCGGCACAGATCGAGGCCGGCGACGGAGAAGAACAAGGGGTAGCCTTGGAGGAGCAGATCGAGGTTGGCTGGTTGTCATGGTTGTTATTGTGTTTGCTGATGGCTTTGGTGGCAGTGTTCGGAGGAGAAACGGCACGGATGGAGCGGCGGTTGCCGGCGATGAGCGTGCGACCAGGCTGGGGGTTGCCAGTGACGAGCACATGGCTGGGGCTGGTTCCGTTGCTTGTCAGAGTCCGCACGAAGTTTGGCGGCATGGAGAGAGAGGGAGAAGGAGAGGGATGCTTATGTGCGAATGACAGGTGGGTCAAGGTGACGTGGGCTACTTATCCACGCTATCACAACCACGTGTGCAATACCACCCAGCATTACCACCTCAGGTGGTTGATTAGACGGAAATGAGAAGTTAGGGGTGCTCCATTAGACGATGGTTTTGTAGATAGCGTATATTGTAGATTTGAGTCCCTCATTGCTTGATGTATTGTCTAATTTGGCCCTTCTACCAATTTGATATACAAATTGATGATGTGGTAACTAATTTACGCCAACGTGGATTACCTAATCAAATTAGCTACCCACCTATCTTATTGACATGCTTTGATGGAAATTTGTTATAATAAAATATTGTTGGATGTTCTAATGTATTAAGTTAAGTTTCACTAATTTTCTCTTTTGGTGCTAAATTCTCATCAATAACACATTACGAGACTAGATTATTTTCAATCAATATTAGGTTTTGATTTCGTAACTCCTGTTGATGACATCATTTTGACTAACCCACCCTTGAAGAGTTCAAGGGCTTATAGTGCCATCTTGTCATTTAAGTTACATGGTATTCTCTGTTCAATTTTATTTTTCTGCTACCACGGAGTATTTCTCTTTTTGTACTATCTGTTGCACATTTGATTTTGGTGACTCAGATTTACAGCTACTGATGTACACTACAGTCTTAAAACGAACTGTTTGTTTTGAATGTAGAATGAGATGAATTTCCTTGGAAGGGTTTCACACCCAAACCTTGTCAAACTCTTGGGCTACTGCTTGGATGACAACGAAGGGTGCTTGTCTATGAGTTCGTGGCAAGGGGGAGCTTGGAGAATCACCTCTTTCGAAGTGAGTCTTTCATCAGATGAACTTCCAAGGATAACGACATCTTGAATTGTTCTCTCCGTCAAGATGTTTTATTTCTCTGTACTTCTGATAAACTACAGGTTTTTGAGTTCTGTTGATATGTCATTCTTTAGGAGGAACAAATCTACTATCTTGGAGTCTCAGGGTCAAGATTCTTATTCGCAGCCTTGCCTTCCTTCGCTCACTAGAAAGACCAGTCATCCACGGAAACTTTAAGGCTTCAAAGATCCTATTAGATCCAGTAGATCTTCTCACTATTTCTTCACTCACTCTCTCCTTCCTAGCTCTTTTTTTTCTTTTTGCTGAACATTACTCTATATTGTAGATTCTGACTGCAACCATTTCTTGTTCAGAACTATAATGCAAAGCTCTCGGGTCTCGGACTTGCCAGGGATGGCCCAGAAGGTGGGCTATCACATGTATCAACACGAGTCATGGGTACATATGGCTATGCAGCTCCGGAATATATAGCTACTGGTATATTTATTGATGAATCTCTTATGCTTGGATGCAACTTACAGTCAGCAATAACTTATCATTTGTGTTCTCAGTACTAACAAAGCATTGCTATCATGAACTAGGCCACCTGTGTGTGAAGAGTGAGGTCTATTCCTTTGGTGTTGTGCTGCTGGAGGCGCTCTCTGGTCGGAGGCTGATCGACTTAAGCCGCCCCACGGGGGAGTTTAACTTGGTGGATTGGGCAAAACCGTACCTGCCTGACAGGAGAAGGGTACATAGGGTGATGGATCCTCGTCTTGGGAATATTCTTCCAAAGGAGCCCTTCAGGCTGCTCAACTCGCACTCAGGTGCCTTGCTAACGATCATAGGACACACCCATCCATGATTGAAGTCGTGAATGTTCTTGAGAATATCGACTCGACCGGTGCAAAAACAAGGGAGCCCAAGCCTAGCTCCTTGCGTTGAAGCCCCCAGGAGCACTCATTCCTGGGGTGAGCTCAAGGGCTGTAGACCTGTAGTCCCATGAATTGATTCTGGTCCGATTTGAAGATTGTTCAGTCAGACAAAAATATCTGTTGTAACGGCAAAATCTGGCATCGAATGTGATCCCCATGATACTGTATATAGTTCCAGTTTTCGTATGAATACATTCGGTAAATTTTGCACTCAAATGTGACAGTAACTTGTATCGGATTGCTGTAGGAACAAAATGCAGCCACTCTGAATTTTTTATATCAATTTTCATGTCTGCACATAAATGATGGTTTGCACTACTCTTTGGACTACTCTCATTTCTGGATGCTTGTGTCCCAAAACCCGACGGTTATAGGAATTTCCAGACTAGACAGGGATTCAATGATTCAGCTAGTTCAGTCCAAATTTGAAATTCTTCTGAGTTCTAGGACTCAATGTTATCTGTTTAAGACATAAGTAGTAGTATCTGTTTACATAGAGGTGCGTAAAGAAATCTGTTTGTATTTATATATCACAAGCACATATCAGCCAACGAGAAAAAAAATGTTATCTGTTTAAGACATAAGTAGTAGTATCTGTTTACATAGAGGTGCGTAAAGAAATATATTTCTGGACGTGTTTGTTTCCCGATTTTTGGCCCGTTATCAGATTACACCGCAATCTGATTTCATAAATCGTGTTTGGTTGGGCCAGCCCGTAATCAGTTAGCGCGTAAACGAATTCCGCCGCAGGCCACGGCCCATTCCGCCCACGTACCCCCGCAATCGCATCCCGTTACCGTCTTGGGCTCTCGGCGTCTCCCGACTCTCCCGCAGCAACGCTCCTCCACCTCTCTCTCCTTTACCGCCGGAGGCGACGACGGCTCCATCGCGGCGTGCTTCGGCGCCGGCGGTGGGCGGGACCTGAGCGCATCGAAGCGGCGGGCGAGGCACGTTGAAGCGGCGGGCAAGGCACGTTGAAGCGGCGGGCGAGGCGCATCGAAGCGGCGCATCTACCTCCGCCTCGTCGCCTGTTCTCCCCTCGAGCAGCATCGGCCGCCGATCCCCTTGTCGGAGCTCCGAGGAGGCCGGATCTATCGGAAGCGCGTTCCTGTGAGGCTATACTCGGTGAGGCCCTTCGATCGGCCCGAAAACCACGCAGCAGCAATCCCCGTCGCCAACAACCAAAGAAAGGTTCGTGTCCTCCTCCCCTTCTCCTCGTCTACATCACGGGGTGACCCTCCTCTTTACGCATGGCTCGCCGGATCTGGATAGAGGGTTCGATCGATCCGTGCGTTCTTGCTATGGTAGAGACGCGCGCGAGGCGTTGCTGCCTAGCTTCGTTGGGAGTTTAGTTCCTGCTCTGTCTAGTTAGTGGAGCCTTGATGATCCGGAGAGATCGATGTTTCTTTTTATTTTCCACTTGTAATGCTGGGTTCTTTAGGTTAATCTCACTCTGTTTGTGCGGATGCATAGCTATTGTGAATTTGTGAATCTGTGGGTTCTTTAGATCTTAACCAGGCCTCGGATTCTTACTTGTGAATTTGTGATATCTCTGGTTGCATTTTAGTCACTGGTTCTTGATGAGGATACACGTAGATAGCTTTTGTGTTGAAGGAGGAATTGGGGATTATTTTTTGTGTATAAAAATTAGTGTAAGGTGCCAATTGATGAGAAGAAAAGAGTTCAACGAAAGAGACAACTGTAGAATGCAATTAGAACTAGGAAAAAGTGTATTTTTCACCCCTCAACTATTGCCTGTGGGCACATTTCAACCCTGAACTTCAAAACCGGGCAAATTTCACCCATAACTATCAAAACCGGGTAGATTACCCCCCTACAGCAGTTTTGCGCTGACGTGGAGTGGTTTTTGTGACAAGTCAGCAGTCCACGTGGATCCCAGTCAGTTTGGAAAAATTCAGAAAAATCAGAAAAATTCAAAAAAAAATCAGAAAATTCAAAAAAATTCAGAAAAATTCCAAAAAAATCAGAAAAATTCAGAAATTTTCCAAAAAAATCAGAAAAATTCCAAAAAAATAGAAAAATTTAAAAAAATTAGGAAAATTTAAAAAAATTAGGAAAATTCAGAAAAATTCCAAAAAATTCAGAAAATTCAAAATTTCAGAAAAATTCCAAAAAAAATCAGGAAATTGAACAAAAAACAGAAAAATTCATGTGGCTCAATTTTTTCTTGATTTTCTCAATTTTTTAGAATTTTCCTAATTTTTTGATTTTTTAGAGTTATCCTCAGAGTTCAACTTCAATCAAGCTGGACTCCACCCCTGGAATCACTATCTAATTTAGTCAATATAGCACCAGAAATACCAATCTCATATATTTTTTCTTTTTTCTTTTTTATTTCGATTTTTATTTTTTTGATTTTTAAATTTTTTTCCTGATTTTCTCATATATATATTTGAATTTTTCCTATTTTCTCAATTTTTAAATTTTCCCTGATTTTCTATTTTTTTTGAATTTTTCTGATTTTTTTTATTTTTCCTTTTTTTGGAATTTTTCTGAATTTTCTGATTTTTTTTTGAATTTCCCTGATTTTTTTGGAATTTTTCTGGATTTTTTGAATTTTCTAAATTTTTTTTGAATTTTCCTGATTTTTTTTGGAATTTTTCTGAATTTTTTTGAATTTTCCTGATTTTTTTGGAATTTTTGTGAATTTTTTTGAATTTTCCTTTTTTTTGAATTTTCTGAATTTTTTTGAATTTTTCTGATTTTTCTAAGCTGACTGGGATCCACGTGGACTGCTGACTTGTCACAAAACCACTCCACGTCAGCGCAAAACTGCTGTAGGGGGGTAATCTACCCGGTTTTGACAATTATGGGTGAAATTTGCCCGGTTTTGAAGTTCAGGGTTGAAATGTGCCCACAGGCAATAGTTGAGGGGTGAAAAATACACTTTTTCCTTAGAACTATGTATTTTGCAGGAGAAATTTAATTGTACAAGGCTGAAGTTCCATACCTTTTCTAAGATCAGAAACTGAATTCTGCAGAGCTGAGATTACATTGATGGATCACGGTTCATAGAGCTTCCATTTTAGTGATTCTTGAGATGAGTAACCCAGTGCAGATATTCAGAACCTAGCTATGGTGATAAAATGCTAGGCTACAAGCAACTTATATCAAATACTTGACCATATTGTTCTGAAATGAATTGGCAGAGTAGACATACAGTATAGACATACAGAGACATGGCTGGTTGTAAAAACAAACAAATTTGGCATATACCAGTCATGCTGGTTGCAACTAGGATTAAAGAAACGGATTTGAGAAGTACCATATACCTGAAATCTCTTTCGTTGAACTCTTTTGGACCTGTATCTAGCACTAGGCAACATGGTCGCTAAGTTTTGATTGCTTGATTTTCAGAACTCATCTGATTTGGCCGGACAAGAGGGGTACCCTGATTTACTCTTGTATTAATGTCTGATGCCTTGGTTAGCTTGCTTTATGATGCTTCAAGCTAAGTAGTGACTTCTTTTGTTGTATAATTGACTGTCACAATGCTGATGAAATAGTATTGTTTTTCATTTTGAAAAAGTCACAGTTGGTATGATCTCTTGTCATTCAGTACAGTAGGAAATCAATGTTTTGCTTTGGTTTCAGCAAATCGATCAGTGATCTGCAAGAGAAGTACAATTCCGAGCTTCAACATTCTGCTGATTTGAGCAAACAACTTGAAGCCACAGAGGTAAATTATATTTTTACAAATGCTCTCACATGGTATCTATACATACAAATGTTCTTATATTTTTGTGTTCCATTTTCAATTTCAGCAATATGGCTCGTCTTCCTTTAAGCACGAGATCTCGACGAAGGAATTTAGCATTTAGAAATCTCATGACTACCATCATGCTTATGTACTACTATGTATGGTTATTGTTTGCATTAGCTTATAGAAGAAAGTGTTGGAAAATCAAAAGGAGGATTAAAATTAGAGAGCTAAGAGGCGAGCACTTGTTCCAACTAATTAGTGAGAGTGACATAACTTGTATAAGTGAACTTTCACATATTGTGTGAGATGGTAAGAGATGTTAGTGGTCTAGAGGACACAAGAAATACATCACTAGAGGAGATAGTGGCTTCATTTGTCTACACATTAGCTCACCATTTAAAGAATAGGACAATAGGAAAGTTTTTTTATCGGAGCAGTGAGACAACCAGTAGAAATTTCAACAAATGCCTTCTAGCTGTTCTGAAGTTGCATCATTTGCTGCTTAAGAAACCGACACCTATACCTGAAGATTGCACAGATGATAAATGGAAGTATTTCAAGGTAAATAACTACTAGTAGAGAATATCTTATTTTACTAGCTAGAAACTGATAGTTGTAGAAGATACTAACAGTTGCTCATGGTTGTTTATACTGTAGAATTGTTTGGGTGCGTTAGACGGTACACACGTAAAGGTAACCGTCCCAACTAACTTGAAAGGAAGATATAGATCAAGAAAAGCAGAGATATCGACAAATGTGTTAGGTGTATGTGCACCTGATATGCAGTTCATCTACGTACTACCTGGCTGGGAGGGTTCTGCACATGATGGTCGTGTCCTTAGGGATGCCATCTCAAGGCCGGATGGGTTGCGTGTCCCTGAAGGCCAGTATTACCTTGTTGATGCTGGCTACACAAATGCAAGAGGATTTTTAGCTCCATACAGAGGTCAAAGGTACCACCTAGGTGGTTGGACTGCACAAAACCCGCCGCACAGTGCAGAAGAGTATTTTAACATGCGGCATGCTAAAGCCCGGAATATTGTAGAAAAGTGCTTTGGAAGACTCAAGGGTCGGTGGGCGATTTTGAGGTCACCATCATTCTTTCCTATCAAGACCCAATGCCGAATTATAATGGCATGTGCCCTCTTGCACAATCTGATTATACAAAATATGCCTAATGACCCATTTGAGGAAGAAACAATGGAAGAAACAATATGGGAAACACATCGAGGGAGAATTAGCTGAACCTGAGTTCATCACATCGATCTCAACGTCTAATGAATGGACTAGTTTTCGTGATGTTCTTGCTCAAGGGATGTATAATAGCTATAGGGCTGCTAGGTCTCATTGAGGTTTGTTTTTTAATTGGTGCTAATTTTTTTTTATTTTCTATCACTTTTTTAATTGATTCGTTAATTGTTACTTTTGTAGACATGGATAGCTCAAGTGTGGTGCGTGGAAGGGGAAAGAATAAAAGAAAGTGGACTGTGGTCGAAGACGATGAACTTATTAAAGCATTGTACGAGCTGTCTTTAGATCCAAGGTGGAAAGGAGAAGGGGGCTTTAAGAATGGATACTCGGCGGTACTAGAGAAACTTCTTGCAGAAAGGTGTCCAGGTTCTGGTATTACTGCCGTCCCACATATTGAGTCTAGAGTGAGACATTTTAGGACTAAATATGGTGCACTTGAGGTCATGCTATCTAGAAGTGGTTTCTCCTGGGATGAAAACAAGAAAATGATTCAATGTGAGAAGCAGCAATATGAAGCACATTGTAAGGTAAATCACTTTATCTATGTTAATCTTGTTGATCAACATACTAGTGTTAATCTTTGATGCTTCCTTGTTATAGTATTCACAATGATTGAAAAACTTGTAGGATCACAATGAGGCCAAAGGCTTATATGGTGTACCCTTTCCTTACTTTGAAAGATTGGCTGCCATCTATAGCAAGGATATAGCAACTGGGGAAGGCGCTGAAGGTTTTGGTGAAGCAATTACAAATTTGGAGAATGAAATTATAGTTGAGGGCGAGGAAAATGAGGAAGAGGATAGGATATCAAGAGAGGCACCTAGACGATCCGTGGATAGCCGCTCCACAAGTGCAACTACTAGCTCTAAGAGGCAAAAGAAGAATACTATGTCTAGGAGGGAGACGGGACCAAATGACCCTTTTCTAGTCATGCTCGGAGATGTCAACAATCAGCTCAATGTTGTGACACATCATATCGGTGCAATGGCGACAGCAGTGGAGCGTGAAGCTATTCTCCAGGAGAAAGTGATGCAAGAAGAGCCTCAGCAAAAATTTAAAGAGAAGGCGATTAATGAGTTAGTTAGGCTTGGCTTTACTGGAAGTGAGATTGTCAATGCGGCTACCATATGCATATGATGCTTGCTCTTCCGGAGACCTTGAGGAGGGAATATATCGTGAAGATGCTCAATGGTAAGTCATTTTTTCATATTTTTAATTCTGTCGCTATCTAGGATGTAAACCTTATTACTATGACTAAAATCACCTCCACGTGTTTCCTTAGCAAACAAGCACAATGCATCAAGTGGCGGCTCAGTGGGGAAGATGCCCATTGTATGATAGGTCACAGATTCAATTCACATAGGGGTGGTTTTGAGATTTAGGGGATAGTGTGGGTGGGTAGGAGTTTTCTGGAGAGGACTAGCTCCAATTGTGAAGCACGTAATCCTCATAAAAAAGAAAAAAGAATGACTATGTAGCTTAACTTAATCACTTGTACTAGTCACTGGTGGAAGAAGTTCACTGCAGGTGCCTCCTCTGCCTTTTTCTATCACTAACTACTGGTCACCAGCTAGCTGTGGTAACTTACTAGAATGATGTGGCGAGGCAGAAATGCAACACGGAACTACTTGGAACACTAGCCACAATTGCAGTGGCCATGTTACCACACTGGGATAGACAAGGATGACAAGGGCAAGAATATCAAGTATGGGGTGCAGTGAAAATGAATTGTGTAACATGTAGAATTGTAGACTGGAATGACGTGAATGGACGAACAAGTTCTTTGACATTGTGGTTATCAGCAAAAGGAGAAAAAGGTTAGCTGAAGCTATGACTAGCGTTTCGATTTGGGGTTACCAACTGCCTATTTTACTAAAAGATTTAGTAGTTTGAGTTCGATGTATTTGTGAAGAGAGGGTGCCAGGGATACACTGAGCTGATGCCTGAGTTGATATGGGTAGGCAGGGAGGATTTTCTTTTACTACTATCCAAAGATCTTTGGTTGTGTTGAGTTGCACTCCCTGTGATTGTTCACCTTCCAAGGAAATGTAGCCTTGCTGTTTTGTTTGACTTGCTTCAGCAAAAGCTAGCCAGCCACACTCTGCCAATTATCTTCTAATTAGATGCTACTAAATAGTAAAATTTTTGTTCCATCAGTTAAAAGCAGTTGATGTTCCAACAAAAGTCCATATTTTGTGCTCTATAATCAGATATCTGGTGCTGAGTTATAGTTGCATAACAAGTTCTATAAAAGTTCATTTGTCGACACCTCATGTATTGATTCAGTCACAGCATCCGATTTCTGTTGCACTGGAATGTATTGATTATGTTTTGCACAAGGCCGGCATGAATCAGGAAAGGAATTTTAGATGTCGTAGGCAACCACTTTTATTGTCACTTATTGGTTTCTTTTCATGCTTTGGTAGATGAAGCAAATAGAAGATAAGGAGCTACTACTTCGATCTGCTACTTCAATGATCAAGAGTACATTTTTTCGGATGTAATGTCCAGCGACCACAGTCCAATCGGTTGTTGAAGAAATGTTTTGCATAATCATTTGTCACTAGAGTTATAAATCACTTTGTGTCAGGGTGCTGATGTATGTATGGTTTAACCAGTAAAAACATACTTTTGATAGACTGGACAAGTTTACTAGCGATGTCTTGGACAGTTCTACTTTGCTTGGATGCAGCGTTGAATGGCAAGAACATGTTTTGCTTTGAAATGCAGCTGTTTTGACTCAAGTACAATAGCTTGTGATGTATTCAGATTACTGAATTGAACCAAACGCTGTAAAGTAATCTGATTCCATTACTGAGTTGAACCAAACGTTGTAAAGTAATCTGATTTCGTTACCGAGTTGAACCAAACAAACTAGAAAATGGTCCCATTACACCCTTATTCCCACCGTAATCTGATTTCAATACCATTTACGTTACCAGAGCGTGAAACAAACACCTCCTCTATTTATATATTACAAGCACATATCAGCCAACCAGAAAAACAAGAAAACACATGCTAGAAAGTCCCCTCAAAAAGCAAAATATTTTGACCCTCTATTACGAGGACCAACGAACATCTAACGACGCACTATCTCTATTTCAAAATAGATGACATCTAAAAAATGTACAGTTAAATTTGTTGATTGATTTTGACTCACATATAATATGCGCCTTCTCACATATAATATGCGTCTAAGCGCATTTAGCTTAAACTGCGCGCTAGCAATAATTTCTTTACGCAATTTTACTACTTTTTGGTCACTTTTTTACTATTGCTTTACTACTTCAATTTTTTTAAAGTAGGTGAGATTCGAATTGTGGACCTCATGCATGCAACTATGATCCTCTAACCAACTGGGCTATGTAAGTGATTGTGAACAACTACATAAGCTATTTTATTTCTAGTAAGCTGCGGTTAGATGTGTGGTAAATCTATTACCGCGAGATAGTAAAGACATATGCAAATAATAGTAATTTTCAGATATGTTTAATTTGTTTAATTTCTAGTATGTTGTGGTTAGACGTGCGATAAATCTATTCTTGTGAGATAGAAAAATATGTACAAATAATAGTAATTTTTAGATATGTTTCAATAGTCTTTCATACTACAAGGAGTGATGGTAAAAACATTATCGCAATGTAGTAATTTCATATAGACTTTACTGTATGAGCCAGAAAAAGAATAATAAAAATCATTAGTCAAAATTACCATTTTGTATACACAGAATTACCATTGGATTGCGGAATGGCTTATTCTACGCTCACGAGCATATTAGGGGATCTATCTATATGCATATATAAATTACTTTCTACTCTCCGGTGTAACTACACCCAACTCTGATATACCACCTAAATGACCTTGGCATACTCCTCTATCCGTTTGAATATACTCATATACTAATTCTAAAATACATTTATGTGAACCATATAAAAAAATTGCACCGAAGCCCATACTTTTTACTCTATTTTGCGACTTTCCATACAACATATAAAAAAGAGTATGTGTAAACAAAACATACGTACTACCCAAAAAAAAGTATACATACTATCTAGATGATCTTACATACTCTCATACCCCAATTGGCACTGGATACTTCCTATATTGTGAGATACACAACAGGGAGTAGCTACACCGGGTGTAGCAAAAAGACTTATATATAGATATTTAGATTGATGAGGTAAAAAGATTATCATTAAAATTATAAATATTTTTATATTTTTTATAATCTTTTATCTACATATTTAGACATAAAAAAGTCCAAAAAATCTAGAGCGAGCAGTACTCCTAAGGGCTGAATGAACAGCCTGCGCCATGCGATGCCGACAGCCGACCGGTGGTAGGAGAGACCTTTCGTGGAGTTTGGGTCGGATCCCGCCATCTAGATGTACAAGTCGACCATTCAGATCAGATTGGTAGAACATGAGAATTTGCTGATCTAATCTGAGTCGTCCTTCCAAAGATGCCTCTTAATTAGAGGTCCTTTACGGTGCCCATCGAGAAATATGGCCGTCTATATCGAGAGATCTATTCGTGAAAATCAATCTATACTGCTAATTTTATGAGTAGTATATATAATCCAACTTAAATAGTATGAGGTAGTATATGAAGCTGAGGGGTAAAATTGAAAACATTAAAGCGTGGTCCCCTTCGGGAGGTTGCCGCCGGCGAAGACCGAGACACCATTGTTGTTGTTGAACATGACGGCATGGGTGGCGCCGCCAAGGTTGTTGAGGAAGGGGATGTCATTGTTATCGACAGTGCCCGCGCGTCGGAGTTGACATTGACGCTGCTATTGAGCGGGAGCACACGCTGTTGGGGCGCGCAAAGGGGAGCTGGCCGGTAACCGCAGCGTTGTCGATGATGCCTGCCACGATGCGAGCCGACGGGTTCGTCCCGTCGAGGATGTTGTGTATGAAGAAGTTCAGCAGGTGGTCGCCCCCGGTGAGCTTTGTCCCCACCGCTCCCGGCCCCACCGAGATGGTGCTGACGGCGATTGGTGCACTGGCAGCGCCACCAGTCAGTGCCGGGCTCAATGCCGCCCTAGTTGTGATGGTGTTGGCCCACGAGGGGCCGGGTGGTGGAGGACGGAGGAGGACAGGGGCGGCGGCGGGAAGGGGTAGCTCAGCGAGTGCGGCCTCAACTGGCATGCGCATGAGGGGCCGGGTGGCAGAGGACAGGAACGGCGGAGGGTGCAGGCAGCTTGGCTAGTGCGACCGTGGCTAGCATGTGCACGAGGGGCCGGGTGGCGGAGGGCGGCGGAGGACAGGGGCTGCCAAGGGCAGCTCGTAGAGTGCGGCGACGGCTGGCATGCGTGTGAGGGGACGGGCGGCGGAGGATAACAGCGGGAGGACGGTGGAGGACAGGGTGGTGGGGGCAGTGGTGGGGCGGCGGCAGGTGCGGGCGACGACAGAGACAGTGGGCTTAAAAAAAGATTTAATTAGTGTCTAAATTGCCCCTACAAATCGACGGTTGATGTCATTCTACGCTGCTCCCTCCGTACATTAGTAAAATGTAACGATGAAGCTAAGGTGTCGCTTCCTCCACCCCGCTTCTACGGTTCCACTCAAAATAGCCGGGCCATGGGAACCGGGACCGCCGTTGCTGTCGTAAACGGGAATCAACGGCGGCTCGACTCCGGTGCCCGCAGGCCGCGGCTTCCGTCGAAGCTCCACGAGGGTTTGAAGCATCTCAAGTTACCCCTGTGCTTGCTGCATTTGGTTGTGACGAGCGCAACGGAGGACCAATGTTCCTTGGAGACGAGCGCACAGGTGAGGAAGATCAAGAGAGTACTCTAGCTACGAGTTGAAAGATCTACTCGACGAGCTTGAAAACGACGGCAGCATCAGGCACCGAACGAGTGGCCGGACCTGCTGGAAGGTGAATTGGACTCTCCCAAGTTGGCCCCTTTTATCTCTCTCACGCGCACGCGCGCACACACACCCATAGACATTAATTGCAATTTGATTCAATATCTTTTCAGCTAAAGCTTGATTCGGAAGGCCTGTTTTCAGCATCTTTGTATGAATTCAGTCAGATACCATAGCTCATGCCCTAACACTAGTATAGAATCGTCTATCCGAGACGCCATATCCGAGGCGGTTAGGTAAAAACGTCTCCAATAACTGATATCCGAGGCGGTTATAAATATCCAACCGCCTCGGATAACGAAGTCATCCAAGGCGGTTGTAAATATCCAACCGTCTCGAATTATATCCGAGGCGGTTGTAAATATCCAACCGCCTCGGATATGGTGCATATCCGAGGCGGTTATATATTTACAACCGTCTCGGATGTGTTCAAACCCAAAATTTCAGAATCCCGCCAACTCCAAAATTTTAAAACCCAAAATTTTTCCCTCCGTGCCTGTGGCAGAGGACTATATATTCGATTCAGTGCATAGGGAGAGAGGCCAGATGCAGATTTTCTTCTTCTTCTCCCTTCCACTCTACTCTCCTCCCTTTAACCTTACTTCTCCTCTCACCATTCCCATACCAAGGAGACTCTTCTCTCCCCATCATTCTTAGAGGAGGCTCTTCCCATCGCAAGGAGGCTCTTCTCCTCCAGTTTCGCTTCAATTTGAGGTAAGGAAGACCCTCTCAAGCCAATATTTGTACTAGTGCCTAAATTTTTTATTTTAAAATTTTTTTCCGTATTTTTTTGTAGTAACTCTACTCCCTCACGGTTCGGAATCTATAAAAATTACTGCATTTGGAGCTCGGGAAGAAGTTCAACGGAGGGAACGGAGGGTTCGGTAGCGGGGATTATTCGTTCGGGGCCGAATTTGGAGTGAATTTTTTTTATTTTTTAAATTTTTTCTCATATTTTTTCTAGCAGCTCTACTCCCTCACGGTTCGGAATCCATAAAAATTACTGCATTTGGAGCTCGGGAAGAAGTTTAACGGAGGGTCGAAAGAGACGATGTTTCGTTCGGAGAGGCAAAAGTCAGTCTTAGAGGGCGAATTTGGAGGTGAAAAATTATACAAGTCTAAAGATGAGTAGACTTTTTAGATGCGCCTCGTCGATACAGTCATTTTGAGTGGTCGTGGACCCAAAACGGATACCGTATGCAAAATTTACAACCGTTTTAGTGAAACCCTACCCGGCACTGCCGGGTAGGGTCTTTTTTTAAACACCTGATATGTTATCCGAGGCGGTTGTAATTTTTCAACCGCCTCGGATATCAGTTATCCGAGGCGGTTGTAATTTTTTAGATATCCGAGGCGGTTGCAATTTTTCAACCGCCTCGGATAGCTGATATCCGAGGCGGTTGAATAATCGCCTCCGATATGTGTTCCCATATCCGTGACCACTCTGTGGAGGCGGTTGCTATAATCGCCTCGGATGTGCTATTTGAACCGCCTCGGATATCAATTTCTGTACTAGTGTAATAGCTCAGATATTGAATACAAACTTTACAGCCTCTTTGTAAAAAGCAGTCCCAACTCTACAGACCGTCATATTGGATAGTAACTTCTTGTTCATGTCATCATATTTGATGTTCTATAACTTCGGAGAGAAATCATAGAACCTTCTACTTTTTTGCATGCATCTTTATCACTATTAGTGGTACAAGAAAGTAACCAATGCAGTTCCTGACTTTCGAACACTGTGTATAGGATAGTGCAAGAGTCAATTAATTTAGGAAAAATTAGATATATGTCACTATTGTTTACTCGATTTAGAGATATGCCATTATTTTCTTCGGGTTTCGAGATATGCCACTATTGTTTTAGGAAATAAGTCTTGATTTTTTAGCACATTTCAAAAAGCTAGGGAGAGGTAGTGATGATGAATAGTACAGTATTCCGCATATTAGGGGTATCCGTATATAGAATCCCGGGACTTTAGGAAGATACAGCATACCCGGTAAGGATCCCTGGACGACAAGGTAACCCCTCTAAGGAAGGGAAGACTCCCCTTAAATTAGGAAGTCAATCCCGACGTTTAAGGAAGCCAGAGTCCTACTCGGGCGTGAGTCCACGTCCAATACGACCCTGGGAACCCCCTATATAAGGACCAGCAATCCCATAGGGGAGGGGACAGGTCCAACGGATTCAACTAGTCGCAGCACAAGCAGCATAGGATCCCAGGAGGCGAAGCTCTAGAAGACTCGCAGTCTCGAAGGAGTCGAGCCCGGAGGATTAGCTAGGATTAGTCTACGATTAGGCCTAGGGTAGCCACTAACATACACCCCCATTATAAAGCGTATTCCCGATCAATATATAGCAACAGAACGTAGGGTTATTATCCTGAGGGAGGCCCGAACCTGTATAAAAACGGCTGTCCCCTGCTGTCAGATCTCTTGGCACTTGGGCCTTAGAGGTCCCTACCCCGCAGTAATCATCATTCCACAAATACCGTAAGATCGCCGATTCACCGATCGTCGACAGATGGCGCCGACCGTGGGGACCTCTCCGGACCAAGCCGTCCAGGAAGAATCAGAGACGGCAGGACGCGCAACTAAGCGCGATTAGATCCCAGCACCGGTTGCACAGCCCTCACCGTTTTTGACCGAGGAGGAAGCAGCAAGCCCGGCAGGAAAACCGATCGCAATCTCGCCCCGTACTGGGTACTCGGACCAGGGTTTCCACGACAACTTTGGCCATATGGACCCGTACCCGGTTACGGATCGAGTGGATTTCGGAGAATACGCCTCTGGAGAGGACTCGGACGGCGAAGCAGATCACTTCAGAGCAGAGTGCGCCAGGGCCTTCAGCGGGAAGTTGGTCTTGAACGATGACTTCCCGGCAGGAACGACCAGCCCCATGGTTGGAATTTCTCCTGTAAACTCTAATCGTGAGAACGATCAAGATCTTACCCACGTCGCGTCCGATGAGGACAAGGTGTTGGAATACGAGTACACATCGTCCAGAGCAATCGAGCACATATTCGGGGGCTCAACCTCTTACGAATCTAAGAGGCAATACAAGGCGATCGCCCGAGAAGTTCTCGCGAGTGTACCGCAAGTTCCTCGAGCGGTCAAGTGGTCCGAGGTCACGATCTCTTTCGACCAGACCGATTGCCCCGAAAATTGCGCTCGGCCGGGACGGTACCCAATCGTGGTCGAGCCAACGATCAACAACTGCCGAGTAGGCCGCGTATTAATAGATGGAGGGAGCTCCCTCAATATCCTATTCGCCAACGCCCTCGACACAATGCAAGTGCCACGATCGTCTGTTCAGACAGGTAACGCACGCTTTTCACGGTATCGTCCCGGGCTCATCGGCCACGCCGATCGGGCAAGTTACGCTCCCGGTTACCTTCGGTACACCGGAGAACTTCCGAACAGAGAAAATCCTGTTCGACGTAGTCGATTTTGAAACAGCATACAATGCTATCTTGGGACGCCCAACTCTGGCCAAGTTTATGGCAGCAACGCCCTACGCCCACCAGTGCATGAAGATGCCCGGCCCGAAGGGTGTCCTCACAATAAAGAGCTCCCCTCGAGAAGCAATACTCTGCGACAAGCGTAGCCTCGACCTCGCAGAAAAGCATCAACTCTCAAGTAGGGAAGCAGACTCCGACGCTGTTGCGCGCACCCCTGCGTCAGCAAGACCTCCACCGCAACTACGAGCGACGACTTCAAAAAACACCCCCTCCAAGTCGGAGAGCAGGTTCTACGACTAATTTGGAACCGGGGCAAAAAGGGCTTTCTCCTTAGCAGGACAACGGCTCCACATGAGAAGACGCCCGATCCAGGTCGCTCGAGTTGGCAGTAAAGAGATAGTCGAGTCCCCTTAGAGAGTTCCTCGTGCAAGCACATTCGGTAAGATCGCACAATCATGACCCCTCCGACCGCCAGTCCGTCTCAGGTTGCGCCAGCTCCAACCTCAAGTCGTCAAGCTATGAACAAGCCGATGATAAGACGCTCCGGGCGCCGTCGCCTAGTACGCGCACTCGACAAGCTTTTTCAGCGGGTCACGACAAGAGTACGAGAGTTTCTGGAGCAACCAACGACAACTCGAGAGGAGGAGGTGATGTTTTTACTTCTAGTTTTTCCTAGCAGTTTTTTCTTATAGTAGCTTATAAATGATACTTCAGTCAGTTCACAGTTTTTTAAATATCAAGTTTCCTAGTTCGATGTTTATTTCTTCAGACTGCCTATCCGAGAAATTTCTCGAATAAGACAGTCGGGGGCTGGATAAGTATGTGGCATCGAACGAAAAACTGGCGTACACATGCGCGTACCGACAACCCAACCTAAGCAAAGGGAAAAGGGTTCTGCGCTGCGACCGTCTGGGATGAGAGGAAAACCCCTTAACGTGTCTACAGGTGACAGGGGAAGCCACTGAGCCCCCCACCTGACTAGACCTAAGGCCTGGCCGACCAAACTCCCCGGTTCCCGCAGCAAAGTTCCCCGACTCCGAGCAAGGGAAGAAGAGAAGGTACAAGTATGACTAGGCCAACAAAATCGTACGCTTACTGGCCACCCCGACTACTTTGAACAGAAGGCGTCCCAGATAGAGTGCAATGTCATCAGAGCAAGGGTTACGAGAGATTCACTAACTAGCGTCCAATACCCCTTCGACAAGGGAACACAGGTTGCTGCTATGGCTATGACAGACTGTACGAAGACCCCTTATCGTGTTTACTGATGACGAGGAGCCTCTGAGACCTCCATCTGACTAAACCTAAGGCCTGGTCGATCGCAGTCAGCGGCATACGGCGCAACTCGTAAGCCTAAGTCAAGGAAGGGGGACGCGAAGTTTGACTAAATCCTCGAGAACCTTTGCATCTGACAACATTCACAATGCAGTTGTTTTCAAAAATGATCAACTTGCAAAAATAAAACGCACAGATTAAGCACAGTTACTAATCAAAAAGTGTTAAGTCAGTTTAGCAGGCCATCTGCATTCAGCTACTCGAGACCTCTTCGCCTCAAAATCGGTTCCCCGCTCCTCCTCCGACTGGACCAATCGCTCCTCTAGGTCTCGGACGAAGCAAGCAAAAAGGCAAAAGGTTAGTTTCAGTAAAAGCAAATTACGACTAACGTTTTTGGTTGTTGATTATATCTAGAAGCGCCACGACCGGGGGCTAGACCTTTGCTCAGGTCGGATGACATGCGTCCTAAGCTGGGGGCTCCACAGCCTACTAGTCCCATGCCGGAACTGATTTCACCAACCGGAGAATGCCTACAGTTTGCACTGCAGACTGACTTCCCGGCCATGAATAACATGGCTGAGTATGAGGGTTTGCTCGCCGGTCTCCGAGTCGCGTTCGCGCTTGGTATCCGTTGCCTACTCGCGAGCGGGGACTCACAGCAGGTAGCGAGATAAGTGTCCAAGGAATATCAGAACTTAGACCAGAACATGGTAGCTAACTAGCAGAGGTGAGGAAGCCGGAGAAGAAATTCATCGGGCTCAAAGTATGGTACATCCTAAGAAAGGATAACTGCCGAGCCGATAGTCTTGCCCGCCTGGCGTCCTCACGATCTCTATGTCCACCCGGGTCCTTTGCAAAAAGGATTTCGACGCCGTCCATTGCTTCTAACGAACCTGTGGACGAAGGAATGGCCACCCTCAGAACAGAGCACCATTCAAGGACGTCACCAGGTATTGACGCTCCAAGGAGAGTAGCGGGTCGGCTCGTTGCTCCCCTTGATCTTGAAGATTCGTGGATAGAGCCCATCCGCAGGTACCTTCTCGATCGAATTACGCCTGAGGACGATACGCTTTTCGAGCAAATTGCCCGGCGCGCCAGGATGTATTCCCTGGTCGATGGGGCCCTCTACCAATGAGGGGCTCACGGAGTGCTCATACGGTGTATCCCTCAGACGCAGGGTATAAGATTACTCGAAGAGATCCATGGAGGGGTGTGCGGGGCACATGCATCTTTCCGAACCCTGGTCGGAAAGGCCTTTAGACAAGGATTCTATTGGCCGACAGCCCTACATGACGCGAGCGAGTTAGTGAAGCGATGCTGTCAGTGTCAATTTCACCGCAGACGCATTCACCAGCCCGCCCAAGCATTGCAGACGATTTCCTTGTCGTGGCCCTTCACGACATGGGGCTTGGATATTCTGGGGCCCTTCTCGGTCTCGCCCGGGGGCTACTAGTTCCTGCTCGTCACAATTGACAAGCGCGCTGCTGTTTCGCTAATGTCAGTGGTACAGTGGCACAGAAAAATGAAAGATTCTTCATCACTACGCGAAGATTCCGCCATGACGATTCGGTTTCCTAGAAATCTTCCAGGCGAATGCGTGTCCGTGATCAATGGATCGAATTAAATCAAAAGATGCTTCACGGGCAAGCCAGTCCAGAAAAATACCTTGGACTACTCGGAGGTTTATCCCGACCAAGGATATCACGACTACCCGGTAGAGATATTACCTACTCGGGAACGTAGTCAGCAAAGTACTCGAAGTCGCCTACTTGGAGTTGCTTCCGGACAAGGGCAGATTTCCAACAGAACCATCATGACCTCACTTCACGTATTGATGGGGGGCTTGATGATGAATAGTACGGTATTCCGCATATTAGGGGTATCCGTATATAGAATCCCGGGACTTTAGGAAGGTACAGTGTACCCCGTAAGGATCCCTGGACGACAAGGTAATCCCTCTAAGGAAGGGAAGACTCCCCTTAAATTAGGAAGTCAATCCCGACGTTTAAGAAAGCCAGAGTCCTACTCGGGCATGAGTCCACGTCCAATACGACCCTGGGAACCCCCTATATAAGGACCAGCAATCCCATAGGGGAGGGGACAGGTCCAACAGATTCAACTAGTCGCAGCACAAGCAGCATAGGATCCCAGGAGGCGAAGCTCTAGAAGACCCGCAGTCTCGAAGGAGTCGAGCCCGGAGGATTAGCTAGGATTAGTCTACGATTAGGCCTAGGGTAGCCACTAACATACACCCCCATTTGTAAAGCGTGTTCCCGATCAATATATAGCAACAGGACGTAGGGTTATTATCCTGAGGGAGGCCCGAACCTGTATAAAAATGGTTGTCCCCTGCTGTCAGATCTCTTGGCACTTGGGCCTTAGAGGTCCCTACCCCCCAGTAATCATCATTTCGCGAATACCGTAAGATCGCCGATTCACCGATCGTCGACAGGTAGGTTTTCCAAACAGTTGAATTTGCACTGGAAAGCCCACATCCACTGTTGGCAAAAGCTGCTCCAAAGCTAGTTATTTGGTGGGTTGCAGCTTCTTTCACTAGAAAGCTATTGAAAAGCTCAACTAAAAAGAGCCTAAATAAGGCTCCACATAATTATGCGAAATAATATTTTTAAGGAAAATATTTGTGTTTGGTCCATAACTACTTGTCGTATCTAGTTTCGGTCCCTAAACTAAATCAGAAAAAACTTGACATCTAACTTTGAAAATCGGACAAAAGCAGAATTTGCACTGTGAAGTCCACATCGACTATTGGCAAAAGCTGCTCCAAAGCTAGCCATTTGGTGGGCTGCAGCTTTTTTCAGTGAAAATCTATTGAAAAACTCAACCAAACAAGGCCTAAATATAGCTCCATTGAATTATGTGGAATATTTGCTTTTGGTCCATCAACTACTTGTTGTATCTAGTTTCGGTCCTTAACCTAAATTAGAACAACTTGATCTTTAACTTTCAAAACTAGACACATTTGACACCTCACCCCACTCAAAGTGGTTTGACCAATGATGTAGCGATAGTTTCGCACATGTGGCAGACTAGATATTTTTAGTAATTTTCTGCAATATTTCTAAATTTTCTACATGTTCTTTTTTTCTAAATTTTCTAATTTTTAGACCTTTTCCTAAACTTTTTAAATAAAGTTTTTTTTATAAATTTCTACGCACTATTTAAAAATAGTATATTTTTATTTTTTTCTTATTTTTCTAAATTTCTTTTCCTGTAGTTTTTATTTTTTCTGTTTTTATGTGCTGACTAGGCAGCTACATGTGTAAAACCATCGCCAAGCATCGGCAAACCGCTTTGAGTGGGTCCGGTTTGAGATTTAAGGGTCAAGTTTTTATCACTAAACCAAGCCTGTCCGGTTTGAGATTTAAGGGTCAAGTTTTTATCTAGTTCTAGAGTTTATGTACAAAACGAACCTTTTTTTAACTGATTTTAGAAGTCAAGTATTTTAAGTAACAGAACCACATTTTGCAGGATAAATTATTTTGGTTATCAAGTCCGTTGCTCTTGCATACAACTGTGGCCCTTAGATTGAACACAATCAGTAGAAAGTTGGATTACGTGGTAGAGGATTCTTCCATATTTAGTTCACGTCGACGCACTAGTTCACTTTCTAAGCAATATAAGGGGCAATTAGGATTTGATGGAGCTGCAATCATTGGAAGGGATAGTGAGAAACAAGATATAAAAGAATTGCTCTTGCAAAATAATGACGATAATTTGTCCATCCTTCCCATTGTTGGCCCGCCAGGGCTGGGAAAAATGAGTCTTGCTAGGTTAGTTTTCGAGGATGAGGGACAAGGTTGGGACTTTGATCTTCGGATAGATATGCTTCGTCAAGAACTTCGACCTTGCAAAAATTGCTATACGCATCATCTCAGAAGCTAATAAATCAGTGAAATAAAGAATCTTGCAAGTTAGCACGAATTATTCGCTCGAGGACCCCTTCAAGCTTAAGAATGATGTTCAAGAGACTTTTCAACAAGGTGCAACGGCATTCCTATAGTAGCTCAATCTCTTGGTTCGATCGTCCATGACCAAAGCATGAGCACCGGGCTCGCTACAAGGGACGATGAAGTTCGGAAACTTGAGGAAAGACTTTTGCCTAAATTTACAGTGTTTTCATCTTTCAAGGAAATATATTGCAGCATGCCCCACACATGAAAATCTTGCGTTCTATATTTATTGGTGCATAGACAAGGATGAACTCATTCGACAGTGGAATGCATTAGATTTGCTTGGATCAGAACATGGGATGTTACCTGCCTTTGTGCTCGGAGAGACATACATTCAAGACCTTTTATCAGTATCCTTCCTTGAAGTTGTAGATACATCCTTGGTGAGTTGTTAGATATATTAGTTCAGATATTTCGTAAAGCACAGTTTTGCTAAGACTAATACTAGTTATAAATATGTAGTTATTCTATACATAACTTTTCTGTCGGTTAGTACTAAGCAGTAAAGACGACAGCTTTTGCAATAATCAGTAACCACAAACTGTGTGTTGGGGGAAGGGTCCCCGCGCTACCCCGAACCGATGGGCTTCTCCTTCACGGCGTCAAGGTCCTCCTCGTTATATCGACATATTGTGCCTGACGTCATCGAGTTCCGCTAGCATTCCTGGTAGACGTCGAGGCCGCGCTCCGTCCCGGCGGACGTCGAGGCCGTGCTCCGTCCTGGCGGACATCAAGGCCGCGCTTCGTCCCGGTACCCAGAACAACACGTTGATGTAACCTGAGCACTGGGATGTTAAAGTATTAAAATATTCCATAAGAATCATTGTAAAAAAGACTAGAATACCCCTGGGGGTGTGTTGTTGCCAAAAGGGAATAATTGTAATCTCTCACATCCCTTCCTCAACCCCTATAAATAGGACCCGGGGGGAGAGAGGGGATCCATTTTCCCTTGCATAAACTGTAATTCCTGAAATCAATACGAGAGTTTTCGCTTCGCCCCGACATGAGAGTTTCCATTTATCCCCAACATGAGTGTTTTACATTCCGTCTCGCTGGTCGTGCTCCATCACGTCTCACCTCGATGGACACCACAAATTGCTCGTACTCCACTGGTACTCCCGGAGGTCAGCGTAACCGATCGGGGGTGCCTAAAGTATACTGCCTAGTCCCGTAGCTACGACAATTGGCATCGTCTGTGCGAAACGAGCAAGAAGTCGTGTCATCTGAGATGCCGTCGAGAGGAAGCCCGGGGACGTTATCGACGATCGTAACATGCGCGTGTTGGTCTCCAGCACAACACGCGTGCTCCTTCGCGAAGTAAGAAGGCATGCCTCCTAGGGCAAAGGCAAAGGGGACCAAGCGATACGTCGCAAGTATCACCAATCTGGTTCCAAGCACCACGGCTGTGGCCCCACAGGCTGCCGCGAGGATGATAACGATTATCCGTCTGTCGTGAGGAGGCAAGGTTATGCTCCACCGTGGTGTAGAACACGCTTCGACGCGGGGTAGAGCATTCCCTCACCGCCACGTGAGCAACGTCTTCGTCGCCGTGTCGGGACAATCTTAACTCCGCTGCGGCGTAGAGCATCTCCCTCCGCTGCGCGAGCAACTTCTCTGTCGCCGTGCCGAGATGACCTTAACTCCACCGTGGCGTCGAGCACGCTCCACCGCGGCGTAGAGCGTCCCCCCACTGCCACGCGAGCAACGTCTCCGTCGCGGTGCCGAGACGACCTTAACTCCGCCGCGGCGTCGAGCACGCTCCACCGCGGCGTAGAGCGTCCCCCACCGCCACGCGGGCAATGCCTCCGTCACCATGCCGGGACGACCTTAACTCCGCTGCGGCGTCGAGCATGCTCCACCGCGGTGTAGAGCGTCCCCCCACCGCCACGCGAGCAACGCCTCCGTCGCCGTGCCGGGACGACCTTAACTCCGCCACGGCGTCGAGCACGCTCCACCGCGACGTAGAGCGTCCCTTCACCGCCACGCGAGCAATGTCTCTGTCACCACTCCGCCGCGGCATTGCGCACGCTCCGCCACGGTGTAGAGCGTCCCCTCACCGCCACGTGAGCAACACCTCCGTCGCCGCGCCGAGACAAACTTAACCCTCACCGCCACGTTGTCTTCACGCCGTTCGGCCTTCGTCAAACCGCCAAACGAGCAATACTTGTACGACACTCGTACTAGGGGCTGGGTGCCATGCCGCGTAACCACGACCTGTCGCCTCGAAGCAACAGCCTGTAAACAATGCAAAAAGAAGAAATAATCACGAGAAGCAAAACACGGTTGCTCTAATTTTCTGACTTTCCATTAGCCAAGAGGGCTACATGAGGGCTGCAAAAGAAGGCTCTGGCCTCATTAAACCTACCAAAAGAAGCTCCCAAAACACCTAAAGCGCTAGGGGCTCACGTCGATGCTGTGACGGCCCAGCCCATGGGCTATGCCATGCTAAAAATGTCATCTGAAACTACGACATGAAAGCACACCTAGAAGCAAAATGAGACATCCTGGCGCGTCGACATAAGCAAAATACATAGGAAGTACGGCCCAAAAAGGTGTAAGAAGACAGGCGCCCCATCTTTCAACCGAAAACATGCGTTAGCCAACAGCGGTCGCGGCGTCACAGCAGCACTCCTGACGCAGCTCCAAGAGCCCGCCCGCCCCGAGTTTGGGGGTGTACGAGGGAGCTAGTGGAGACGACGGGCCTGGCATGGTGCCTTGAACCTACCAAGTCGGTGGACCTCGTCGACGCGGTCGCGGTGTCCCGGCGGCACGCCCGACGTGGCTCCAAGAGCCCGCCCGCCCCGAGTTTGGGGGTGTATGAGGGAGATAGTGGAGACGACGCGCCCGACGTGGTGCCTTGAACCTACCAAGTCGGTGGACCTCGTCGACGCGGTCGTGGCGTCGTGGCAGCACGCCCGACGTGGCTCCAAGAACCCGCCCACCCCGAGTTTGAGGGTGTACGAGGGAGCTAGTGGAGACGATGCGCCCGGCGTGGCGCCTTGAACCTACCAAGTCGGCAGACCTCATCGACGCGGTCGCGGCGTCGCGACGGCACGCCCGACGTGGCTATAAGAGCCCGCCCGCCCCGAGTTTGGGGGTGTTCAGGGGAGCTAGTGGAGACGACGCGCCCGGCGTGGCGCCTCGAACCTACCAAGTCGGCGGATCTCGTCGACGCGGTCGCGGCGTCGCGGCGGCACGCCCGACGCGGCTCCAAGAGCCCGCCCGCCTCGAGTTTAGGGGTGTTCGGGGGAGCTAGTGGAGACGACGCGCCTGGCATGACGCCTCGAACCTACCAAGTCGGCGGACCTCGTCGACGCGGTCGCGGCGTTACGCCTGACGCAGCTCCAAGAGTCTGCCCGCCCCGAGTTTGGAGTTGTTCGGGGGAGCTAGTGGAGACGACGCACCCGGCGTGGCACCTCGAACCTACTAAGTTTGCGGACCTCGTCGACGCGGTCACGGCGTCGTGGCAACACGCCCGACGCGGCTCTAAGAGCGCGCCTGCCCCGAGTTTGGGGGTGTTCGGGGGAGCTAGTGGAGACGACGCGCCTGATGCGGTACCTCGAATCTGCTCGCGACTACTCGAGGGATCGTATCTCTACGGTTTCAAACAAGTCACGATGTAATGAAAGATAATAGCGGCAGCATGTTCGTGTGAAGGATACTTGGCGTTGGTCCATACGAGATAAACACATGGCTATCGACGGTTAAAAACATGGTGGCTATCCTCTCGCTACCCGTTCACCGCCACAACACAACAGTGTTCATGCACGAGACCTACGATCGACGTACCTGCACCTCATCCACGCATATAGCGGTTTTACACAACAATGAATATTACAATAAACATTCCGCCACATCGCACGAACGAGCAATCGCGCACGACATCTTGTATCTTTTTTAGACTTAAACTGACTGGGTAAGGCTTGGAGCTTCACACCCATTCTTTCCTATGAAACAATTAGTTGCATTAAGTATAATAACATAGAAACATTGTATATTAACACTATATATATATTTTTAACATAAGTGACTTACTTCAAACACTTGGCATGGTCAATTGACATGATATATTTGCAAAGTCCATCTACTAACTCATGTGAGTTCGTCGGCACGATGGGAACGGAAAGGGTAGCATGCTTCGCTTTGCTAATTTACATGAACATCTAACACCTCGATTAAGCTAATACAAACTCACGTAATACAAGCTATGCTAGAGAAGGAAAAATAGTACGGTATATGTATGAAATATATCCTAGGACTCCTAGTAACCATTTACATCGATTACAGAGTCCAATTGGCTGCCTTATTACACATGTATATGCTAGAGGCTTAAGCTACGAAATGGAATCTTAAAAAATATGGTTAAGCTCAACAAAGTATAGACTGTACACTCTACACACACTCATGAACAAATAAACTCAACTGAATGTTTCGCTTCACATACATTGCCGTAAACAAAGGTACCATTATGTATGATCTCATTCCCTATCACAATAAGTAATGCTTACAGATATGCAGCTCAAGGCCTATGCAAGTAGGTATTGGACATGGCTCGAATGAGGAACTTTCTATAGTTCGGGCCCGCCAAAGTTCAAAGATTATTCATATAGGATGTGCCAAGGAATTTTTCTTGCCATAATGGGAAATAGAATTGCAATCGTTTCATATAGGGAAAAGAAAATGTTACAAGTTACAATTTGCCAGAGTAAACAAACCATGGAAGAAGCCAAATAACTTTGAGAAAGTATCAAGGCATAGTTTGGTTGACTACTCAAATAATATAAACAGATATACTATTTAGCAGGTAAAATCCCATGCATCCAACAAGCTCTAAGTGAAAGCAGCAAATTTTATATAAGTACTCCCATGAAAGGCCTCCCGACTATCTCATTGAAGAACAGCATAGATGCCACATCTGCTGCTGACATGTCTACTAACAATGACAAACATGGCTATTGAGGTACAGAGTTTAGAGTTTTAGAAGTGTTGTGCTCCCCAAGATTTATACATACAAAATCATCCAGAAAATTTCATTTTTCTAATTCAAAAATGAGACTCCAGTGCTCAATGTTTTATCTAACAACAGCAACATTTCAAATTTCCAACATTGTAAACAGAATAGCTCCCAAGAATAAGAAACCAAAGATAGTTGTTAGTTGTTAACAACAGAAGACAAAAAATGCACAATACTCTTGAGAAGGAGAGTCGGCCTCGGAGCTCACCGGCGGTGGAGGCGAGCGGCCGCGGCCGGCGGGGTCCGGGGCCGGCACGAGGCCGGGGAGGTGCCGGGGCCGGCGGAGGCCAGAGAGGCGGGAGGCCGGAGAGGCGCGAAGCCGGGGAGGTGCCAGGGCCGCGGGCGCAAGGCCGGAGAAGCGCCGGGAGCCGGCAGCGAGGCGGCGGCGGTGGCTTGGCCGTGGGAGGCGCGGAGGCGGCCAGGGACCGGCGGCGGTGGCTCGGCCACCCGAGCGCGTGGCGACCCGGCGTGGCCACAGGAGCGAGGAGGCGGCGGCGGCCTGGCCGCGGGATGGCATGCAGTGATCGGCGACACGCTGAAGAAAACGTGGGGCGCGCCAGCGCTGGGAGGTGAGGCCGGCGGTGGCTCGGCCGAGGGCAGCGGGAGGTGAGCCAGCGGCGGAGCGGCCGCGCTCGGTGCGAGAAAAGCGGCGGAGCGACCGCGCTCGGCGTGCGCAAAGCGGGCGAACGTGCCGGCGGCGGAGCGGCCGCGCTCGGCACGGGCGAAGCAGGCGAACGCGCTGGCGGCCACGCTCGGCGCGGGCGACGATGGAGGCGGCGCGCGCGGCGGTTGGGCGGTTGAGCGGCGGCGGTTGGGCGGATTGAGCGTGAGGCGGCGGCGGAAGAGCTGGGGGTGGCGGGGTGTATATAACCCCCACCTCCCAAACCAACCTAGGGCAGGCAGGAATGGGCCACGGCCCATCAGGCTGGGGAGGCCGTTCGGGCCAAGAAAAGGAAAGAAAGGAGAAAAGGGAAGAAAGAAAGGAAAGGAAGAAGAAAAGAGAAGAAAGAAAGGGAGGAAGAAGAAAAAGGAAAAAGAAGAAAAAGAAGAAAGAGAAAAAGAAAAAGAAAAAAGGGGGAGAAGAAAAAGAAAGAAGAGAAAAAGAAAAAAGACCCCTCGAAATTGGTGCGTCGGCTCGGACGGGCGTTACTCGACCGTCCAAACCGGCAAGGGGCTACTGTTGGGGGAAGGGTCCCCGCGCTACCCCGAACCGACGGGCTTCTCCTTCACGGCGTCAAGGTCCCCCTTGTTGTATCGACATGTTGTGCCTGACGTCATCGAGTTCCGCTGGCATCCCCGGCAGACGTCGAGGCCGCGCTCCGTCCCGGCAGACGTCGAGGTCATGCTCCGTCCTGGCGGACATCAAGGCTGCGCTTCGTCCTGGTATCCAGGACAACACGTTGACGTAACCCGAGCACTAGGATGTTAAAGTATTGAAATATTCCATAAGAATCCTTGTAAAAATACCAGAATTCCCCTAGGGTGTGTTGTTGCCAGAAGGGCATAATTGTAATCTCTCATATCCCTCTCTCAACCCCTATAAATAGGAACCGGAGGGGGAGAGAGGGGATCCATTTTCCCTCGCATAAACTGTAATTCCTGAAATCAATACGAGAGTTTTCACTTCGCCCCGACACGAGAGTTTCCATTTATCCCCGACACGAGTGTTTTACATTCCGTCTCGCCGGTCATGCTCCCGCGCGCCTCACCTCGACGGACACTACAAATTGCTCGTACTTCACTGGTACTCCCGGAGGTCAGCATAACCGATTGGGGGTGCCTAAAGTATACTGCCTAGTCCCGTAGCTACGACACTGTGCTTCCATTAGAATGATATATTTTTTGGAGTATCTAGTAAATGATTAACTAAATATCATTTTTGTTATGCAATTGATGTCCATTTCTATGGAGCATGTTGGACAGATGCAGTAAACATATAACAATCAGGCACTCAATTTTTAGTAAATAACTGAATGCACTATGTGATCCATATGTGAATATTAGCGTAGTTCAAGCATAGTCTCATGCTGCTTGCATGGTTATGAAAACATCAATTCCTTTAGGAAGTCTACAATGGATGTAATATCTAGCAACCATATGCAATGGGTATTTAAGCTCCCAATATGTGATGAACTAGCCAAATCTATACTACAGCTCATTGTTCTCACCGCAGCTGCTAATCCAACGAAATTGCAATGCGCCATACTTTTTGGTTCCTGTTGAGCAATTCACATGAAATGTTTTTTGAATTTCATTTTTATTTTTTCATGTTTTTTGGGTCTGACCTATTCCATGTTTAAACACTGCATATTAGTCCTTACATAGAAATATTCTTTACTAAATTGTTAGGTCATAACTACTCTGAATTCAATGGCAGCGGTTAGTTGCGTGAAACTAACATGATCTCTCCTTTTTCAGGTGAGATGAAATGCATCAGTTCTTCTGTTGTTCTTCGCATGCATAATTTGCTGTATGATTTTGTGAGATATCTAAGCCAGAGATGATGTCTTAAATTTGGACTATGGCAAGGCGCTAAATGGTTCCATAGGAAAGCCTCCTTTCCGCTATGCAGCATCGACTTATTACAGTGAGCAATCAGCAATGCACAAATATTTGGTAAGCACTGCAAAGGCGGTGTTTTGCAAAAACTGTGAGGCCACAAAGCCTATTGCGGATACATTGCCAATACTAAGATACTCGCGCCTCTTGGATCTCAAGGGATGTGCCTTTGAAGCATTACCAGCTTCTGTTGGTCAGCTGAGATATCTTAATATTTCAGGGTTCAGAATAAGAGCATTGCCTAATGAAATGGGTTGCTAGCAAGACCTTGAGTCTTTAAATCTCTCGAGAACATGCATTGAGGTGCTACCCGCTTTTATTGGAACTTTTTGGATGCTAAAATATTTCATCTTCATGGACACGATAAACTCCAGAGCATGCCCCCAACCCTTGGTGATCTCAAGGGACTAGCTCAACCTGTCGTGCTGTTCTGGAATTTGCGAGTTACCTGTATCTCTTTGTGGTGTTCATGAACGTCGGCTGTTAGATCTATCAAATTGCACCAATCTTGAACAACTGCCTCACCTATTTCACTTAGAAAGTTTAGAAAATCTAAACTTGGCAGGATGCTCCAGAATCAAGCAACTCAATCAACTACCGGTAACCTTTCTTTCCTTAGGAAATTAAACTTAGCAAATTGCTCTATGCTAAAGTTGTTAAGATTGTGTCGAATATGTATATGAGTAAGTTATGAGTTGAACTTAGAGAAGGTTGTACTATTAGAGTAGGGTACTACAAGGTGTCCTAAAAATTTATGAGTAGAGTTCGAGTAGAACTCGTGAATCCGAGGCCTCCTATATAAGGAGGAGAGCACTACACAACGTAACCACGAGATAAAAAGAGACAGAGACTCAGATTGACGCTGGTACGGAGCAGGCGGTCAGACTGCCCTAGAGTGGCAGTCGGACCGGCTGACTTTGGGGAAGCTAGGTCAGAGGTCCGTTGTATCTTGCGGCAAAGGTGTGACGTGGTGTACGCTAGGCAGGGTATTTTCTCGTCAATACAAGGGCAGAGTGCCAGCAATCGGCTCCCGGGGATGTAGGCTTCAACTGAACCTTGTCAACAAACATCAGTGTCATCTTCTTCTTGCATGCAACCTCAGTAGATTCTACGCTACGGGACCTTGGTATTGTGACTAGTGAAACCAAGCAACCACAATATTAGTCGTGGAAGTTAGCAATGGCTCGACGCTATGAAGGCTAAGTTCACCACAAGTGGTATCAGAGAGCGAGGTTCGGACTGGATCAAAAGGCAGTGTAGAAGATCTTGACGGAGATGGAGGATGCTCGTCTGCGTGCGTATAGAGCCTGATCAAGGGGCTTGGAGTGCGTGCGGCAAGGACGGTAACATACGTGTCCCGCACGTGTATCTACAAGGCGTCGATCAATGTGCGACAATGTGCGGGGCGATCATGCTGCAAGGTGGAGCACGGTGATCGAGTGATCTGAGTAGGCGGCCCGGATAGCTTGGTCAGGATCGGACACTCTGGGCTAGCGGCCTAGGGTAGTTCGATCAAGGTAGAGACCATGACTTCGAGGAGGCTATGACCTATCGACAGATCGATGGTTTTTAGAGCATCGCCATCAAGCAACGGTGTAATCGTAGGCGTGTCGACGTGGGGGCGATCGACCGTCAGACCTTTGAGGGGCGGTAGGGCCCACCATTGGAGGACCGGCAACAACCGGCGGCCGGAAGCGTGCGGCGACCGCATGGGGGGCATAGGAATTAGCTTCAGGTTGGGCTTGGAATCCGTCAGATAAGGACACGGGCACGGCTCTGGACGGACGGTCAAACTACCCAGGAGGGGCGATCAGACCAGCCACAAGGGAGACTTCAACTCAGGCTCGAACTGGAGCCCAAGTCGGCCGAGGGGTCATTGAGGCGGCGCTAGCTGGTCAGACTAGTGGTAGGACAGCATGGCAAGATCGGGCACGCTTTAGGCGTGTGAGGCTTGCGTGGTCAGACCGTCTGATCACCGCCGGAAGGATAGGGAGGTGTCAGCGGTTTCAGTAGCAGGGCATGGTCAGACCGACGGTAGAGCCAGCCAGACCAGGTGGTTTCTTTGATCGCGAGTCGAAGATGGATTGATCAGGATCCAAGTGACTCAGATGCGGTCGGGAGGCTATCATGCTCAAACGGCAGGGGTCGGTCAAGCCGGCAGCTGTGGCCGGTCAGACTGACTGATCCAGAGGCAGCGTGAAGCTCGCAGGGTCAGCAGAGTCCACAATTCTGGGTCATGGTGACACACAACATGAGCTTAGCGATGTGGTGTTTGCATTGGAGGAGCCTTGCAGTGTTCAATACACCGAGGGCGCAGATTGATTCAATTTGTGTATGCACACGGAGGACGAATCGAAGGGTGCAGGGGTGGCAAGTACAACCACTAGAGTCATGATTGAAGGTGGAGTTGGAGTCCATAGAGGGATTCTGTTGGGGAAGGGGTCCCTGAGCTACCGATTTCGACGCTTTTTTGGACCTCGAAGAAAATCAATGAGACTTAGCTTGTGACAGCGGGAAGCTCATCAACGTGAGGCTCGTGGCTGCGGAAAGCCCGTCAACGCGAGGCTCGTGGCCGCGGGAAGCTCGTCAACGCGAGGCTCGTGGCCGCGAGAAGCTCGTCAACGCGAGGCTCGTGGCCGCGGGAAGCTCGTCAACGCGAGGCTCGTGGCCGCGGGAAGCTCGTCAACGAGATGCTCGTGACCGCGGGAAGCTCATCAACACGACGCTCGTGATGCCGAGGAGCTCGTCAACGTGAGGCTTGTGACTGCGGGAAGCTTGTCAACGCGAGGCTCGTGACTGCGGGAAGCTCGTCAACGTGAGGCTCGTGACTGCGGGAAGCTCGTCAACGCGAGGCTCGTGACTACGAGAAGCCATCAACGCGAGGCTCATGACTACGGGAAGCTCGTTGTCGGCGAGATGTCCCTCGGATAGTAAGTCTGGGCACCCCGGGTCGGGAGACCGAGGGTGCTAAGGGGAGACTTGGGGAACGAAGCCAAATATCCACGGGGCCTTTATCCAGCTGCCGCCGAAGACAGGTATCTCAGTGAATACGTAGCGGAAGTGTATATTTCTCTCGTTCATATGGGGTGCCAACTTGCCCTTATATAGGCAAAACTGGCTTACAAGTGTAAATACATTGTTACCCTCTAAAAGGTTACAGTCTTTTTCTAGCCTGTGTCTCCGTACGTCGGCCGAATATGTACTCTCCACCTCGTCGCTACCTACTACATGCGCCGGCATATTCCTAGATCCGCCTCGCCGGTATGGCCCGTCTCCGCCCTTGCCATCTTCTGTGCCCGCGCGTCGCCCGCGCTAGACGAACTCGCCTCTCCTTCCTTCTCGTCCTAGTCGAGGTGCCTTCTCACTTCGTCCGTGGCGGCCGACTTACTCCTTGCTCCTGTACCTATGTCGCCCTACCGGGGCGACTTCACACCGTCCGGAGCCCACCGAAAATCCCTGTAGAACATAGCACTCGTTAAACATAATACGTACAAAAGGAGGGGGGTACCTCGGCCCGAGGGCTCAGCTGGGCTCCCCCAACACTCGTCAACGCGAGACTCGTGACTATGAGAAGCTCATCAATGTGAGGCTCGTGACTATAGAAGCTCGTCAACGTGAAGCTCGTGACTACGGGAAAGCTCGTCAAAGCGAGGCTCGTGGCTGCGGGAAGCTCGTCAACACGAGGCTCGTGGCTGCGGGAAGCTTGTCAACACGAGGCTCGTGACCGCGGGAAGCTCATCAACGCGAGGCTCGTGACCGCGAGAAGCTCGTAAACACGAGGCTCATAACCGTGGGAAGCTCATCAACACGAGCAGGAAGCTCGTCAAAGCGAGGCTCATGACCGTGGGAAGCTCGTCAACATGAGGCTCGTGACCGCGGGAAGCTCGTCAACGCGAGGCTCGTGACCACGGGAAGCTCGTCCTCGTGACCCGGGGAAGCTCGTCAACGCGAGGCTCGTGACCGCAGGAAGCTCGCCAATGCAACGCTCGTGACCGTGGGAAGCTCGTCAACACGACGCTCGTGATGCCGAGAAGCTCGTCAACGCAAGGCTCGTGATTGTGGGAATCTCGTCAACGCGAGGCTCGCGACTACGGGAAGCTCATCAACGCGAGGCTCGTGACTATGGGAAGCTCATCAACGCGAGGCTGTGACTACGGGAAGCTCGTCAACACGAGGGTCGTGACTGCGGGAAGCTCGTCAATGTGAAGCTCGTGACTACGAGAAGCTCGTCAACATGAGGCTCATGACTGCGGGAAGCTCGTCAACGCGAGGCTCGTGACTACGAGAAGCTCATCAACACGAGGCTCGTGACTGCGGGAAGCTCGTCAACGTGAGGCTCGTGACTGCGGGAAGCTCGTCAACATGAAGTTGTATGCCAAGTGGGACCCACTGTAGATTTCTAGAATATTCCTAGAGAAAAAGACCGACATGGCCCCAAGGGCATTAGTGCATCTAGGGGCAGGATAGTAAATGGCCTGAGGGTATTTTTGTAACTTCCTTTACCCCCCAATCAGGAGCCACCGTACAGATCTAGTGATAAGAAGTACAATTTGAAAGACTGAAGGTTGGTCCTATTTTACACAGAAAATCCCAGCCAACCAAATATAGTGACAAAACATTATGTGAAGCCTGCTAATCTAATTAGCCCCAAAAAATGACAAATTATCTTCGAATAAGAGACAGCAGCCGTCAATAGTTGACAAGTGACAACTAATTAGAATATCACTCTATGCTCATGTCAGACTCTTTTAGAGAGGTGGCGTCGATCTCAGCTCAATGATTAAAACGAGACCAACATATACACTGATCCTGACTTACTGATCGAGAAACTGACAACTAATTGCTCAAGAAATTAAACACACGTGCACTCTGACTTCCAAACCATAATTATTACTACTTGATCTGCAATGCATGCAAAGAAAACAAGTTGGCCAATTTACAACACCAAGCTCTCGGCAGCCTCGGCGACAGTCTCGATGACCAACCAGGGGAGCTGGCCTGCGAATCTGACCCTGCGCACCCGTCAGCACCTGGACGGGGAGGCGGTGTCGAGGTCCCGAAGCGTCTTGGAGGACGGAGCCAGCACCCAGGAGCTTGGCCCAGAAAGCACGGTTTGGCCAAGAAAGCAATGGCGGCCGAGGTCGCAGGCAAGAACCAAGAAATCCAAAACCCTAAAACATCTAGACTCGTGAGGACGAGAGGGGAAGGGAGAGGGGAATGAGGAGCTTACCGAGGAGAATGCCATTGTTGGAGAAGAATGCCGCCGGGGAGGAGAGGACGGCGACGCCGTCGGTGGGAGGAGCGGCGTCGGCCCCGGTCGCGTCGCGTCGCCTGTAGCGTCAGCCTGGTGCTGGGATGTTCCACTCAGGGGAAGGAGAGGCTCGTTAGCCCGGTGGAAATGGCCCGTAGCTCCGGGATCAAGCGGGCTTTTCTCGGGTGAGCCCAAAAACCAAACGGGCAAATGGGCCAGGCCGTGGATTGTAGCTTGGCCGGGCTGATCCACAGGGATTGGGCTGCAATCCTGGCCCATCCCTGTGAAACCAAACAAGGCCTGAGGGTAGAAATAAATCTTGAGGAAGCAACACTTATTATCGAGACTACGCCATGAGGAGTTTGGTTTGGATCAGATACTATGTTCTCCTGATAACAGCTTGTTGAAAAAGCAGCATGCTCGGCTTGGCAGAGCTCTGCATTGTCTCTCACAAGAGCTTTATTCTCAGGATTCTCCATCATTCTTGAACTAGTAAGCTTCAACCCATGCATTCCTCTTTTATTTTAGTTTCTTTGTGTGCATGGGAGTGGGTTTGTGTGGAGATATAATTTGGTGACATTATTCTACTCACATCATTACATGGGACACTACATGATAAGAGTAAAGGGAATCTTTCGTGTTAGAAGTGGCGGGAGAAATGAGAGGCATCCAGAGGAAGAGAGAAATCAGAGTAGCGGAAAACAGACGTGGCAACAATCAAGAATAGAAAGGTGTGGAGGAAGGAAACAAACAAACACAATCCAAACACAAGAGAGTTTTACGTGGAAACCCTAGAAAGGGTGAAAAACCACGGACGCACGAAGATGTCAACTTCACCATGAATGAAGTCCTAACCCGTTAGAGATTTACAATGCTTGGCTTATCCCATAACGTCTACAAGGAAGAGTATATATATAGCAGGTGACGTAAAGGGTATCTGTGTTACTGCTTGTGACACAGCTGATTGACACAGGCAGAACACTTAACATGCTAGCACCTGACTCAGGTGAGCTGACCCTACCTGTGACAGCTACCTGTGTCACAGGTGATGAGCCACCTGGGACACAGCTGGCTGACACAGGTGGCTGACACAGCTGGGTGATACTGCTGGCTGACACCGATAACGCAGAACGTCTTCTGCAAAGAGGTGACAGGAATTTGGAGCAAACTCCAACAAACTCCACCTTGAGACAAATTCCTTCCTTCCTTGTAATGCCTGGGATAACAAATTCAACTGATTAAACAGTTCATCACGCGCCATGCGTCAATAGTCACAAGGGACTATCTTTTAACACCGGCCAAGCTTGAGCAAAGCTCAAACTTAGCTGTAGGAACTGGCTTTGTCATCATATCAGCAGTATTATCATGTGTTGCTGATCTTGGTCACTTTGACATCACCCTTGGCAGCAACATCTCTGATAAAATGGAATCTGACATCAATGTGCTTAGTTCTCTCATGGAATATGGAATCCTTTGTAAGGCAGATTGCACTTTGACTGTCACAGAAGATGGTTATGCAGGATGAATCTCCACAAAGCTCAGAATATAATCCTTTCAACCAAATAGCCTCCTTGCATGCCTTAGCAACAGTCATGTATTCGGCCTCAGTAGTAGACAATGCAACAGTTGACTGCAGGGTTGCCTTCCAACTCATAGCACAACCACCAATGGTGAACACATAGCCTGTGAGTGATCTTCTCTTGTCCAAATCACCAGCAAAGTCAGAATCAACATATTCAACAATTTCATCTCTAGATTTTTCAAAATGCAAACAAGCATTAGATGTACCCCGAAGGTACCTGAATATCTATTGGACTACTTTCCAATGCTCCTTTCCAGGATTAGCCATGAATCTGCTCACAACGCTCAAAGCATGAGCTAAATCAGGACGGGAGCAAACCATGGCATACATGAGAGAGCCAACGACACTTGAATAGGGAACTCTAGACATATACTCATCATCTCCCTCTGACTTTGGACAACAGCTAGATGATAATCTGAAATGTGTAGCTAACGGTGTGGAAACCGGTTTGGCATCTTGAAAGTTGAAACGGTGAAGCACCTTGTCAACGTATCCCTTCTGATTGAGATACAATTTTCCAGTAGATCTAGAAATTTCCATGCCAAGAATCTTCTTTGCAGCACCCAGGTCCTTCATATCAAATTCAGAACTCAATTATTCTTTCAATTTGTCAACATCTACTTTATCTTTAGCAGCAATCAGCATGTCATTGACATACAATAGCAAATAAATTGCAGAGCCATTAACAGATCTCAAGTAGACACAGCTATCATGGTCAGATCTTTGAAAACCTTGAGAAATTATGAAGGTGTCAAACCTCTTATACCACTGCCTAGGAGATTGCTTCAATCCATACAGTGACTTGTTCAGTTTGCAGACAAGTTTCTCTTTACCAGGAACAGTAAAGCCTTCAGGTTGATTCATATAGATGTCTTCATCCAATTCCCCATGAAGAAATGCAGTTTTGACATCTAGTTGCTGTAGCTTATAATCATGCATTGCAATAATGCTAAGAAGTGCACGAATAGAGCTATGCTTTACAACAGGGGAGAACACTTCATTGAAATCAATACCTGGAATCTGGCTGTAACCTTTAGCAACTAACCTTGCCTTGTATCTTGCCCCATCATTAGGAGTAATACCCTCCTTGCACTTGAAGACCCATTGGGTAGTTTAACTAAATCCCATGTGCCATTCTTGTCAAGGGACTCAATTTCATCATGCATTGCAGTCATCCATTTGCTTGCATCAGCAGAGATAATGGTTTCTGAGTATGAAAAGGTTCGGCAGATCCTTCAATTTCCTCTGTGACACTGAAAGCATAAGCAACCATATTTACTTCTTCAATTAGCCTCCTGACAGGTTAGGATCCCTTCTGGGCCTATCAACTGCAATGGAATGCTGTGGAGTGTTCACAGCAGCAGGCATATAACCAGCTGCGTCACCTGCCTGTGGCACAGCTGGCAGGTCATGAGTTACCTATGGCATAGCTGGCTGACCTAAGCCTGGCTGTGGCACAGCTGTCACCTGTGGCACATGTGCACTCATCTGTGGGACAGGTGCATGAGAATCACTGAGCTTAACTGAATACTCCACCTCAGAGTTAGACTTTTGTTCTCTGTCTTCAGAACCTCTAAGCTGATCAACTGGAATATCATTGCTTTGCAACATAGCAGCCTCATTGAAGACAACATTTCAGCTGATTATCATCTTCTTGGTTTCAGGATTCCAAAGCTTAAAGCCTTTTACACCAGACTTATAGCCAACAAATATGCATTTAACTGCCCTGGGTTCAAGCTTCCCATTATCAACATGAGCATAAGCAGGGCACCCAAACACTCTCAGACTAGAATAGTCTGCAGGAGAACCAGACCAAATTTCAATGGGTATTTTCTTATCACTTGCTGTGGAAGGTGACCTATTGATAAGATGACATGCAGTGGAGACAGTTTCAACCCAAAAATGTCTGTTCAGACCTGCATTGGACAACATGCAACAGGCCTTGGAGATAATGGTCCTATTCATATGCTCAGCTACACCATTCTGTTGAGGAGTGCCAGGGATAGTGTAATGTCTCACGATGCCATGAGACTTGCAGTATGAGTTGAACTGTTTGGAGCAAAATTCCATACCATTATCAGTTTGAAGCTCTTGATTTTCTTTTCATTTTGGTTTTCAACCATTGTTTTCCACTCTTTGAAGGCAGAAAATGCTTCTGACTTGTGCTTGAGGAAATAGGGCCAGACCTTTTTTGAGTAATCATCAATAATGGTCATCATGTAACGAGAAACCACCAAAGGATGGCTTTCTGGATGGCCCCCACAAATCAGAATGCACATAATCAAGTATTCCTTCAGTTGTGTGAGTTGAGGTGATGAACTTCACCCTTTTGTGCTTGTCGAAAATGCAATGCTCACAGAACTTTAGGCTTCCACTATATCCTTCAAGTAGTCCACGCTTGCTCAGCTCTTCCAGACCAGACTTACCCATATGCCCAAGACGCATATGCCAAAGATTTGATGCATCAAAACTAGAAGCATCTTGAGGAATTACAGGGGCGGCATTGCCTGAGATTGTACTGCCATGGAGATAGTATAGTCCACTGGACTTCCTCAGGTCTGCCTTCATCACCACAAGAGAACCTTTGGTGATCTTCAAGCAACTATCTCCACTTGAATAATGGTACCCCTTACCATCAAAGTAGCTCAATGAGACAAGATTTCTCTTCATCTCTGGAATGTATCTGACATCTGTCAGTGTTCTGATCATGCCATCAAACATCTTGATCTGAACTGAGCCAATACCCTCTATCCTGCAAGGTGAGTCATCATAGCCAAGAACTGATCCACCATTGCTTAACGGCTCAAAGGAACTGAACCAATCTACGTGAGGGCACATATGATATGTGCAAGCAGTGTCAAGAATCCACTCATCGGTGGCAGCTCTTTGTCCAATTGAACTGGCAACAGCATTCAAAAAACCAACACCTGTGTTAGCATCAGTGTCACAGGTGGGGCTAACATAGGTGAGGTAAAGACCTGTGTCACAGGTGGGATGAAGACCTATGTCACAGCTGGAGCTGGCACAGCTGAGGTGATGAGCTGTGTCACAGCTGCTGGCAGAACTTCCAGCAATGACAACTAAAGACTCGACGTCTGAGTTAGCAGAACAGTTGGCAGCGGCATCAACATTTTCTTTTGGCTTTGTGCCTTTCTTGTTCTCCTGTTCTTCAGCTTGTAACACTCAGGAATGTCATGTCCATCACGTTTGCAGTATCTATAAAACTTGCCCTTTCCCCTGGACTTTGACCTGCCTCTCTGACCTGTGGCATAGGCAGAGCGTCTTCCATGACCATGATTGGAGTTTTTCTTCTCAGATCTGCCTCTAACAGACAAGCCCTCAGCATGTGAGCCACTTGAATCATCTGACACCATCTGTCTCATCTTCTCCTTGAGATGCAAGGCCTCATACACCTCGTGAAGAGTGAGGGTATCTCTACTATATAGCATGGTGTCTCTAAAACCAGAATATGAACTAGGTAGCGAACACAAGAGAATCAAACCCAAATCTTCTTCATCATAACTAACATCTAATGATACTATATCAGCAACAATCTCCTTGAAATTAGAGATGTGATCAAGCAAGTTACCTCCTTCTTGCATCTTGTACAAGAACAACCTTTGCTTGAGGTGCATCTTGCTGGTCAGATCCTTGGTCATGCAGATTGCTTCAAGCTTCAGCCATAGCGAAACAGCATGTGTCTCCTTGAAAGTGCATCTAGGCCCCTAATTAAGTTTTGGTGGTAGATGACAAACGATTAAGGGACTAATATGTGCATTGAGTGTTTAACCAGGTATTAGTCCATCTTGTAAAATCTAATCGGCATTGACGACCCCTAAAAAGTGAAGAGAAGAAGACGGCGTGTGGTTCATTGAAAATCTCAAGGGTTTTTATTCTTCATGAGCTTTTATTCATATTGTCTTGAGTATAGGACCGCCGTTCTATTAAGGGGGTATGTCGATTTGTGGATGAGATAGCTTAGTGCTCAAGTGCTCAACATCTTGCCTCTAGAAGTCTCACACACCGCACAAAACCTTAACCTAGTCATGCTTTTTCTGTGTACCTGGAATGTCCGGCTTAGCCCGGAGTGTCCGGATGTCTTGTTGACAGGTTTAGTGCTCTCGGGTAGGTGGCCGGAGTGCCCGGGACTTACCCGGAGTATCCAGGTGTTGGAAACCCCCTGGTAGTGCTCTCGGTAGGTCCCCGGAGTATCCGGGCCTCGCCCGGAATGTCCGGGTGTTTGGGCTTCCGGAAGGTCCGGGTTGTCTTCCCGGTTGCACCGCTTCGGGTGTATGTCCGGAGTGTCCGGGTGTGTAGTGTTCTGTTGGACTGCTCTCGGGTAGGGTCCCGGAATGTCCGGCCCTACCCGAAATGTTCGGATGTGTTATGGGGAGAGAGCCGTTGGGATTTCTGTGTATCCGGAGTATCCGGGGTAGTTTGCCCGGAATGTCCGGATGTGTTATTTTGAATCCAACGGCTAGATTCTTTGAGTGGTCTATAAATAGCTCTCCTCCCCCATTCACTCCCAACTCTTTGCCAAACCATTTTCTGCACTCAAGAGAGTCATTTCTCCTCCTCTACAAGCTGAGAGCCTTTGTTCTTGAGAGAGAGATTCAAAAGAGTGAGAAATCCAAAGTGTTGAGCATTAGGGCATTTGAGTTCATCTCCAAGCAATCGTCATACTTGTTACTCTTGGAGGTTGAGGACTCCTAGACGGTTAGGAGTCACTCACGAGCTCCCGATCCGTGTGGTGAGCCTTGGGAAGTTTGTGAAGGCCGGGATTCGCCTCTGCAAGGGAAGAATCACCAAGAGCAAGTCGAGCAGACTCCGGAGAGTCCTCGAGAGGAAGTGGCTTGAGAAGAAGCCCACCCTTGATCACGTGTGATCGGGTCCTCAAACGGAGACGTAGGATTCCCTCAAGAATCCGAACTCCGGGAACAAATCCTTTGTCTCTCTTGTTCTTTATTACACATTTACTTTGCAAGTACTTTACTATTGCTTATGTTTATCTTGCTTAAGTGATATTGCTTAGTCATTGTGATTGACATATTAAGATTTGCCATATTAGTTAATCAATCAAGTTAATTCCGCATTTTGTAAGAATTGATTAACTTTGAAGAAAATTTGATTAGTCGCCTATTCACCCCTCCCCTCTAGGCCGACATCTTGATCCTTTAATTGGTATCAGAGCGAGGTCTCTCTTGTTAGGCTTTACCGCCTAGAGAGCCCAAGATGTCGAATGAAGGTTCGGGGGTAAATAGTGATAATAATAGCTCATATCGAAATGTTCCTCCTCCAAATGTTTACAATACTCATTCATTTGGTGGATCATCCGGTAGAGCACCTTACTTTGATGGAACCCATTATGCTTCATGGAAAACATAAAATGAAGATGCATTTAATATCTCTTAACCCCGCCATTTGGCGAATTGTTCAAAATGGCTATGAGGTATTAGATGAAGACAACCCGACGGCCGATGAAGATAGACGTATCCACTACAACGCTCAAGCCGTCAACGCTATATTTGGAGCATTGAGTGGAGATGAGTTCAACCGGGTTTGCTCTCTTGAAAGTGCCAAAGAGATTTGGACAACCTTAATGGAAATTCATGAGGGCACCTCGACCGTTCGAGAGTCAAGGCTAGAGTTGTTGAAGGGCAAGCTTGACCGCTTCGTTATGGGAGATCAAGAAACGCCAAGTGACATGTACACTCGCCTCAACAACCTAGTCAACGAGATCAAAGGGCTAGGAAGCAAAGAGATGACCGACAACTATGTGGTCAAGAAGATGCTCCGCGCTATAGCTCCGAAGAACCGCACCTTGGTCACCCTCATCTGTGAGAAGGAGAACTTCAACTCTCTCACACCACATGATGTTCTTGGGCGAATCCTTGCTCATGACTTGATGGATGAAGAAGCACAAGAGATACGTGCTCTCAACAAGCCAAGCTCAAGCTCAAGGAAGAATGACATAGCTTTGAAGGCCAAGCAAGTCGTTGAAGAAAGCTCAAGTGAAGATGAAGAAGAAGATCAAATGGAGCAACTTCAACAAGGGATGCAAGAGATGGCTCTCTTCGTCAAGAGATTTGGAAAAGTCTTGAAGAGAAGCGGTTTTAGTCAAAAAGGCAACAAGTGGAAGAATTTTGGGAAGACTAAGGCCCTGTTTGTTTGGGCTCTTTTTGGCTTTTGGACTTTGGCTTCGAAGCCAAAAAAGCACCTAAATAGGTGCTTTTGGCTTTTGGCTTTTTGGAAGCCGAAAGCACATAATATGTAGTTTCAGCTTCCAAAAAGCCAAAAGCCAAAAGCACCTATTTAGGTGCTTTTTTTGGCTTCGAAGCCAAAGTCCAAAAGCCAAAAAAAGTCCAAACAAACACCCCCTAAGACAAGAAGACCAAAGAGGGCTTGCTTTGAATGTGGTGAGGTTGATCACTTCATTGCAAGTTGCCCAAACAAGAAAGGTGACAAGAATGGAGAGAAGGAGAAGAAGTTCAAGAAAAAGGAATTCCACAAGAAGAGCAAGTTCTCGAAGAAGGACTCCAAGGCTCAAGCTCATATTGGTGAAGAATGGAATTCCGACTCCGACTCCTCCTCAAGCGATGATGATGATGGTGTTGCCGGAATAGCTATTGAAGCCTCTCCTCCACCACTAAAGTCACTCTTCGACAACTCAAGTGATGAAGAATCGCCCATGTGTCTTATGGCAAAAGGGCCTAAGTATCACCTCTCAAAAAGTCTTCTCTTGCATTATTCAATGTAGGTAGTGATATTGATAATGATAGTGAAGATGATTTGCTAGGTGATGATATGATTACTTCACTTGATAAAAATACCATGCTTAAAATCTCTCATTTGTTAACCACTATTGAAACTCTTGAGGAAACAGTAGATAGCAAATGGATACTCTAGATAAACAAGAAGATTTGCTTATTTATGAAAAAGAGAAGAACATTAACCTTGAAAAAGAACTCACTAAAGAAAGATTAAAAAGTGATGCAATGGTGAAAATTGTTAATGACAACAAAGAAATCAAAAAGAAACTTGAGAAAACCAACGATTGCTTAAAAGAAGATTATGCTCAATTAGAACTTGGTTATCTCAAGACTAAGAACTTGCTTGAAAATGTTGTCATTGAGAACAAGAAGCTTAAAGCATCACAAAATGATCACACACCTATGCCATGCTCAAAATGTGCTAATAGTTCAAATACCAACAATGAAGAATTGAGATTGAAAATGCCAAATTAAAATCTCAACTTCATTTTGGCTTATTGAAATGTCACAAGGGTAGTAAGGCCCTCAAGGAATTGTTGAGCAACCAAGTGGAGAACTTTAACCATGAAGGTCTTGGATTCACTCCAAAATTCAATGACAAAGGGAAGGCTTGGTTGCCTCAACAATATCCGAAGACGAAGTTTGTGCATGGCAAAGGTAAGCAAGTGGAGGGACTTCACTTCAATGGCCATGAGACGAAGAAGCGCCAAATGAGTAAGACATTTGGCGGTGGTTCTTTTGACGCTTCTTATGTCCTAAGGAAAGGCAAAGATGGAAACATCCACGCCAAGTACGTAGGACCTAGGAATAGCGGTCTTAAGAAGAGCACTATTTGGGTGCCCAAGATTCTAATGACTAACATGCAAGGATCCATCCAAAAATGGGTACCTAATCAAAAATATAAACTTGTTTTGTAGGACTACTCCTCCGGTGGAAGAAGTTGGGTAATTGATAGTGGTTGCACTAATCATATGACCGGAGAAGCGAGTATGTTCTCACAATTAACAAGTGAGGATCCCCCCATGAGAACATCATTTTTGGTGATAATGCCAAAGGAAAGGTAATGGGGCTTGGTAAGGTAACTATTTTAAATGACTTGTTAATTTCAAATGTGCTACATGTCAAGTCTCTTAACTATAATTTGCTTTCCGTATCTCAATTATGTTCACTAGGGTTCAATTGCTTATTTACCGATGTTGATGTGACCGTTTTTAGAAGAGATAATTCCTCAATAGTCTTCAAGGGTCATATGAAAGGCAAGCTTTATCTTGTGGATTTTTCCTCGGATAAATCTCGTCTTGAGACTTGCTTGATGGCTAAATCTAGCATGGGTTGGTTATGGCATCGCCGACTAGCTCATGTTGGTATGAGGAATTTGAGCAAACTTCTAAAAGGCGAGCACGTTTTAGGACTAACGGGTGTTACTTTTGATAAGAATAGAATTTGTAGCGCTTGTCAAGCCGGGAAGCAAGTTGGAGCCCATCATCCCGCAAAGAACATAATGACCACCTCAAGACCTTTGGAGCTCCTTCATATGGATCTCTTCGGACCCATTGCTTACATTAGCATCGGAGGTAACAAATATGGTCTTGTAATTGTTGATGATTATTCTAGATATACTTGGGTATTTTTCTTGAGTGATAAAAGGTGACACGCAAAAGAAGTTCAAGAAATTTGCGAAGCGTGCTCAAAATGAGTTCAAGCTCAAGATCAAGAACATTCGAAGTGATAATGGAACGGAGTTCAAGAACACGCAAGTTGAAGAATATCTTGATGAGGAAGGAATTAAACACGAGTTTTCATCACCCTATACTCCTCAACAAAATGGCGTGGCGGAAAGGAAGAATCGAACCTTGATAGAGATGACAAGGACGATGTTGGATGAATACAAGACTTCGGATCGCTTTTGGGCAGAAGCCGTCAACGCCGCTTGCCATGCTACCAACCGGTTTGTATCTCCACCGCCTCTTGAAGAAAACTCCATATGAGCTTCTCACCAAAGATAAGCCAAATATCTCTTACTTTCGAGTCTTTGGTAGTAAATGCTTCATTCTCAATAAGAAAAATAGATTATCAAAATTTGCACCTAAATGTGATGAAGGTTTTCTATTGGGGTATGGATCAAATTCGCATACTTACCGAGTCTTCAACAAAACCACCGGTTGTGTTGAAGAGTCGTGTGATGTGCAATTTGATGAATCTAATGGCTCTCAAGTAGAGCAAGTTGATTTAAACGATGTAGGTGATATTGATCCTTCACAAGCAATCAAGACTCTATCTATTGGAGAGATCAAGCCAACGGAAGGTGTGGAAGCTCAACCCAATCCAACTTCATCTTTACAAGTTGAGCCATCCACATCCATTCAAGATTCAAATACAACAATGGAGCAAGAAGAAGGAATAGGAACATCTCAAGCTCCGCTCCATCCAAGGGTTCATCAATGCGTTCAAAGGGATCATCCCATTGACAACATCCTTGGTGATATGAACAAAGGGGTAACGACTCGATCTCGTGTTGCAAACTTTTGTGAGCATTACTCCTTTGTCTCTTGTGTTGAACCAACTAAGGTACAAGAAGCACTTGATGATCCGGATTGGGTGAACGCAATGCACGAAGAACTCAACAACTTCACCCGCAACAAGGTTTGGTCCTTGGTGGAAAGGCCTAAGCAAAACGTGATGGGACCAAATGGGTCTTCCGGAACAAGCAAGATGAGGATGGGCAAGTAATCTGAAACAAAGCAAGGTTAGTGGCACAAGGTTTCACCCAAGTCGAAGGTTTGGACTTCGGTGAGACCTATGCCCCCGTTGCTCGTTTAGAAGCCATCCGCATATTGCTTGCATTTGCATCCCATCATAATTTTAAATTATATCAAATGGATGTTAAAAGTGCTTTTCTCAATGGACCCATAATGAACTTGTATTTGTTGAACAACCACCGGGCTTTGAAGATATAAAATTTCCAAATCATGTTTATAAACTTCATAAGGCTTTATATGGGTTGAAACAAGCTCCTAGAGCCTGGTACAAATGCCTTAGAGATTTTCTAGTCAAAAAGGGTTTTGAAGTTGGAAAAGTTGACACCACATTATTCACTAAGAAAGTAGATAATGATTTGTTTTGTATGTCAAATTTATGTTGATGATATTATATTCGGTTCTACTAACAAATCATTTAGTGAAGAATTTGGTAAGATGATGGCTAGGAAATTCGAGATTTCAATGATGGGGGAGTTGCAATTCTTCCTCGGATTTCAAATCAAGCAACTCAAGGAGGGGACGTTCATATGTCAAACCAAGTACGTCAAGGATATGTTGAAAAGGTTTTGACATGGAGAGCGCCAAGCCCATCCGAACTCCCATGCAAACAAACGGCCATCTCGACCTCAACATTGATGGAAAATCCGTGGATCAAAAGGTATATCGCTCCATGATTGGTTCCTTATTATACCTTTGTGCATCTAGGCCCGATATCATGCTTAGTGTATGTATGTGTGCAAGGTTTCAAGCTGCTCCTAAGAGTGCCACTTAGTGGCGGTTAAAAGAATCCTAAGATATCTTGTTCATTCCTCAAACTTAGGGCTTTGGTATCCCAAGGGTTCTAATTTTGATCTTATTGGATATTCGGATTCGGATTTTGCGGGTTGCAAGGTTGATAGGAAGAGTACCTCCGGAACATGCCAATTCCTAGGTAGATCATTAGTTTCGTGGGCCTCCAAGAAACAAAATTTCGTAGCCCTATCCACCGCCGGAAGCCGAATACATATCCGCCGGTAGTTGTTGCCTCAATTGTTGTGGATGAGGCAAACATTCAAGGATCATGGAATTAATTATGATAGAGTGCCTCTTTTATGTGATGATGAAAGCGCAATCAAAATTGCCAACATCCCGTCCAACATTCCCGACCAAGCATATAGACATCCGTCATCATTTTCTTAGGGATCATGTTGCCAAGGGAGATATTGAGATAAGCCATGTTAGAACCGAAAAACAATTAGCGGATATCTTCACCAAACCCCTAGATGAGAATAGATTTTTGTGAGTTAAGGAATGAACTTAATATCATTGATTCAAGAAACTTGGCTTGACCTCTTGCACTAACATATATGCAATGCTTTGATGATTTCATGATCTAGATGTATTACACATATAGGGGGAGTGTCATAATTGTCTATATATTGACACAATCCTATAAATGTGAATAAATAAATAGTTTGTAATTATATCATGTCTATATTGATCGAATTACAAACATTGAGTCTTTGCACATTGGAGTCCTATTCTCAAATGAATAAGTAATTCTAGTGCCAAGGTTGACTCATACATGGTGGAAACACCACAAACCCTTCTTTGGCACTTATTTGATATGTTTCTCAAACTCAAAGAAAATCTAAATTCCTAAGGAATTATATAACTATTTTCATTGGATTTATACTCAAGACACATCCAAATGTTGCTTTGACTGATTTGGTGTTGCCATTGGATGTGGTGAGAGTCCATAAGGTCATCCCTAGTGTCTCTCTATCTAACCCTCTCCCAAAATTCATTTCTATCTAAAATTACTTGGGCTTTGACACTGTGGCCGGAGTATCCGGGTATTCTACACCCCGGAATCTCCGGACATGCATCCGAGGAATTACACGGCAAACCCGGAGTCTCCGTCTTCCACATTCGGAGTCTCCGGAAAACTTACCCCAGAATCTCCGAGTCTGGAATGTCCCGGACCTTCCCGGAATGTCCGGGCGTATGGCTGTCCAGCGGGTTAAAAACCCCCCACGCGGTGAATCGGTTTCCACTTTTCACCGCGTGAGGAAAACCTAGAGGAAAGAACCGCCGCCGCCGCCAGCATCCTCTCCCGTGCGCCTTCGCCATCCACCGTCGTCGCCGGCCATCTTCCACGCCGTGCAACGCCGTAGGACTCCCTCCGCCGAGTTAGGGCAAGGGAGAATCTTCCGCGGGTCTTCCACTCCAATTCCTCCGCGGAACCTTCGATTTTCTTCGGTAAAATCCATCCCTAATCCTTAAATTTGGTTCCTACACAAATAGATCGTCAAAACCTCGTAGATTTCTTGCCGCATTGTCGCCGGATCTAGGGCTGTCTCCGCTCTGTCCGGAGTATCCGGATATTCTACCACCCCGGACACTCCGGATGTGGTGTGCAGAAGCTTTCTCAGCACGCTCGGAGTATCCAGATATGTTACCGCCGACACTCCGGATGTGGTGGGAAGATGCTGTCTCAGCACGCCCGGGGTATCCGGATGTGCTAAAAACAGCAACCCTAGTTCTAATTTTCGACAATCTTCTGCTCGTCAATTCTCCTCTGTGCCCAAGTATTCTTATCTATTGCTCTCACCTTATTTCTCTCACAGGTACCATGTCTTCCGGAGATGACATTCAGTCAGAGTATGAGGGGGAAGATTGTTTGCAGCCGCCTCGACCGATACAAAAGAGAGAAACTTTCGAGCTGCAGCAGCTGAGCGCAAGAAGAAAAGGAGGACAGAGGAGGATGTTGACGATCCCTACGTCCCTGATGATGATGAGCTTCTTCGCTCCCGTCCAAGAATAGCCGTTGGAAAAAGGCCCTTATCCAAATCAAGGGGGCTGCAAATTGATGAGGCAAGAAGGTCATCAGTGACTTGCACACTATGAGAGACGCCCTCAAAGGGAGGCACCACCAGCACCTCAACCTCAGGGTGTTTTTGGACCTCTCCAAGCTCATCTGTAAGCCCCTTCGATGGAAATTTTGAGGAGGGCTCCCATGAACTACAAGAATGAGAAGAAGTCAAGGGTTCAGAACTTGAGGTGGAACATAAACCCTTATGAGCAAGAAAGAGATGCAAACGGATCCGAGATTCTTCACTTTGGTCCAACAAGATTACTATGAGACCGTGCTCCTCACTCTAGGGAATCCTGTCATTCATATGAAGGCGATTGTATTGGGCATACATTGAAGCAACAGAGATTCTTTCCCAAGGATTGAAGAAACTTGTCGGAGGAAAGGAATCAAGGACATTATGGGATTTCAGAATACTGGTGTGATGAGTTGTATCAAGGATAAGCGCAAGCGACTGTTCATTGGATGTCAAATGGAGTAAAGTACCAAACCACCTACACTGAATTTGCACATACTTTGGGACTTCCAGGATATGATGATAGGACAAGTGATAGGCTGCATACCCCGGAGTCACTTAATGCCAATGAGATCACTCACTTCTATGGTCATAGCAAGAGATTTGTGCTAGGGAAACATTGCGGGATTGCTACCTTTCTATGACACTATGAACAAGATGGTTCGCCACACTCTAGCTCCCAAG
>JAGXJF010004546.1:0-18894 GCA_019208055.1 Stipa capillata | reverse complement strand
TGATAGCTCATGCTTAATTCCATGCTTGTCCAGAAATGCTTCCACCTTTGAGTTTTTGAACTCAGTCCCATTGTCACTCCTGACCTTGACAAGGTTTACCTTCCACTCATTTTGTACTCTGACAATGAGGTGCTTGAATTTCTTGTAAACCTGTGTCTTCTCCTTCAAAAAGAACACCCAAGTATAGCGAGAAAAATCATCTACAATGACAAATCCATACTTGTTACCTCCCAAGCTCTCATATGTAGTGGGACCGAAGAGGTCAATGTGTATGAGCTCAAAAGGTGCGGTGGTGGTCATGACATTCTTGGGACGATGGGCAGCTCCAACTTGTTTGCCGGCTTGACATGAGCTGCAGGGCTTGTCCTTCTCAAACTTCACCTTTTCCAGGCCTATGACATAGTCATGTTTGCTCAGTTTGTTGAGAAGCTTCATCCCTGCATGACCTAGCCGCCTGTGCCACAGCCAGCCAACACTGGTCTTGGCCATTAGGCACCATGGAGCTGCTGCAGGCTGTTCTTTGAAGTTTACTGTGTATAGCTTTCCAGACCTGCATCCTCTGAACACTTGAGAATCATCAGATAGTTTGGAAGCTATAACCTCATCAGGATAGAACGTGACTTTCATACCTGTGTCACACAGCTGTGACACAGACATAAGGCTATAGCCTATCTGATCTACAAGCATTACATTAGATAAAGAGTGATGTTCAGATATGGCAACTTTACCAATGCCATTTACCTTTCCCTTGGAGTTATCTGCATAGATCACATGTTTACTTGGAAGATTTTCATGTGTGATCTCTACAAACTCCTCTCTGCCTCCAGTCATATGTTGTGTACATCCACTGTCCACAACCCATTCAGTTCCACTGGAGACAGTATCCTGCAAGATTAGTTATGGGGTTTAGGGACCCAAACTCGTTTGGTTCCCTTTGCAATTTTACCATATGCAGAAACAGCAGTTAAAGAGTTAGAAGATCTGTTCTTATAGTTGATAGCCTGAGCAACAGATGATATGACATGAATTCTTTTAGGCTTGCTATCACCTGCAACCTTAGACAGAGAGGTTAGTTGGCTGTGTGAGCTACCGGTGGCACTGGTGGTTGCACAGCTGTGTAAGACACCGGTGACACAGGTAACTGTTACCTTTGGAACCCAGATCGCAGGCAACCACTTTGTCAAGTGCCTGCGACCAACATACTTAGCCACAACCTTCCCTTTTCTGTCCATCTGCAGTACATAGGATGGGTTGGATGGAATGTTTACTGCATTCCCATTACCCTTCTTATGACCAACAAACTTGTTGTCATATGTACTTGTCTGCCTCACAAATTTTTCTGCAAGATTAAAGTTAGTAGCAGCAGGCAGTTTATCTTTATGAGCAGAAGGAATGTAACCCAAGCCTTTTCGGCCATCATTCTTTCTGAGCATCTCAGCTTTGATCAGCTGATAATTTTGCATGCCAATATTGGCAGTGCATAGGCCTTTCCTCATTAGCCTTTTTAGCTCTTCAAGCTCCTCTTTGAGCTTGTTGTGCTCATCTGCATCCACAAGGTTAGTAGTAGTAGAGGTTGATGCCTCTTTTGAATCATCAGTGACTCCACCTGTGGATGTTAGAACATTTATACGGCTAGCACAGTTCAGGCATGATTCAATAACAGTAGGAGCAGGCAAGGGAGCATCAGTGCATATAGTAGAAGAAATATCAGTGCACAAAGAATGTTTTTCCTTGAGCTCCTCATGCTCCTTTATCAGAAGCTCATGAGCTGCCTTGAGCTTTTCATGAGCTATTTCCAGGTTTTCCTGGTCAAGCCTGAGGTTTTCCCTGTCATCAGTAACCTCATCATAAGATTCACTCAGCTCCCTGAGTTTATCCCTTAAGGATATGTTCTCCTTCCTCTCCTTGCCATAGGCCTTATCTGTTCTTTCAAGGATGCCCATTAGTTCAACATAATCAGGGAAGTCATCCTCAGTAAGTACCTTAGAACCTTTGGCCATGAGACACAAAGGGGCAGAAGTGGATGGAAGATAGTCAGCTTCAGCACTTGACTCGGAGCTGTGTGACCTGGCTGTGTCACAGCTGGGTATGTCAGCCATGCTGATGGCAATCCCAGCAACTTGATCTTCTTCTTCAGACTCCTCTTCTGAGCCTGAATCCTCAGACACCCAAGCCTGTCCAACATAAGCTCTGGCAGTGGCCTTGTTCTTGGAGTAGGTTGGATGCTTGCTGTTGAAGGTCTTCTTCTTCCCATGGAAGTCCTTCTTCTTTCTGTACTGGCTGTTGTCCTTTCTCTTGGTTGGACAATCAGCAGCAAAGTGGCCTTCCTTGCCACACTCGAAGCACTTGTTATCTTTTGACAGCTTCTTCCCTCTGAATCTGTCACCTGATCCAAGTTGCTTCTTCTTCTTGTAAAACTTTCTGAAGTTCCTTGTGAGGAGGATGAGTTCACTCTCTTCTCCACTGGACATCTCCTCATCAAGATCTTCACTGCTATCACTCTCAATCTGTGATGTTGAAGCAGTAGTCTTCAAAGCAATATTTTTCTTGACAGCTGGAGAGGAGCTTTGCTTGCTTTCTTGCTTAAGCTCCATCTCATGTGTTAGAATCCTCCCTAACACTTCTGTGGGCTTCATTTGCTCAAACCCATCTTTTTCCTTCAGCATGAGAACAAGTGTTCTGTAGGCTTTTGGAAGCACTGACAAGAACTTCTTGATCACGTCTTCATCTTCCACTCGGTTGGAGCCTAGGGCCTTCAGCTGGTTTGTGATAATGGTGAGTCTTGAAAACAGAGAATTGATGTCTTCACCATGCTCAAGCTCAAACCTCTCTAGCTTTGATTCCAGAAGGCTCCTCTTTGACTTCTTCAGAGTGTCACTGCCTTCATAGATCTGCTCCAAGGTATCCCAGATATCCTTAGCAGATTCCATGGTACTGACTCTGTTGAAGTCATGCTCCTGTAAGCCCATGAAGATGGCAGTGGCTGCCCTAGCATTGTTCTGAATATTCCTCTTGTCAACGATGCTAGGTGTTCTGGGATTCTCCAAGTTGTAACCTGTATAAACAACATCCCACACATCTGGATCGATAGCGATAAGATGCATTTGCATCTTTCTCTTCCAGAAAGCATAGTTAGTCCCATTAAAGACAGGTATTTTACCCTCATAGCCCGACATCCTTTAACTCTGGCTGTTAGGCCAAATCAAAGAGCAACCTGCTCTGATACCAATTGAAAGGACCTCAGATGCCGACTAGAGGGGGGTGAATAGGAGGCTAACAAAAATTACTTCTTTTAACTAGATTGTTTAGATTAAGCCTTTGCAGAAGCAAGGATTAGCTAGCTGTGTGACAGGTGTGTGACACAGGTAAGTTGCGATGTGTAAATTAGCATGCAGCTGTCACACAGGTGCCTAACACAGGTGGGCTAATGACTTAGCAAAATGATGAGCAATCACAGTGTCTGTGTAACAGGTAGCTGACACAGGTGTGAGATATGATCTATACCAACTGTGAGACAGCTAACAAGACACAGGTGTAAAGGTGATCTAAGCAGATAAACAGAATATCTATATGAGCATACAAGCAAACAGATATAGCAAGAATCAAGAAGTAAAACAACAAGTACTCAGGAGACAGAGTGTTTTTCACCGAAGTTCCCAGCTCTTTGCAGAGTGGTACGTCTCCGTTGGAGAAGCTACTCCGAAGAGGTCGCCAGCACTGAATCGTGCTTGTTCTCCGAGTACCTGATCTCAGGCCTCTTCCTTTGCTTGTGGAAGTCCTTTTGCTTGCAGCAGGTAGACTTCAATCACCCTCACAGACTACTGGTCCAGCCCACACAAGCTTGGGTGGTACCAGCAACTCCTACGCCCGTCTAGGAGTAGACACTCCAAGAGTAATAGATTCAGCAGTAACAACTCTTGGAGGAACCAATGCTCTTTGCTCAAGAACTCTAACCCTTCCCGAACTGACACTTAGGAAACTTGGCTTTCGTTCGGTGGAAAGAGGCTTTGCAATGGTCGAATGTGAGTTACTGATTGGCTCATTGGTTGAGGTCGAAGACCTCCCCTGGTCCCCTATATATAGGGTTCACAGGCACTTGACCGTTACACTGTTGCCACGTAGGATTAAGTGAATCACCGGTGTCAGCCACCGGTGACACAGCTAATCACTCCGCCCAACTATAACCGGCTCAAGCAGACCGATACCTGTGTCACCGGCGGCACACACAGGTAAACCCTAAACTGACGCAGCCGCACTACTCAGCCCGGTCTTGGCACATGACATGCCCTCAGCGCACACACTCTCTGAAACCTATAAGGAGAGAACCTCCAACAGCCCTCCGACTCAGCAGACAAGCTATCGCAGCGCAGGTTCCTTAGCGTTTTCAAGCTCTCCCCTGGTACAGAGATGTACCTGAGTCATAGAGCGTTAGACCACCTGTGACACCGCTGTGTCACACCGGTGACTCTAACCCCTAGGGTTTTCTACTGCTAGCACTGCAGAGTGCCAGCTCCAACCAGTTTTATACTTATACAAAACTGCTGACACAGGGCCACTAACCTCAAAGCATTAGTGCCACTGTCCAACATCCTGAGCATTGAGCAACTAGAACCTCCACAGAGCATCACTGCTTCATCCCTCTTGATAGTACAGGCTTTTCCTATGGACTCAAAGAAACTAGCAAATCTAGGCTTTACCTGCCCACCAACTGTAGTCACGGTCCCTTGACGCATCAAGCCACCATCACCTTGCTTGCAACTCCTTGCACAGCACTGGCTTCTTCACAGCTGTGGCACAGCTGCCTAGCACAGCCATTCCTTAGTCCTGGAAACCACCCTTGTACCCTTTTTGGTGGTCATCCTTTCCTTGATGACCCTTCTTCCTGGAACCTACAAACCTGCTTACACTCACTGTAAACGTTAGATTCCAGTTTGAGTTGCCATTAACCATCAAAACCAACTTGGGGCCTAGATGTTCTTTCACTTAGTTACTGTTTTGGATTCCTATCTTGCTGAAATTACCTAAAAAATAGCATAGCTAGCACTTGCAACCACTAGATATACCTTTTCAACATACCAATGCCATATATATCTTTTGTGAGACAAGAGAACCTTTTTGCATCTTGACATATGGTGAAACTTGTTCAATTTATTTTTCTCTCATCGGTTTGTCTTTGAAACCGGTCAATTATTGTCCTCTACAGTACTCAGCATTACACTTCCTACACTGGGATTTCACACACTCTGCCGTTACATCTAAATCCTTGTGGGAGCTTTGAATTTCTTTTTTAAAAGTAAGAATATAATGGCCGACAAAGAAGGTTGGGGCAAAAAGAAAAAAACTCTCACCATAGCCCAAAAATCTAGTTTTTTGGTGAGTCCACCAAACCTCCCTATTTATAGCACTTCATTATGTTATTCCATAGTAGTGGATTTTGCGTTGCACATTTATGCTTTCTTCTTTACATCTTTATGGGGCATTATATTTTAGTTCTTGCACTTAGTCGTCATCTCTTGTACCTTGCATACATCTTTTACATAGAACTATTATTATTGTAAATGGCCACCTCTCATGCTTTGTAGGAAAGAAAGAAAAAAAGGAGATAGCCAAAAAAAGAAAAAAAAGAAAAAAAGAGAAGAGAAAGTAGAAATAGGGTAGAATATGATAGGTGCTATATTTTCTTTATAAAGCTTTACTATTCTTTCTCTTAGCAAGATGCTTTCATTTTCTAGGTGCATGCGTTTGCTAGCTTTTATTCCCCAGATATTCATCATGTAGAGCTTTCTTATTTTTGCAAGCGCATAGGATCAATTGTAGTGTTTTTGGTGAGAAAAAGTTGTCAAACTCGCAAGGAGCAACAAAAAATAGTGCAACGATATTTTGGTCCTTGGTGCTTAAATAAATAGAACAATAATAGGCAAGTAATATTTTTGCTAATTTGAGATTAATGCTAAAATAATAAAAGTTCAAAAATAATACAATAATAAAAATCGAGAAATAATCACAATAATCAAAACAGTAATACGAGTATGAAAAGAGCATGTAACTATAATGATGACGGTCTTCTTTCTTGAGGTAGGGGATCTCTACTAATCTTGGCTACAAATTTAATCAGTGTTAATGTTGTGTTTATAATATCTATATATGGGCATATGCAAACTAGCATGCAAATGTATGAACAAATACAAACTAGATATGATTATAATTAAGATTTTCCTAATCATAGCATAAACTAACCCCCTTACACATGCTAGGTATTGAAGAGAGGCTGCTCTCATGCCATCCACTTTCCTTCCTGTGCGCTAGGAACAGTTCTCATCTCTATGTCTATAAAGCAACTGATGCATAGTCAACGTTCGTACAACCATCATACATACTAGCAACAAAAGAGCAGAACATAATCATAACTCAACTAGCGATAACCCTATGCCCTCAATAACTCAATAGACTACTCAAACATGACAACTGTGTGCATAATCATGGAGAAATTCATAGCCATGGCGTTTTGAAAATATAAATTAATCTCTAAACAATTCAAGTAGGATATGATGAAATATTGGTAATACTAGAAGAAGTTTAGGGAATCAATCTAATGAGAAAGTGACGGGTCGATGTCGATGACGAAGGTGGAGATGGTGGAAGCGTCATGATGATGTTCTTCTTCGATGATCATCAAAGATTTGATGGTGAAATATGATGAAATCCAGTGTTCCTTCCCAACAATCCATAGATCTGTTTCGCTCCTGCCTCCCCTCCCCTCTGTTGCGCCATCATGAAGAGGTATTATAGATTAGGTCACCCGTCAAAGGGGGCACATGATAGATTTCCTCGTAAAGAAATTCCCAATCGGACCGATGAAAGAGCGATGGGAAGCCATCCGACCCGACGGCTTAGTCGGTCCATTTGAAAAAGAGCAAACTTGATCTCCTCGTCGGTATATGGCTTGCAGAGTTCAGCATTCATAGAGGAGTCGACTTTACACGGGATGGAATCAAGAACTGCATCCATATTTGTGCTCGTTTCAGAAGTAAAAAGTTGCTCGTAAGTCTTTGCACCACACCTTTAAATACTATTGTGGTCTTCACATCTAGAGCCATCTACACGTACGAGATGTTTAATCCAATTATTCCTCCATCGAGCCGATGCTCTAGCATGGAATAAAGCCATGTTCCGGTCTCCTTCCCAGAGCCAGTCCACACGCGATCGTTGTCGAGCCATCGCCTCTTCACGTTCGAACAGTTCACATAGACGGCGCTCAGCCATTCGTTCTTCAGTGAGGATAGCATCTGACACGACCATAGAGCCACAAATGTTTGATCTTCTTTTCATGCAACTTCCAAAAGAATCCCTGCTCCACTGCTTGAGAGAAGCAAACAGATTGTTTAGGTTAGCCCAGAAAGAATCAAAGGACCAATGCGCATCCTGTCCCTCGGTCCATGCACGCTACAACCGTGTCCTTATAATCCGAGGCGCACAGCAACATAGCCTCAAAACGAAATCCGTTCTGCATTGGCTGCCTCATGGGCCTCGTGCGCCAAGGTAAAAGAAACACCATAGTGATCGGACGACGTCGCGATGACGCTCCACATGGCAGTCACTTAAAGGTGAGAAAAAAAAATCTCCATTTGCGACAGCTCGGTCAAGGATCACCTTAACATGATTCTCTCCATCTTTGACGATTTGACGACGTGAACTTGGGCCCAGCAAATCCCAAATCCCACCAGAGCGCAATCCTCCAAGCACTTCTTGAGCTGATCAATCTAGTACTCGTTACCCCGCAGCAGATCCACGGACGATCCCGTTGTGCTCGTAGGAAGCGCAGAAAATTCTAGAACTCATGGCGAAACTCCCGACGAGATTGACCATATAAAAAGAGGCACGCCACGTTTTGTCCCCACTGCGTTGTAACATGCACATCAATGCAGAGAAAAGAGTAAACTAAGGGCACTCTCAATATATTATATTTTAAATTATATTTTACTACATTAAATAACTATTTAGATGTAATTTTTTCAATAGTTTGTATCTTAGTGCTGTCTCTAAAAGGATTTCATTTATTATATTTTATGATCAATACTACCATTTTAATTTTGAACTTGTTTGTGGCATAATTCTAATACATATAGTATGTTTGAGTCACATAAGATCAGTCAAGAATTAATTTGCATCGATTACACCGCTAAGAGTCATCTCTAGATTAAGAGACAGCTTCCCTCTCTTTCCTCCATAATTACACAGCCACATGAGCTTTTTGCCTAGGTGGCATAGATTAAGAGACAGCTGAGGTGGAGCATTGAGACTGTCTTGATGAAGTCCAGAAAGGTGCAAGGCCCCCACTAAGCCCTACACAGCTGATGATAAAGCAACTAATGTAGCCCAATGACCATACGGAATTATTAACTTTATTATCCTCCATTTTCATATCAGACATAAAGAGGAGGGAGGGACAAAAGAACTTCACAAACTAGCGAAGTTGGACAAACGTCGTTTCTATATCCAAACCATGAAAGTTCCAGTAGAAGACCCTCATTGCATGTGGCAGGGCTAAGATTCAAATCCCAGGAATTAATTTTGTCTAAAATGCTACCACATTATGCCCAATTCTATTAAGTCTAGGAAAAATTATAAATTTCAGTAGAGTTTTCTTTTCTTTTTTTATGACATCCACGGCAGACAATCAACAATATATAGCAAGAAATAACAATATAACTCAAATAAATCATCCACGCAGTTCATATATCACATTAAGACTCTCATGTCATAAGTTATAAGAACTCGAACAACGAAAGGCTCACACTAAGCAGTTCTATATGTTGTAAAGAGACTCCAACCGCAATTACGATATGAATGACCAAACATAAGACTATCTATATGTTGTAAAGAGACTCCAACCGCAATTACGATATGAATGACCAAACATAAGACTAAGCAACTATGTAGTAGATAAATATGCTAGTATGTGAAGGTTATGTGATAGGTATACTACTCCCTGCCACGCATGCTGTTACTCTGGGTATCTACAATACCAAATAAAAACCAACAAAGGAAGAGTGAGTAAGGATACTCAAGTACAATTTATAGCCTTAAGACAACAATCATAATTTTACAAGTAAACACCCATATGTACACCAATTTTCTGCAAATACAACGAATGCCATATCAAAGGATTTCATAAGCACCATAGAGTAGTCATCACTGACGGTTCTCACCAACCTAGCTCAAGCACAATGGATTAGCCCACACGTGAAGGTTCTCACTAACCTCACTGGACTATTCAACATGGAGCAGTTCTCACTACACCTGGCTTAAATTCACTACCTCAGCTAACAGCATAACTGACGGGCGAAAAACGGTAATCGCTGACGGGTCCCGGGCCCGTCAGTACGCTCCTGTCAGTGGAAGTTCCACTTTCACTGACGGGCATAGGGCCCGTCAGGAGATACAAAAATTTCACTGACGGGCCAGATTTCCCCGTCAGAGGTAGATAGCACCACTGACGGGCCCTGGTGATGGCCCGTCAGTGGTTTATACTTCCACTGACAGGTACCTAATTCCCTGCCCGTCAGTAGAGTGTTTTCAGGGATTAAATTTTTTTTTGGAAAACAATACATTCATTACACATTATAGCCACCATTAAAAAAATTAGACCATTACATTGCCATTGATGAAATCAAGTTTCTTTTGTTATTAGAGTGTAACATGACACACAGCAAGTTGTAAGCAGAGAACTCAAGATGACAGCCCTGGATTCCTTCAGCATATAACCTCGTCCGCTGCGATTGACACTGCCAAGAGTTGCAACAAAAAATAATTAATAACTAGGCTGTTGATTTGGTTTTTAGGCAACTGGACCATCAATATAAATTATCAAGTAAGAATACAGCAGCCAGTTTCAGAAGACAATTAAGAAGATCAACACTTCACTACAACCAATATCCTACTCAGCTCCTAACAAACTCAGCTCCTAACAAAAGCAAAAAAAGTAAGCATATACCACAGAAACTTGCCCTCGTTGCTGCTAAGGTATCGACAAATATACCACAGAAACTTTTTTTGCTTTGAGAGATCGCAACGCGGGAACTCAGCTCCTACCAATATCAAGTAAGCATATGAATTTACCAAACTCAGCTCCTAACAAACATTCCCAACAGAACTCTAGGAGGGAGGGAGAGATTACTTCTTCCTTCCTCAATTGCTTATAAAATAACTACAAACCAAGTTAAACTCTTCCGGATTGGTTGGCACACGAATGCGTTAAGGCAAAAGCAAAACTGGCACATATAAAATACTTGGCCAAACTCACAAAACTGGCAGACAACAAAACATATCCAGCCCACATAGCCCATCAGAGGCTCAGAGGTAATTACTACCTTCTTGCTGCCTTTTTTCCAGCCTCTCCTTCTCCATCTGCAATCTTGCGGGGTCTATTTTCTTTCCCTGGGATATCAAAACATCATGTCAGCTAGAGCTACACAAGTGCAGAGGAAAACTTGTCCATTGCAAGAAAATAGCCTAATTGCAATCTACAAAGTTTAGCAAGTATTTTAGACATATCACATGTTATATTATAAGTTCCTAACTGTTATATTATAACCGAATTAAACAATAATCAGATGAATTGAACATATGATAAAAAGAGAACATGGCGAAGAGACCTTGTCCAAAAGAAGCAAGAGGCGAAGTTGAAGTGTCACTGCAAGACCGTGATTCATTTCCTAAGATAGGAAATAAGTGTGTTAACAAAACAGATAGGGTGGGATAAATTATATGGAATTCCTCAACATACCATTTGATTGAGAGCTGTGATCACTTGATTGCATCCTTGATATTTTAGTGTTCTCCTAAAAGATAGAATATATGAATTAGCGGGGGGAATGGAAATTTGTTTAGCTAACAGTGTACTATAAGAATAAGATAGGAATTAGTACTTGAGCTGAGTTTGTGTTAACTAGTCCTGCACTACAATAGCACCCTTAACACTTGCAAATACAGATCTCAATCATTTCTTTGCATGTACCAGCACTATCATCTTATATGCTACCTATTCCATCTCTTCTGTTGAACAACTTTATGCACGTTGTGATAAAATTGCCAATTTCACAAACTTCAATTGACATGAGATATTTTTACAATTGAAATAACAACTAATCAGAATATCTGGTGTTCAATATTTACCTGTCAGTAGCCAGGACCAACAGCTCAACAACAATTCAATAATAGCAATCATGTTTGAATTCTGGAATATCATGAGAATGCCCAGTGAGAACTCTGGAACCTTCTCCTCATCAGACCGCGCGGCCTTCTCCTCAAGCGCCTTCTCCTCAAGCGCCTTCTTGTCCCTGCAGCAACAAAGATCCAAGGACCGCATCAGACCGCGCGGCCAAGAATCGGATAGGATCAGAGATCGTGGAAAATGAAACACACCTCTCGCGGTGACTGCTCTGGGGTGAGGCCGTCACCGCCGTTCTTGGAGTTGGGCTTCCGCGCCGCCGCGCGCTCACGGTCGCGCTCCCTCTGGAGGAGGGAGAGGGGATAGCGGCCTCGGTGGTGGTGGGGAGTAGGCCGGCGGGATGGAGGAGGAAGAGGAGGGGATGGTGGAATGGTGGCTGGCATTGATCGGGAAGGAAGAGGAGAAGGGGGGCTCGGGGAGGAAGAGAAGGCGGCCGGGGGCACGGATCCGACGGCTGGGGAGACAGATCCGGTGGCGGAGGGCACGGATCTGGAGGTGGAGGGGCCGGCAGCGTCGGGGAGGAGGCGGACACGGCTGGAGGCGGAGGGAGAGGAGGCGGCGCGGGAGAGAGGAGGTGGAGGGGGCCGGCGGCATCGTGGAGCAGGCAGAGGGGAGAGGGGCACGGGGAGAGGGGCGGGGAGATGGGGGGCGGGGAGAGGGCCGAGGAAAGCGGCGGGGAGATGGGGGCGGGGAGAGGAGCGGGGAGATGGGGGGCGGGGAGAGGGGCAGGGAGAGTGGTGGGGAGATGGGGGCGGGGAGAGCGGCGGGGAGATTGGGGGCGGGGAGAAGGGCGGGGAGAGCGGCGGGGCGTGGGAGGAGGAGGAGTCGGTGGCTAGGGTTGGGAGGAGGAGGAGAAATGAGGTAGATATGGCTGTAAATTTGGGCCGAAATTTGGGCTCAAACATCACTGACGGGCCGAAATTTGGGCCCGTCAGTGGTGTAATACTCTATACTGACGGGCCATAATTTGGGCCCGTCAGTGGTACCTCCCGTTAGTAGAAATAAAGAATCACTGACGGGCTGTGTTTTTAACCCGTCAGTAATTATTTTTTCTTCTGAATTTAGACCGTCTACTGGAATAACCACTGACAGTTACTTGTTCGCCCGTCAGTGGTGAACAGTACCACTGACGGTTATTTTCTGCCCGTCAGTGAAGACTATGTAGGAGAAGTGTTTTCTGGGGTAGTGATTATCATAATACAGAAATACAGGAATATTGAATGGAGCATCAATCAAGAACACAAAACCAATCAATAACGGCAACCATATAACAAGATGAATCGTCAACACTTGCCTCAAATTCGACGATCAACTCAAAGAATTACCCTCAACATCGGAAGCTTGCAAATCTATAGAAAACCCCTCTAAGCACTAAGTCAAGATATACATGATGATTAGAAGTTATAACTATATCTACACCTCTCAACAAAACCCAAATCGAGCTTCCCGACAAATCCTAGTATCTTCACTTTTCTGATTCTTCGCTGTTAGTTATGTATCTTGAACTCCATATATCTAAATTAAGCAAACGGATACTCTATGGACATTTACAAAAAAAATTCAACAATAGTGTTGGTCATCTAAAAATTTAATTCCATCGTTAAGACTACTTAATTAAGCTCGACAAATCTCAACTGTGGAAAAACTATATAACAGTAGCAAAATTTTGACCATAACTTTTGAACCACAGTACCAATTGGAGCAAACTTGGTGCCTTTGAAAAGCTTATGAAAAACTCACACCTTTCTCAACTGGCTCAATTTGAAATTTGGCACGGTTTGGTTGCAATTTTCATATTAAGCTCGCTGATCTAGTTCCAATCATGTAATTAATCCTCAAACTTCAAATTTCAAAATTTCTTCACATCCATGCCCATCAAGGGACTAATTGGAGACTGCATTCGTGGAGACTTTCTATTGAATTACATGCACCGAACCAGTTCACCCAAAAGCCTAAGCTGATGGGGAAAGGAGGGCAATATATTTCAACACTTTCGAGCAACCCAATATTGATTTTGCATTCAAAGAGTTCCTCGATTGCAAACAAGAAAATTAGAAATATTAAAAACAGAAATTAAAGAACGAAATGCTTGGAGACGGGGTTGTGATCGACGATGGAGGTAGGCCTTGGGTAGAGGTTTCACCTACGGCTACAAATACACTATGTTTGATCATAAGATAAACAACAATATTGTTATACTATCATGATAAGAGCTATATGAGATAATGTGGGTCGCATGTCCATGATACACCTAGGCTGGCATCCATCACACCGTAGGATCTATTGTCCAACCCGGTGCCATTGATCTACAAGGTCACCTAGATTTATTAAGGTAACAATGTATCGGACCAACACATGAGTGTGAAATGTATCGGACCAACACATGAGTGTGTTGTGAGTATACCGTGATTCCCTAGAGATTTGCCTCGGTCACCCTACTGCACCTTGCTTTCACTGGCTTCGGGGTTTATTCTTCGATGCCTCCTATTGTCCACCTTTACCTTTGATCAGTGATCGGAGCATCAGGTACCATCCAGTCCTAGGCCGAGGCAAGACAAGACAAACAAGTCTCACATGGAGATAGTAGAAGATACATAGCATAGATTCAATGATAAACATAAAGATGGCCGTGAGGCTAGGCCTCCACCCATAGCCTAAGGGAACTACTCACACATACTTGGAAAAGTCATGAACGAAATAGTACATCGGGAACACATAGATTGAAAGAAGTACCTAAAGAGGAATTCTTAAAATCATCTTATAATCTTGCCCTTGGCAATTGAAGTATGAGGAAGGAGTACAAAGATCTAAAGCTAATGGCTATGGTGATGGTAGTGATGATGAAGATGGTCTTGTGGGGTGTGATGGGATATAGATGTCATCGTCTCCCCTCCTCTTGGTGTCTCCTCCTCTTTGTATAGATCAACAGGTTTTGGCGGGCTAGGGATTGTGGAGCGTCCGTCGAGAATTCCGCAGGGCTACCTTTAGGAAGATGGATCGGTTTGACGTGGCGGACCTCTGGTGGCCAATGTGGGTGAGCGGTATAAGCGAGCTGGCCATACCATATCCTGTCTCATGCTCTAGAAACTTGTTGGGAGTGTTCCAAATTGGAGGTGGCTCCTCTTAATGAGTAGTTTTTGAATATGCATGATTTCCTCTCCCTTTTCCTTGATTCTAGAGCACTTTAACCAAAGCAAGAGGATTTGCAAAATTTGGCAATTCATTAGTGGTTAGGCACCATTTAATGGGATATCTTGCGAATATTAGGATTACACTTAAGGAAAAGATGAGTACAAAATGGACTCATCAAAGGTCACGTCGATTGGAGCTAACAGTATGCCTGAGTTTACTGGAGTGCATTAGGATTGCATCGCAGGATGAGTGGATCGTCTTATGGCTTTGTGCCAAGACTGGGGTGATGAGCTTATCCTCCAATTCTACGCCACCGTATACTTTAACATGAATGAGGAGAGGATGATCTATTGGATGACACCGTGAGATAGATTAGCTACAGATTGAAGAAATGCCCTCAAGGCCTTGTAGATGATCTCCTAGTTCCTCTCAATCCTATGCACCTTCTCATGCAACGATCTTTGTGATTTGCGAAGTGTCGACGATTGGTAAACTGCCGATCTTACGTAATACATGGTGAAAAGAGTAGGGGGTAGGGATACCCAGTCGAGCCAAGCCAAGTGGTTACATGACATGGAGGACAGTCTCCTCCAGGCCTGAGAATAGGCCGAATCTTCTCATCGGGCAGCTGTAGCCAACAGTTCCACTATGCGTAGAGCTCGCACCTATCCTTCCCGTGATATTTCAGATTGAGAAAGACGTCATCCCCAAAACCAGACTACCCGGGAGAACAATCGGCCATGATGTCGCCTCAGAAACTCGCCGATCTGGAACCATCCCATCTCAGATTTGTGGGAGGTCCTCAACTAGCGGAGATGCTCAAGGACTCCTCCGAATTAGTCACCTAGTCGAATGACTACCCAACATCGTTATCAAGGTCCGATTCGGTCTCCTACCCCGACAAGCAGGATGCCTACATCCACTCGGGGAGCTGTCCACAGGTGCTAGGCCTTCTCTCTAAAACTTAGATCTACACGACAGTCAACAAAGCCACTGTAGTCATGGCCAACTACCTTCCCACTGCTCTCAAAGGGCCAGCCAGGACATGGCTAACCAATCTGCAACCGGGAACGATCCACTCATGGGAGAAACTCTGCAGCCTATTCTAGGGAAACTTCCATGGTAAGACGAATGGCCTTTTCCAACTCTTCCAGACCGACGAAGAGACCTTGCACGAGTTCATCCGATGCTTCAGCAATGTCCACAACACCATCCCCAAGGTAACAGACCCTGATGTTATCCAAGCATTTGTTCGGGGTTGCAGGAATCGCAAATGCATGGAAGACATCTGGAATACCTAGTTTTAAGGAACGGATAAACCCTTGCGTTTACTGTACTGGTCCCATGATCACAGTCATACAATGAAACATAGTCTGTTACATAGACCGGTGAGGTCTTTAGGTTACACATATGGCCTATCAATCGAACTCAAAGAGTTCTGCAGTGGAAAAAGAAGATACACGTGGTAGACGCCCATCAGTATGCCATATCTGACACGCAACTGATTGGGGTAAGCCCTATCCTTCGTAGTTGCTATTTTCCTCAGAGAAATACTCCTCGTCTGGCTAAATCAACAAGCCAGGTGAGTACATTGAATGTACTTGCAAGCATCCCGTAGGGTGGGGAGTATAACAGCTATATTCATCCAAGGCTTATTTTCAAGGAGGACATACTAGCCTAGGTTGCATATTGTGCGAAAAGTAAGTTCTTATCAATAATACGATAATAGATTGAAAAGCATTTTGATAAGACTCATCAGAAGATAAACTTAGTGAGACGGTAGAAACCAGCTACAACCTCCCACACCTCCACACTGAGCTCTAATACCAAGACCCCGTACCACCGCCGTGTGGCCTGACCTCAAGCATACTTCTGCGGCTCCCGCTACTGACTTGTAGCTCATACTACACACTGCGGGCACATCATGCCCATGTCCTTAAACCAAAGCAAGTCTAACTAGGATGTGGCCTGACCAAGTTATTTCCATGACCGCGGACGCGGCTATTCGAATAGATTTTTAACACTCTGTAGAGGTTGTATCGCTTTACCCACAAGGTGTGATTATTCCTTGATGCCAAGCGCTAACTAGTACACTTCACAAGGTGTACCGACAAGGATAACACAACGAGACTTTTCTTCCACTTAGCCCTAACGACAAACCCACCAAATGAGCCATTCTCGCACTGCTTGTTAAACCACGGCACAATGCAGACCTGCCTTTGTGTCGAACAACTTACTACACTAAACCGCAAGAAGGCTCTCTAGAGTCTACCCACTCTTTGCACTTTCCACCTATCGCCTACGACTTTGTACACTAGTACCAAGTAGAGTATTTGGTCAAGTCCTTCCCATAAAGGACATGTAGATGTATGATATGAATTTGGTTGAGCAGCACTTCGATTCAGTCCTTAATTGATCCGAGCAAGACTCTGATAAATCCCAAGTCACACGGGACTGGATTACTAACAATGCCACATAAGGCATCCCCACTTCTATAACCTTCCTCCCCGACACCATCTTATATTTCTCATCCAGATCCAAATCAACTCTGATTTGATTTAGGGTTTTGTCAGAAAACCTTTCCACAAATAACTTTCCCGAGATGATGGACACCTCCCCGAGGTTCCATCCTACGCAAGATTGAGTATTTCATAACATATATCCAAAGTTTTATTTTTCCTAAATTGGCACTAACTTAACTACTATACTCTAGTTTCCCGATGGCGTAACAACACCGCTAGAGGGATTATTCCTAAGGCGACAAGGAAGGTAGATTGACAACATGCAATAATAGGACATAGCTACGTCTAACATAAAATAATGGTATCTTCAACATAGCATGCAGGGTTCGCAATCAACATCAGTAAGTTTGAAATATAAGGTTCAACATGATCAAGGCGGGGATGCTTGCCTGGCAGGTATTGGCCTTACCTTGGCGTTGCAAAAGAGCTCGGCATCCTTTCCACAGTTCGTCAAACATCGGAACTACACGTGGTAAAAGGTGTCGAATAAACCATGGCGCAGGTTACCCGAGTGGCACCTGGTTACCCGAGTGGCTTAGGTCTAGCTAGTGTCACTCTGGGGGAATACCCTCAAAATTCACATCAAAACCAGAGCACAGGCTATAGCGCTTCGGTCCCGAGTCGTTTGGTGTCCGACTAGTGGCCCACTGGAGGCGCACTACTGCGTGTCGCATCCCGTTGTCTTCTCAGCGCCCTGCCGCCTTTTCGCATTCCCAGCGCCCGGAAACGCCGCCTCATCTTCTTAGCCCACGCCGTCGCCATCATTTCACCCATAACGCCACCACATTGTGCACGCATCTACTCTCCCATCCTAGCTGGCTGCATCCAGATCGGAAATCAAAAACCCTAGATCCGGACCGCCACCGCTGAATGCCCACCATCATCAAGGAGGTGGATTTGTTGGGAGAGGAGGAGAACTCAGTGCCGCGGTCCACATTCGACGAAGAGAGCTATCCAGTTGATCCGATGGCGGTTTGGGCGAAGTCCACAGCGACACGGGTTTTCCCACTCCCAACACGGGTGAGGTCATTGTCTTCGCCTCCTTCTTCTCTCGGGGTATCTCAGTTCCAACCCACCCTTTCCTGCATGGGCTGCTGTACTTCTACGGATTAGAGCTGCAAAACATTAATCCAAACAGGATGCTGCACGTGGCCTGCTTCATCACCCTGTGCGAGTGCTTCTTAGGAATAGAGCCGCACTTCGCCTTGTCGAAGCAGCTGTTTGTCGTCAAGCCCCAGCCAACCAAGAACAGCCCGGCTGTGGTAGGGGGCGCCGGGTTCCAGTTGAGGGCCGGCGTTGTTAAGAACTATCTAGATCTTCCCTTCCAGTCATCCAACAAGGGATGGCACTCAGAGTGTTCTATTGCTCCAACCTCGAGTCTCCACTTCCGAGGTTCGAAGGTCAACCTCCCAAGTGCAAGGTGAGCTGGACAGAGCTTCCAAGAGATTGGGAACACCCCGGGGTCGAAGTCCTTCAAGGGCACCTTGCCCGAGTGCTTCAGGCTAGAGTTACTGGGGTCAGAGTCATCTCGACCTTCATCAGCTGCCGGATCCAGCCCGCAAAGCTAAGGGTCCATCTGATGTACGAGTACATCAACCAACAGGATGTGACCCGGGAATCAGCCGACGTGTTCTCAGAAGAAGAAGTACGGCGCCGAGTCGGGAGGCTGATGGCCCAAGGAACGAACCTGGAACCTCCGAGCACCCGACGCCCTTCAGTCTGGCCAACCCCCCAAGTAAGGTGAGCGATCAATCTTCTGACATTGTTATTTACAGTTTGTGCTGTAGTCGAGTCATACTCGGACTGCGTTTATGCAACCCGACTTCGCAGGATCTCTGCGGGTTCAGCTCCAAGGCTCCTCTTCCAGAGAATGAGCCTTGGAACTAGCCACCATACACCGGCATCCCTAGCGGCGGGCAGGCACTGCAGGGGAGGGCCAAAACATATACCGCTAGCACTGAGTCATTGAAGGGGGGACACCCACGGTGGGGGAGCCCAGTACCCCACCGC
>JAGXJF010004545.1:0-28042 GCA_019208055.1 Stipa capillata | reverse complement strand
GTACTGCAGCATCAGTACCGCCATGAAAAATAAAAGTAGTCTGACTTGATAGATGTCATGCAAGTTGCCGAAAACAAGATGTGATTATGATAAATAACCACAACTCTTGCCACATAGGAACCACGACTGGGCACAAAGCTCATGCAGCCGGTTGGAATGTGAAAAAGCCCACCTTTAAGAACAAAGGTCAGAAGGGGAAGAAGGTAAATGCTTATAAGAGACAGCCTTACCCTCAACAATAGAAGAGGGGAAGAAAGATTAAGGAGAGTGAGAAGCCATATGGTTTGTAGGATCAGACTTGCTTCTGTTGTGGAATGTGGGAACAATTGTCCAAGACTTGCTACACCCTCCAGCATCTCATTGAAGCTTTCTATCAGAAGAATGAGAAGCAAAAGAAGATGGAGGCCACTTTGCTATCACTAAGGAGATGAATATAGAGCAGGAAGCACTTTGTCACACCCCGATTTTCCAAAACCCAAAAATTGGGACTTTCAAAAAACTTTTTACTAATAACGCTAACTAAAGTACACCCGATTAAAACTTTACATCAAATCATTCTAACCCTAAAGCAAATCAGGCCAAGATCTTCCACCTTTGATCCCCTTCCTTTTCCTAGTCGGTGTAACCTAGACCGACGTCTGTAGCTACATTCTCAGCCGGTACTCCCGTGAAATTGACATGTATATACATCATGAACCTATTCCGAATGACGTGATCTTTGGCCACATACTTCGATATGAAGTATCGTAAGTGTATGCACGTATATACTGCTTTTGTATATACGCATATACGCAAAACCCTAACCCCTTCTTCCCGAGCTATGGAACAAAACCCTGACGCATCGTTGGCTCTGCCACAATCCTATGCATATGTATGAGCATACCGGCAATACTTTCCCGAGTCCTAACTTCCATGACTTCCTACCAGTATACTGGCTCCATCTCCACCCTATATACGCTTAATTTTCAAGCATATGTGGATATATACACTGGAAACCTTAACTCATTTCTTTCGAGCTAAGGAAAGATCCAAGGCCCTAATTCTTTTGTCCTGGTTTTCTGAAAGCTTGACATTCCTATCCTTGTCTGATTTACCTGACTCTGGTAATGTGTTCTAATCAGGATGTCCGAGGGAAAACATTCTTCTAGTATTAGGGCAGACATGACTAATCAGTATCATACCATTTTCCTAGTGTCTCCTTATGCAAATCCTTTCATCTGATGAAAACCAGCACACCAAATATATACGTGCTCGTACACGTGCATGTGGCACTGACTCCGTCACCCGCACAGCTGAAACCAGCTCGGGATAAAATAAAGACTAACAACTCATGCACTATTAACCTCTCTCCCTTCTGCCGTCGGTTTTTCTTGTACAAAGTGCCACCTCTTTCCCTTTTTACCGCGTTCGGTGCCAACCTTTCCCTGGTGTTCGTTACCACCTCCTGACACACCGAGACACGTCCTTGTCTTTCTGAAACCGGTGCCATTTTCCCTGTGCCCCTAAGACACCTCATTCATTTCTATAGCATATCTCTGCACCAGTGCACTGTCTCACTTTTATTCCTTCACTCCTTGCTCGATGTTCTCTTGCCAACTCATGCACCGAGAGGTGCATAACTCCCCTTGCTGAACCTGCCACGCATCCTCATCTCCTGAAATTGGTGCCTACTTTCTCCTATGCACACTGTCACCTTTTCTTTGCTCAGTGCTGGCCATTAACTCTCTACTACTCATACCAACTGGGTACTGCAATTAATCTAAACTGAACTGCCCAACTATTTCTACCCGAACACCTTCCCCTATTCCTTTCTTCCTTCTCCTTTAGTCTCTCTCTACTACCCTGTGTACAGTGCGATGCCCCCACATCTGAATTCGGTGCCAACCCTCACTATGCTGCTATAGTACCAATTAACTGCCCGTCCACCCCCTCCTAAATCATCTTGCATCCTCTACTAAACCTTCAAACCGAACTTCAGCTGCTATCCTTCTTTGAACTACACTCACCTCAAGCAACAATCTGAGATCTCTACTTCTTTTCCTCTTGTTCACTTCCTCCCGCACTCATCTCTTCTCTCAGGCGTACACCTTCTCCCCTACTAATCCCAGCACTGGAACTCTCCTCTTCCCATCGGCTTCCTAAATCCACGTCTGGCACTTCAGCCCTTGGAAGTTATTCCCGAACACTGGAGTTTTTCCCCTTAGTGCCGTTCTTCCCCAGCTCCGGCCCCGAGTTCATCTGCAGCCAGTCGATCAACTCCCTCTCCGCAGTCTCTTTTTCCTTCTCCACTCAGTCACCTCACAGTACAGCAAGCGCCCGAGCTCCACTGCCGAACAGCTCCGTTTCTTCACCCAAAACAGCCACGCCTTGAATCAGTCCCGAGCTCTATCTCCCTCCCCATTTCTTCCTCTCCTATTCTTCCACTTGAGCAGCCCCAATCCTATTTCTTTTTTTCTCAGCTTCTTCTTTAACCCGAGATCCATCCTACCTCTGCTCACCTCCACACCTCTCTTCTCTGCCATTCCTCCATGGCTGAGCTTCGGCTGCCATTTCTTCTCTAGCACCCTTCCTCAACTTCCCGTGTAGCGAAAGAATCCTCCGAGCTCCAGCACAAGCCAACCGAGCTATCCATTTATTCGGAACACCCCGAGCACCTACCACCATTACTCCCTCATCCCTAGCTCAAAAATCTCCCTGCAACTGCGCTCGCAATCAGCTCCTCTCTACTTCAGCCGAGCTACCTCACTCGGTTTCCTCACCTCCTCACTTGCCGCGGCCGACGAACTACCCGAGCTGCCGTCCAAGCCAAGCGCAGCTCTGCCGTCGCCGCTGCTGGACTGGCTGAGGCAACCCCCAAGCGCCGCCGGGTGCGCTGCTTCCCTTGGCCCCCGCCTTGCGCCCCAACCAGCTCACCTTGCCGCCAACTGGACTCCTCCCCTCACCCCACCTAGGTCACGATGGCGCCGACGAGCCACCCTTGCCATGCCTCCCTCAGCGGCACCGCAACGCCGCCTCGCTCAGCTCAACAAGTTCAAGGAATTGACTACGACGAGACATTCTCTCCCGTAGCGATGCTTAAGTCTGTTCGGATTCTTCTAGCGATTGCTGCATATTTCGATTACGAGATATGGCAAATGGACATCAAAACAGCGTTCCTGAATGGGAAGCTAACCGATGACGTGTATATGATACAGCCCGAGGGTTTTGTCAATCCAAAGGATGCTGGAAAGGTATGCAAACTTCAGAGATCTATTTATGTACTGAAGCAAGCATCACGGAGTTGGAGTCTTCGCTTTGATGAAGTAGTCGAAGGGTTTGGCTTCATCAGGAATGGCAAAGAGGCTTGTGTTTACAAGAAAGTAAGTGGGAGCGCAATAGCATTTCTAATACTCTATGTAGATGACATATTGTTGATTGGGAATGATGTATCTTTTCTTGACAATATTAAGACTTCGTTGAAAAATAGTTTTTCAATGAAAGACTTAGGCGAGGCAGCATACATATTAGGTATAAAGATCTATAGAGATAGATCAAAGCGCCTAATAGGGCTAAGCCAGAGTACATATATAGATAAAGTACTGAAAACTCCAAGAAGGGGTTCTTGCCGATGTCGTATGGGAAAAGTTTGAGCAAGAATCAGTGTCTTTCGACAACTGATGAGCGAGAACGCATGAGTAAGATTCCATACGCATCCGCGATTGGATCAATCATGTACCTAGGTACCGGATGGTTGCTTTGGGGTCATCAAACGTTACTCCGTAACTGGGTAATTATAAAGGTGATTTTCAGGTACACCAGAAAGTATATCGTGGTTCTAGATATGTCAAGACTGGGATTTGCCCATCCGGCGATGGAGAGATACACTCTGGGCCCACTCGGTATTACGGTGTCCAGCATCGCCTGGCCAAGTATTGTGACTAAAAGGTTAGTCACGGGGATACCGGAATACGAAAACGAGAAAAGAGTACAAACCGATAACGAGGATAACTAGGTATAGTGATCAAGGAGTTGATCACAGGGATACCATAAAAGTCTCGCCTCGGGTTGTGTAATGTATCGTGAGGCAAAAGGATGATATGCGGTAATACGAGGTTCGCTCGATAAAGATCTTCGATGATATGTGGGAGTTGTTATGGGTGTCCAGATCCCGCTGACGATTATTGACCAGAAGGTGTTCCGGACATGTCCACATATACTCAAACCTATAGGGTCACACGCTTAACGTTTTAGCGACATTTAGGAATGCTACGATTTATGGAGAACGAGAGAGAAGAGTTCCAAAAGTGTTTCGGATGATCTGGAAAGTGTTCCGGAGGTCCCGGATGGTTTCGGTGATGTCCGAAAGTGTTCCGGAAAGTATCGGAAGGTTCTAGAAGGTTCTAGAATATGGAGGAAGATTCTGGAAGGTCTGGAAGGTTTTGGAATATTCTGGAAGGTTCTGGAAGACTCCTACTGGGCTGCAACCCCCTTTTCTTGGGGGGCAAGGCAGCCAAAGGGGGGTTGTCCGAATTGGACTCTAGTTTGGACTCCCTGGTGGAGGTGGATTCGATCTCCTCCTGAGGGCTGGACTCTACCCCTTGGCCACCTATATAAGGAGGGGGGGAGGCGCACAAGGGAGTTGAAAAAAGCAGCCCTAGCCCCTTGGCCGAAACCCTAGGCAGCCGCCACCTCTAGATTGGCCGCAGCCTCCTCTTCCTCTCTCTTATAGATTGGATCTAGTACAGCTGCCGTTGCGCTGCTGCTTCTCCTTCTTGTAGATCCCCACTGTTCTTGTGTGCTGGTCCATACATTACCGTGGTGTCACTGATCCGGTACGCGTGGATACCTCGGAGACGTCGTACACTTCGGCGTTCGATCGGGCGAACTATTCGCGAGGAGATCACTCTCGCGGCTGGGAGGTATAACCTAGCTGCGGGAGTCTGCAGACTTCATTGACATCGTCAACTTCTCCACTGTATTGACGTGGTCGGCGAAGGTATGATATCGTTGCCTGCACCTCGATAGTGAATTTTGGTTTGGCTCGTGTACGGTAAATTTTTGTTTTGCGTAGCACGTTCCCCAACAGCATGTGCTAGGTGTTTAAAGTCCTAGAGATCCACCGGCGCCGGGCGTTTGGGTGTGGATTCGACACAAAGGTGGGGAGTCCCATTTTTGGTCCGGGACGCAAAAGTTGGGTCAACCACCTAGCGGGTCCAGCTCTAGTATGGAAGCGGGTGAAGGTCTCGTTGTAATAATCCTGCCGGCACACCTCGCAAAGTGTGCTCATCGAGCTCTGGCAACAAGAGGGACTTACATCTTGTGGGTAAAGCCGTACAACCTCTGCACAGTGTTAAAAACTATTCGAATAGCCGCGTCCTCGATCATGGACATGAACTAGCAAGGCCACACATTGGTTAGACTAAGTTTTGTTTGCAAAAGCTTGGGAAAGGGATTAAGGATGTGGGCATGATGTGTCCACAGGGTGCAATTTACGATATACGGCTGGTAGCAAGGAATTGCAGGAGAAGGAGGCCAGCCGTGCTATCTAGGATAGCACGGGCCGAGCACTGAGTTGAGGAGGCTAGCTGTACTATCCGGGATAGTACGAGCTGGGCAATATGATGAAGAGGCTAGTCATACTGCCCGGGGTAGTATGGACTGAGCTATCACGAGAGATAAAAAGGAGATAGCTGGGTCTACCCCAAGAGAAGTTTCATTGCTTTGAGTTGTTCTGATTTGCAAAACTGCTTTGGAATCTACTATTCTCGTATTTGAATTGAAAACTTACATTTTCGCACAACTGGCAACTTAGGTTAGAGCTATTCCCTTGACTCACACCCTGCATACTATAATGCTATATATTCTCCTGAGGGAATAGCTTGCGAGTACATTCCATGTACTCACCTAGCTTGTTGATTTGGCCAGACGAAGGAGACATCACGTCCGAGGATATGATTACAAACGCGAAAGCTAGGGCATAACCCCAATCAGTTGCCTGTCGGGCATATTGATGGGCCACATCATCGCTTGTTAGGCTACATGTATCAGACAATCGACCTTGACGGTCTATTTCCATATTGTATATTGATATATGTATGTATGACCATGATATACAGGTTAACTTGCGCGTACCGGCTACTGATCCAGGGACCGGTGCAGTAATCATAAAGGAGTATCCGGCCTTAAAACCGGGTACGCCACACACTTGCTCTTGTAAAAACTCATGAAGAGAAAGTTGAGACCCCATGAACACCGATGATATTAATAACATGGATATTGAGATAGCCGATGTCACCCATGTGGGGAAGACGGCCGCACTCCCTGAAGCGGCCTAACCATGCAGCAGAGCCCACTAACGTTCAGATCCAAACAGAGGTTGATGCAACTTCTCGTGATTATTTTAAGTACCTGGGCGTACTTTAATAAATTCTATAAGATATTCCTATAGTGGCTCTTGCATCCGAATAATAAATAATCGTGTGTAAGCTCTATGAGAGAAAATATTCTTAAGTTTGATGTGTGCATGCAGATATATATTATCAATATTTATAATAAGTCAGACTCTATTATTAAAGTTTTGTTATGCAGCTTCTTCCTTTACTGGATATTTGTTAAATTCAATTCTTTAATTCTTCCTCTGCAGGGCAAGGAGATTTGCTTACCTAGATTAATAAACAAAATAATAAGCAAGGGAGCCAGTTGAGACCTGGTACACCTATGGAGCCAAAGCTTAATGATGTTATAGACATGAATCTTCCTATGAAAGAAAGCCACCAGCTAGGAAGTATGTGCACACATTAATGCTGGAGACTAAAGAATCCAGTACCGACAAAGGAAAAATAGTGGGATATTGGAAGGGGGTCACGAAGAAGCTCCTCATGAAGAGATTATATCAACCATATTGATATGCAAGGAAAACAGGCAGGAAAATGCATGAAAACCATGATGAAGAAAGGAGAAGTATTTATGGCAAACAGCTCACTCCTCCCCATGTAATCTAAGTGCTTGTGTTAAAACTTTGGTCAATGCTAGAATTACCTTTCTATTTAATCTCAACGAAAAAATGAATGATATCATTAATGTATGTGGTATAAAACTATGCTACTTCCTATGCAAAAAAGGCTACACCAACAATCAGGGCTATCCCTATATATTTATACAGAATTCTCGAAATGACTTTTGTAAAATAAAGGTCTTTGTTGATGATTTATATATTATGGTGACAACATAAGATAGAAGAAGCAAGTCGATCCGTGTCGAAACCAAAACTTGATATGAGATAACAGAGATCTAGGTAAGATCGAGATATGCTTAAACTTATATCTCATACAAAATCCACGAAGCGATATAATACATCACCTTGATTAATCTCGTTTGAATGGATGCTAACACAATACAAACTACTTTACACATATGAGTCGAGAAGACTCGTAGAGAAACTCTAGTTTAGGGATTGGAACTCATACTTTGGATTTTTTTATTAAACTATACACGCATATATGACTCCAGGTAATTGACTGTACTTTAAGAATGCACGGAGACTTATAACACAATCATCTACCTTATCCAATGTTTCCGTAAAGTTGAAACGGCTTATGTAGCACAACTAAGATTGGTTATACTGCACATTAGTATCATGTACTATTACATAAATGTACCACACACATTATTCATGAATGAATAATGTAGAGGGCACACTAGAATGGCAAGAGAGGCTTGTCACAATTTCTAGAATTAATTGTGATAAGGGAACTAAGAAGATTATATATTATGTATAGTCATATTCTGTACGTAAATAATATCATCCATAATGTTCTTCTAGAAACATCCTAGCTAGACGTGAAGATTCTGATGGGAGCCATCTTGAGGGAGAGTAACGCAAAAGAAAATTTTAATCATCATACTCGAGCTATGAAAGTTCATAATTTTGATTTACTCAGAAAAATTAAACAAAAACAATTACCTTGTTCTATAAAATATTTTCTACAAAGAATAATGTTGATTAAGAGCATCAATTCTCAAAGGCTTAGTTAGAGTGGAAATTCGCTTCATATGCATGCATAATTTAGGGGGAGAAATTCCTAATTAACAAGAATTAACCAATTAATATAGTAACGAACATTACAAGAAATATCACTCATTGATTAATTAAATCAATCGAAGATTAATCAAATTTAGATGGTTGCACTCTTTTTTCCTTTAATGAGTTTTCATGAAAGTTTCTCATTCACAAGGTTTTTAATGAGACAACTAGTGCATTATAATGCATGAATGCTATTTGCTCTTTCTCCAATTTTTCTCACTGAATTTTTTAGAGTTTTAATGAGCCATGGACATTTCGTAGTAATTGTCCAGTAGAAGTGTTATGAAACCGAGCCTCCTAAGAGGTGAACTGGCTGGCGCATCGCACCTCTACAACTCATGTGGTCAATTACCTAAATCTTAATCATCATGTGGATGATCTATAAATAGAGATGTGTTCTCCATATTATTTTACATATATCATTGAGAGATTATACTCGTGAGAACAGATCTAGTCTATATTTAATATCTATTTTACTTTTTATATATGTCTAATATACTAATTATATATTAATTATATATTTATCAAATCACACGTCATGATGTTAGTTTCACGATAATATTAACCCCTAACGGTAGCCAACCCGTGGGCAGGAGTTGGCAGAATCAATCGAGCTGTGGCTCTCGCTACCTTTCGACCTAGCTCGTGGTAGTGATCGGTGGTTTGGTTTCTTCTAACGTTCCTTCAGTTTTCTTTTTCCGCTGAGTACAGGTAGACGCACCCGCAAGCACACGTCTAAAATTGATTGAGGAACATATCCGGGATCTCGCCAAGTTGATATCGTATAATGATCATGGACGAGAAACCATCGACCAATTAGACTTGTGGATCCATCCCAATCTCGCAAGCTCAGGGTATATTTAGAGGGCTGGAATTACGAAAGAAATCCACATGGGACAATCCAACTGCCGCAGTAATTTTTTGAAAAAAGAGAGCTACCACGGTGATTTAGACTAATTCCCACATTCTAAACGAGGCGTTGCACCATCCATGCACAGCATCTGAGATCAATCACACGACAAGATACTACTCCTACTAGATAATGTTGTCCCGTTTAAGCTAGACAGGGAAATAGGAAGTATGCTGTTTTCGAGTTATATCCTAGGATAGGAATTACAAAATATTCTGTAGCAAATAGCCTGTGCTCTCACTATCACATCTGCTCCTCCCTCAATCCTGGCACCTAAATTCACATCAATTCTTAATTCTTGTTTTAGGATCACAGCTTGCTATGGAAGTGGAATGATCTTATTACAATCGTCATTTTTAAACATGGATGGTTAACACCAGTTATGTTTCAGTGAAATTACTTGATTGAGAGGAGGATGGTCATAGGTCAGAACAAGAAATAACGGCAGTAAGAGCAGCTTTTTTCGCAAGAAGTCTCTGTCTGGCATAAGCTTGACCACCCAAATGTGACTAAGGTACTATTTGGCTCAATAAGTTATTGTGTTTCTTTCTAAACAAAATTGTTAATCTGATTTGCTGTTACAACATGCATCAATTTAATGCAAGTTCAGAAATTCTTGAAGAAACAGTGATGACATGATATGAATCTCGAATTTTGAGACTCGTTACAATTGGCGATACTTATTTGTCTAAATGCCATACCAGGGGCACTGCAGTGATAAATTTGTTAACTGTCTCTGTACTGTAACATTAGCTTCCTCAATTATATCTCTAATGTAGTAAGAACTTGTCAGTAAGTCCAGTATTAGCAATTATAATAGCAGCCTTATTATCTTATATACTCTATTACTAGCAACGTATCATCATCAAAGCAGACCAAACATAATTTTTCAGTAAAAAAAGAAGTGTTGACATGTATGGATGCTCTCACTCCTCACTTGTCAATTGTCATGCTACTATGCAGTTTTTTTGTTTATGTAATCTGTATATCAGATTCCAAATGACCCATCCAATGCTTGAACCGTAGCTTGGCAGTTGATCTAGTATATTCCTGCCGGTTATATCATTCTTGCAGCTATCTTCATTTCTGTATTACTAAGATACTTGACAAGTACTGCTTTTTTCCATATTAAACATGAAATTTTTTAATTAGTAATTGCATCTTTTTGTTGGTCAGCAGCCCTAACAACAGCTTCACTTTTCCTGTGCAGTTTATAGGGGCCATTATGGGTGCTAGGGATCTAAATATTCAGACAGAAAATGGACATGTTGGCATGCCAAGTAATGTCTGCTGTGTTGTTGTGGAGTACCTTGCTGGAGGTGCACTAAAAACATTTCTGATAAAGAACAGGAGAAGGAAGTTGGCTTTTAAAGTTGTGGTCCAAATAGCTCTTTACCTTGCCAGGGGTAAGTAGTTAAGTGCATTCTCACCAGTCTTGCTTCTGAAATCCTTTTTCTTTTCTTTTTTTAGCTCCCAAAAGCTTCAAAAAATTTCATTGATTTGAAGAGTACTGACTTTTATAATCTGATTAAGTTATCTTCACTCAAAGAAGATTGTGCACCGTGATGTGAAGACTGAAAATATGCTTCTTGACAAAACAAGAACTTTAAAAATTGCTGATTTTGGTGTTTCTTGTCTTGAGGCTTCAAACCCCAGTGATATGACAGGCGAAACAGGCACCCTTGGTTACATGGCACCTGAGGTACCTTTTCTTGTACGATGACTATTCATTTTGTCCCTCAGAGCTGCTCTTCTGTTTCATTTTGTCGTTACTTGTCTAATTCTAGCATATATGGCATTTTTGCGTCAAACAGTTATGTGTGCCTCCGACCTAGGAATCATAGTCCTTGTGTATGCTAGCCACCTTGCATGTTTACATGCCTTATATTGGCATCTGATGTGCAGGTTCTCAACGGCAATCCTTACAACAGGAAATGCGATGTTTATAGCTGCGGGATTTGCTTATGGGAGGTATACTGCTGCGATATGCCGTACCCAGATTTGAGCTTCTCAGAGGTCACGTCCGCCGTTGTTCGTCAGGTATGAACCTACTGGTAGATTGCTTGTTTATCTGCTGATTTCTGAACTAATCCAACCCTTGATTTACAGAACCTGAGGCCGGAGATACCACGCTGTTGTCCAAGTTCTTTGGCAAACGTGATGAAACGCTGCTGGGATGCGAACCCTGACAAGCGACCTGAGATGGCTGAGGTGGTGTCCATGCTGGAGGCGATCGACACATCCAAGGGCGGAGGCATGGTCCCTGTGGATCAGCCGAGAGGGTGCCTCTCGTGCTTCCGACAGCACAGGGGCCCTTGATGGATGGATGTCTGGATGGATCATGCAGCGTGCCTCTCGTGCTTGCAGATTGACCTCTAGATCTCGTGTAAGTTGATTGCATTTGTTTTAATTTAAGGTAAGCAAACTGGTTGATGGAGCTAGTGTGCTTGTAATCCTTGGTTTGACGAGCCCCTCTGATGTAAATTCCCTGTCCATCACTTCTGTTTATATCAATGAAAGAACCGGCTCGTTCGTCTATGTTTCCTATGAAGATATTTCACCATGATCTGCAAATATTTTGTTCGTATCTTCTTCTTCTTACTTTAGTGTTTTGTACTTTAAAAGCGTGCTAGGAATGTAATTTTACACAGGGAACAGTTCAATTGCTGTAGGAACCTGAAATAAAAATCCTGCATTTCAAACAGGGTGCGTGTTACATGGTTATTTTCCTACTTTTAATAGAACACTGTTTTTGAGGCTTCAGCCATTTCAGAATTAAGAAAACTAGTTTAAAAAAAGAGAGAGAATCAAGAAAAGTACATGAAAAAACTAATTCGATGTCATCCGATGTGTTCTCCATGATGGTTGCAGACATATAAAAAAGGTTTCTTACAGGTTGAAAAACGAAGAGAAATCAAGAAATAGTCCTGTACATGAAAACGTCTCGCCGTTGACAATATGCACCCCACCCACTAATGAGTTGACCTGGCAGAATAGAATAGGCAGAAACATCAAGTGACAATGAGAGTCTGATGCCGGTGCTCACTTGCAGGACCCAATCTAGGATATGTATTTGATGATTTGATCACAGATTAGTGTCGTGCGTTGTAATGGCTCATGCTACAATAATTCTCATCCATAGCCATCGTAGTTTTCATTTTGGATTATTCTGTAGAACTATACATGACCAACCCATCCTGATGGGTGTGATGAGGCGCAATTGTTTATGTTACAAGGCAGCTGTAAGATTCTCTGTTGCTAACAATATTGATCTGCTCATAACAACCATACTTTTATTTAATTTTTGGACACAAGCAGCAAAAGCCTCTAGGAATGCCTGGAAGGGACGGCTATATAGATTCCTTGCATCTTCCTAACCTAGCTGGTGCAGAGCTAGCTGATAAAAGAAATCATGCCTTCCTGTGGGCCGTGGACCATCTTTTTGTCCTGCAAGCAAGTCAAAGATGAATCGCGTTTGGACACTTGAAGGCTGTCGATCGATCAGCCTGTCACACGATATGTGTAAAAGGAACAATTTTGCACCATATATTACCGTGAATTGGCCCCAGAAAAATACATGAAAGAACATAATTACTCCACTATTTAGCATGCATGTAACATTTTTATGTGGCTACTTTGTCTTGGTGTAAACTACGTACGAAATCCAATGTATGTAAATTTTACAATGGAACGTCAAAACTATCAACATGCACGCACGAATGACGACAACATTCTGATATCAACAGCAGTACAACTCTGCTAAGAAAAGGGAAATAGCACAAAAGTTCAGTTACAATAGAACTATCCTCGGAACTACAGACAAGTTTATCGTGACTATTAATTACAAGAAAAAGTTTATTTTCAGTCAAAGTCTAATTCGATCCCTCAACTCTAATAACCGGATATGCTTAGTCCCTATGTCAAAATTGTTTAGATTTGATCTCTTGTCCCACTAAAAACTGTCTTGACGATGATATAACGGCGGATTCACACACGTGACATCCCAGTTAGCACGACAAAAAAAAATTTTGAATACTTTTTCTTTTGGAAAACTAAGATAATTCAAAACGAAAATAATAGATTAAAAATTCATTAAAATGTAAAAAAAATCTTTTTCAGAAACTGAATAACCAGAAATAGAAAATTTAAAGGAAAATAAAAAAATATTCCTGAAAAATTACTAAAAAATCTAAGAACATTTATGACTTTTCTTTTTCTAAATTTTCCTCTTTTTCCTATATTTTTTTATTTTTTTCTGACTAGGTTACCATGTGAACGAAACAACTGTCACATCATCGTTAAAACCGTTTTCAGTGGAGTTCTAGACGGTTTTGACAGTTAAGCGATCAAAGATGTCGATATTAAAATTAAAAAAATTAAATTAGATTTTTACAATAATCAAGAGATAAAAATAGTATTTTTCCTAATTACAAACCATCCGTCACATAAACGCCTAGAGTATCCCAGACCCAACAACGGCATCTCCACAACCGAAAACCTTCACAGATTGATTCTCTCTCAAAAGAGGTTCCAAGTGCAGTTAATAAAGCTAACCTTCGCCTTAAAAAAAAGCTAACCTCACAGGTGCAACAAAAAAAAACAGAATTGCTATTTCTCAGTCGACTAGAAATTTTTATTTCTCAGTCGACCCAGTTGCACATTTTTTATACCTAAGTTGCATGTGCAACTAGGTATAAAAAATGTATAACTGCTCAGTTATGCTCAATTGCACATTTCTAGACCTGAAATTACAACCAACCGCCTGATCCTATACCAATAGCTAAACGAGAACAGCTCCATCACCACAGCCTCTAGTCCCTGGCTCCCCTCGGCCATCACCTCCCTGAATTCCAGTTTCTACAAGGGAACCCAAGATCGCAACAAACTAGAAACACCTAAAGACCACATGATTTCGATGATAGAAGTTTCTTTTGTCAAAAATAACATCTTTAGGACATAACCAACACATTGTTGTTGCCCCAACTAGTATATGAGATGGTAGTACCTCCTCAAGCCATTCAGTGACTATCACAACACTAGTGAAATGTATATTCTTTGCACTTCTCGGTATTACAGTTTCAAATATGATTTACTCTACCAGTCCAAAATAATTACGCAGTTTTATTATATAAATACCTGGTTTGAGAGTACTTTTATATTAGTGTCACATCGTTTCAAATGAAATTAATAGAGGTTTTTGTCTGTCTATCTCTTTCGACATAGAGATCGAGAGGCAATAAAGCTCTTTTTATCTTAAAGAATCAATAGGGATTTTTTTTAGTAAACAAAAATTTCTCATTACATACACTGTGGCACTGTGCACATAGGATCCTGATTATCATAAGGAAAGAAAACAAGTCACAAGCTGAACCTTGCGGAACGATTCTCTCACGTCTTTGTCATGAAAAGCGGCAACCTGCTTTGTTTCTCTCTCTCTCTCTCTCTCTCTTGGTATTCCCCATAGAGAAGTCATGGAAGAGTGATTCTCTCACCTCTACGTCCAAGGAAGCACTCCCTCACTGCAAACTTTCACCTTGTCAAGTACTTGTATGGCAAAGTACTTGTGCCGCATCAAGCTTTGTCACTACTCTCGTGCATAGACACAATGAAGTCCTGGACGGAGTCACAGAGATGCAATGGTCAACGGCGGCTCGTAACATCTAGGCCTCCCGTGTGGCTCCCACCGGCGAAAATGCTTCTCCCTCCTCGAGCTCGACATCATCTTAGTTGTTGACTCCCTATATTAATCTTATGTAGTGAGGATGAAGGTCCTAGAAGAATGTGGATTGGTTGTGCCCGAATAGTGTACACCGTGAATCCCTTCACTCTGGACCATCAGATTGGACCCAATCAATGGATAGGTTTCCTTCTCAACTCTAGTTCAAATTTGATAAACTGTATAATAGTATAGATATGGGAAACACCACATGGTGGACCAAACCAAAGGCAATGTGGATTATACTCTCTACTAATCGGGCAATAGGAAAATCAAAAAAGAAATGTTGTATCATATCATTTTGATCACAGAAACAACAATCTTACTCCTAGTCAATTGCATTTTGCTATCTTTTGTGAGAACCACTCTCCGTCCTAAATACCTCATGAGTGGCGCTTTCAGCTTCCACAAATGTTCACACTAAAACTGGGTGTAGTTACTCATGAGGGTCTGATACATCAATTGGACTACAAAACTACCACTCCGATGTAAAGATCAATGGGATTCATCTTACTGGGTTGTTTAAATTGCGGTGGACACCTGAAAAGCATGGTCAGTTAATATAGCTAGTTTAGGCCCGATTATCGCTCACCAAAAAAAAATGTTGAAAGGAACAATCGCAAAGACTTGTTCCACCATGGCATGTCTCTTTCTTGCAAAATTGTAGGGAGTAGGGTATTGTAAATAAAGTGGCTCATTGCCTAACCAGATACCATCCCCAAACCAGGTTTCGGGACCATTCTATATATTAAACTTGTCCAATTGGAAGAAAAATTGCTTAATCTTCATAAGGCCTGCCCAAAACTGGGAGTCTCTGCAACAGAATTCCGCTTGTGAGAATGTTTTGCTCTAAAGCTACTTATTTTTAGAAGGCGATGCCAAACTCCGTCCTCGATTTTAAATTTCGAATGCCTAACCCTCCTTACTCCTTTGGCCGACATACAATGCTCCATTTAGCTGGATGATATTTATGTTTGTGGCTATCATTTTGCCAATAAAAATAGGATTAGTAATAATCCAACATTTTCCATACCCCTTTATGAACCTCAAAGAATGATGACATGAAGATTGGTAGACTGGATAAATGGAATTTATGAGCACCAATCTACCAGCATAGATAGATTATTGCCTTTTCAGCTACCGAATCTCTCTTCAAAAAGATTTTCAATTGCTTTTCACTCGTCGTTCCTGAGCTTCCTATAATGCATTGTGATGCTAAGATATCTGGAAGGACCCCCCCCTTCTCCCTGCTCACAACCAAAAAGTGTACTAGGTCTCCCATTCTTTAGCCTTAGCAAAAAAGAAGCTCACTCTTGTGAAAGTTTATCTCGAGCCCTGAGAGTTGCTAGAAAGCACATAGAATGAGTTTATGGTTCTTGACTTGCTCAATATCATGATCCATGTAAAAGATGGTATCATCAACATACTAAAGGATAGGTAGACCATCCTGGACCAAATGAGGTGCCACTCGTGAGATAATACCGTTGTCCTTACCCTTTTTGAAATGATGGTCAATGCATCCACAACAATGTTAAAAAAGAATGGGTGACATAAGGCCGCCCTGTCGCAAGATCTTCTTTGTCTAAAAAAAAGGCTTACACTTTGAATGAATTGTGTAATCTAATTACACCATATGGGAGAAAAACCTTTCAATTTCAAGGTCTGATGGAGAAAAGGCACCTTAATCTTGTCGTAAGCTTTCTCGAAGTCAACCTTAAAAATAACACTATCCAGTTTCTTTTTGTACATCTCATGCAACGTCTCATGTAACATGACCATTCCCTCTACGATGTTTCTACCTGGCATGAATGCTGTTTAACTAGGTCTAACAACGATTCGGCTACCCGAATATGGTTGGTGCCAACTTTAGTGAAAATAATGGAACTGATATTCAACGCATATTTATCTGTATTATTGTATTTGCCTGGCTCAACGATAACTCCCCGGAAATATATAAATAAGAGAAAAGCAAAAATTTCCAACATGGAACCAACGGCTCCTTGACAAGGCGCAAAATAAGGAGCGAGCAATACCATTTTCGTCATGCTGCAGTCATCTCCTTGAATTATAGCTTTACAATTCCGGTGTCAGGCTCAGGAACAGGGGCATCAAGCAAAGAAAGCACACGCATGAGAGAACAGAGTCTTCCTCGGTTTAGAAAAAAGAGGTTAGAGTAAATCTTTTAATTCTCCAAAAATTCTAAAATACACAATTTATCAAATTATAGTTTTTATTGTATCGGATCTAAAACCATAGTATTCTAAGAAAATTTCAGAACCACTTTTTGCATCAAAAAGGGCCTAATATGTTGAGTAAAAAATTGATTCCAGGTGGGTTACATCTCTATTAGGACCTAAAGTTTGAAAGACTTCCTCGATTGAACTTGCTTGCCCCGATAACTTAGATCTACAAACTTTAAAATCACACATCCGCCTCTAAAATTTTTAAATGGGTTCACTAGAGGTCTAAAATCAGTTTAACCGACTCTAACCTCTTAGATGGAGATCATACCAACATGAATCCTTAGCAAAGGCTTGCTATATGTTAGCCTTTTTTTTCTCCCTCTCTCTTTCCTATTCTTTCCTCTCTCCTAGTGCTCTCTCTGGGTGGCGCACATATGTGAATACATGGGCCGTTTACTGAAATTCAATATTGTCTTCACGTTTACGCTCATTAAATCTGACCAATCAGCTCACCGGTCGATAAGATCAATATCCGTTGAGAAAAAGTTGGAGAATGCACTTCTACAACTTGCAGCCGTCCAATTACAAGCGTACGTGATGGGTTTCTAGATGAATGGAGCACTAGGCACCGCGTAAAGCTTAAAAAAACGGCCGAGGCAAGTAGAGCCCTGGACTCTTTTGAGTACTGATCCATTCGTGATATGTGGCATTCATTCATGCTGGTACAAACAAGCTGCATGCAGACCGATGGAGGCAACATTTTGTAAATTGTAATGTATGGAAATGCTTGTGTTAAAAGCATTCTAACAAATCCAACATTCTAATGGATGGAAATCCTTGCACTAAAAGCATTGAAAAGCATCTACGAGTTATTCTAAAAGAATAAAATTTATAAATATATGGGCTGAGTCTAGGAAAATGCTCAGGTTCAGCTAGCTAGGTGAATTCGCCCACCTACAAGTTTCTAAAAAATACCGAAACAACTTGTGGTGTACAATGTTTGACAAAGTGTGAACATGTAAATGTCCAGCAATTAAAAGATATGTTCATCGGCGTGCAGCACAAAAAATAACACAAATTGTATACATTTACACCGCCTTTTCTAACATAATACAAATAGCCGTTGGCTCAAATTCTAAATTCACGCTCCATCTAACAATGTATATCAAATCATGTTTGAAACTTTTAAGAACTTATACATATGTTTTTTGATTATTTTTCAAATCACCCGGTGCACAAAATCTCCGAAGTTTAGCCATCTTTTGTACACCTCTTATATTTGTAACAGTAATGAAGTGAAAGACCGTATGGCTGCAATGCGTCACCATGGTGACGAAATCTCCTCGTGATTTTGTTGTGTCTCATGCGCGCATGGCAGTATTATGCGTGATAATATGGGGCCAGTGATCTGGTCCTGTTTGTGAGTGTACCATGTTCCACGCAACAAAAGTGATGGACCCCATACCAATCCTCTCACCCCCAATTTGGGATGATAAAGCACTCAGCACGCACTTTTCCCATGTACGCCAAATTAGGTTGCTTCTGTCTACGCTTTCTTAGCTTGCGCCGTCAAGGATGATTTTTCTTGTACTTCTAGCGATGGCAAAGGCCGCAAGATATGAATAATTTAATCTCGCATGCATTAGTCTCGACATTGCTTAACGTGATTAGACCGATCGAGCCAGGCAAGATTCCATAGGGAACCTCCAGTCCTCCATACATGCACACCACTGGCTCTGGTGGCTCTCCCAGAGATTACAACGCTTTTAGCCGTTTTTCATATCTTGAAGCCATGCATTGCAACGCTCTACGCTTAAACAAATTACATCATCGTCACGACGAACATGTAAGTGAGGCGGCTGCAAGTTGGCACGCCTCACACTTGGTTTTTGCCGTGTACAACAAGCCCACAATTAATGGCTGCTACTCTACTTGGTATAACAACGGGATATCGGTTGGGAATATCCTAGCGGCAACAGCTCCCAAGAAGGCCCATAATTTCGGCAAAATTTCCTAATATCCGTCCTGTCCGAAATTCTTCCCATGGGCAAAATTCTTCGGATCGCTTTGAATTTTTCGGCCGAGCTCTCAGTCCAAACGAAAATCAACTGTATAAGTTGCAACTCAATAGCAATTGCCCGGGAAGATAGACCAGCTTGTGGTCGCTGACTTACATTGTCACTGATGATACTGCTATAGAAGTATTTATCATGGACACTTCATCTCAGACGGTTTAACGAAGCTATCTGAGACGATAAAACCGTCTGAGATGAGTCATCGCAGACGGTTTTGTGGCGAACAGTCTATGATGTGGATGATACCATAGATGGGCGATAATTGTGACTCGTCTATGATGTCTTGCAGTATGTGGCTGACTTGGCAACCTATATTTATAGACAATTCTGTGCGGGATTCTCAGATCTTTTTGGCTATCGGCTGTTGACAGGATGAGTGGCAATTTGTGGAGGGAGACCATATTTGGTGGTGATCTATGGTTAGTATTCCTGACACATAATTGGTCTATATTTGAATATCTAGCTAACATAGATAACTGAAGATGATTTAAGGTTGTTTATATGTATCGAGAAAACATTTAATTTCTAGATGTGGATTTAGCTATAATGGATGAGGTTTGGGGTTTAGATCTTAGCAATTATATATATCGAAGGGTGTTTAATTAGCTCTTGGTAGTAAGGACATTTTGAAAATGTGTGGTTGCACTAGTACAGAAAACGATATCCGAGGCGGTTAAAATAGCACATCCGAGGCAGTTATAGCACCCGCCTCGACGGAGTGGTTGCGGATATGGGGGCATACATCGGAGGCGGTTATGCAAACGCCTCGGATAAGAGCTCATCCGAGGTGGTTAAAAACTCATTAACCGCCTCAGATAAGGGCATATCGGAGGCGGTTACATTTTCGTAAGCGGCCTCGGATAATGTATTATTAGAGGCGCTCAGAATAATACAATCGCCTCCGATATACACTTATCCGAGGCGGTTAGGTAAAGATAACCGCCTCCTATGGCGTTTAGGTAAAGATCGGGGCCCAAAAAAATGGCCGGCGCGCCCTGTTGCCCGGAAGCTCATCACCACTACACACGCACACGCCGGCGGGGGTACATCTATTGAGCATATCCACGGGGACCCACGGGTCGGTATCAAATGAGGAAGGCCCACGGGGGACCCACGCAAAGGCCCATGGCGTACTACTATGCAGAAGATCTCAACCCGCAACGCGCAGCCGGGTATATAAACCACTCAACCGCGCGGTCGCTGGCGAGGTGGGACTAAACCAAACGCCAAGGGGTCTGGCGTTTGCCCCCCAAAGCGTCGCCCGCACAGAGGGCGAGACGCCAGCGTCGCCTCCACCGAGGGCGAAGCATCGAACGCCACATCCGCCGGCGTTTGCGCGGCTAACCAAATGCCAAGGGGTCTGGCGTTTGCGCGGCTAACCAAATGCCAAGGGGTCTGGCGTTTGCCTCCCAAAAGAGACACTCGGCAAACAACCGCCTCAGATATCGACTAAATCGAGGCGGTTATATATCGGCAACCGCCTCTGATATGTACTCGCTTATCCAAGGCGGTTGCCAATATATAACCGCCTCCGATAACGTCGATATACGAGGCGGTCATAAATAGTTAACCGCCTCGGATAATATTGGAGGCGGTTGCTTATTTATAACCGCCTCCGATGTGGTCGTTATCCGTGGCGGTTGCTCTCGGAATCGTTATCTGAGGTGGTTTTCTCGTGCTAACCGCTTCTGACATAGGTTATTCGTGGCACTTTTTCTAAACCGCCTCGGATATGGCGCCACGGATAGACCATTCTGTAGTAGTGTTGCACACGGTTTGATCTAGAAGTTTTGTAGAGAGAAGGCTTAAAGATTATTTAGAGAGAGTAGCTAATTCAGGGTTTAGCTCTTTGTAATAGCTAGATATATGTGCTTAATTAACACTAAATTAATTAGTGTTTATATGTGTTGCAGCATCATTGGATCAAAGTTCGGTGTATGGTGTGAGCCGTGTGGCCCAGGAGTACATTGTGGTATGAATGAATTTATAAGACCGGCGCAGGCGGATTTGTTGAGAAAGGGGGCTGAATTAATGTGTTGCTCGTGCTTTGACTGTAAGAATGAGAAGATGTTGAAGAACCTAGCTCAGATCTAAGGTTATTTGATTCGAATGGGTTTATAGATGGTTATACATGTTAGACTAGGCACGATAAGGAACAAATAATTATACAAGGGGCCGATAAAGTGATGAGCGGCAAAGAGCAGATAATTATACAGGAGGCCGATGAAGTGATGAGCGGCCAACAGCAGAATATGTTGGATGACTCAATTTTGAATCCGATTGCCATGATGACTGTATGCTTCCCAATGTTAATGATCTATCAAAGTGTTGTGCGATGCGGAAGGGAACGATCTTGCTGGGAGAGAATATGATAAATTCTTGGCCTTGATAGAGGACTTATCATCCATTACTGAACTACTCACATTGAAGGCAAGCAATGGTGTCCGATAAAAGTTTCATGGTGTTATTACAACTCTAGGCAGACATGCTTCTAGAGGGACACGAGTTGCCCACAAGTACTTACAAAACTAAGAAGGTTTGTTGTTCTGTAGGATTGGAAGTAGAAAGAATACGTGCTTGTCAAAATAACTGTATCCACTTCAATAAAGAGTATGAATTTGCATGTATGTTCGGTGTGCAAGACATCCGGATACAAACAACGTAAGAATGAAATGATGAACGGATGGAAACAAGGAGATGAAGGGAACTCAGGCTAAGGTTGTGTGATATCTTCCTATAATTCCCTGTCTATTGTGTCTGTATGTGAATCCAAAACATGCAAAACTGATGCGATCACGCACGGAGGACTGGAAGGATGATGGAATGTTAAGACACTCGATTAACTCCATCTAGTGGAGAAACGTCGATACGAATTTCCAATTTTTGGTGCAGAACCAAGGAATGTAAGGTTTGGATTGAGTACTGATGGAATAAATCCATTCGGTAGCATGAGGAGCCGACGTACCTCTTGGCTGGTGGCTCTATGTATGTACGGCCTTCCTCCTTGGTTGTGTATGAAGTGGAAGTTCATCTTGTTGGCTATGCTCATCCAATGGCCAAAGCAACCTGAAAATAACATAGATGTATACCTATCACTATTGAAGGAAGATCTGAAAAGACTGTGGAATGAAGGCGTGAAGGTATGAGATGTAGACAAAAGAGAAAACTTCACCTTACATGGCTTGCTGTTCTGCACCATCAATGATTATCATGCCTATGGTAACATATTGAGCCAAAGTATAGAGGAGCCCAAAGTTGTGGTCAATGCTTGGATGATACCGCGAGTGTATATGTCAAGAACTCACGCAAGACCATATATATGCGTCATCGAAGGTTCTTGCCAAGAAATCACCCATACCGCAATATGAAGGAAGAGTTTGACAGAGGGATTGAGGAATGTTCGGCTCCAAGCCTTTAACTAGGAAGCAGGTCTATGTCATGGTTAAGGATGTTGTTGTTGTGCTTGGAAAGGAACGTAAATTGAGAAAGGACATTTAGAAAAGGAGACTAATATTTTGGGACTTACCTAGCTTATAGGGAGCACCTAGAAGTTCACAACTACAGTAACATCAGGCATGTAGAGAAGAATATATATGACAGCTTGATTGCTCTCTTACTTAACATCCCTGAAGAAACAATGGATGGTATGAAGGCATAGCTTGATTTGGTCAGTATGGGACATCAGACCTGAGTTTGCACTGAAAGAAACTGATAAAGGCCGAAAATTCCTTCCCCATGCATGTTACACTCTATCCACGACCGAGAGAACCGAGCTTTGTCGGTGCTTGAATAGTGTGAAAGTTCCATTCGATAACTCTGTCAACATCACGAAACTTGTTTGATGCAAGATTTCAAATTAATTGGCATGAAGTCTCATGATGTCTTCTGTTATGACATAGATGCTCCCTATTGCTATTAGAGGGATTTTGCCCATCCAGGTCAGAGAGATAATCATAATGTTGTGTTAGTTCTTTCACACAATTTCCCAAAAGGTCATCGACCCCTAAGGACTAGATTCTCTATAGGCACATGTGGTGGTAACTCTATGTCATGTTAAGATGTATTTCTCTCTGCCTTTTTTTAATATCATGGTACATCTCATTGTTTACCTCATGAGAGAGCTAAAGATGTGTGGGGCTATCTTCCTACTAACATGTACCCGTTTGAGAGGTACATGGGAATTCTCAAGTCGTACGTACGGAATCGATCACAGCCAGCCAGAGGGCAGTTGATGCGGACATCACCATGGACAGAGATGAAGTACTCTGTCGGAGCATCTGAGCCAGATTAACCCAGAGATTCGGAGGACCTATAGATTCCCTGGACAAAAATGAAGGACTCACTCGGGGCATTCGATCTAGAGCCGTCCGGAGACTCCTAGCAAGCTCAACCTCTCAAACAGAGCTCCTAAAAACTCAGACACTCCGAATGCGCTAACTCAGACCCGCCGGATGTGCAATGAAGAGGAACTGCAAGGATCCTCTGGATCAAGCTCGCCTAAATCTCCCCGGATCACTTCAAGACCAAAGACAGAGGACCATCCGAACCCTCTAGACAAACCCCACATGGATACTCCGAACAATCTGTTTGCACATAGCAAAGTGGCCGTAGGCCTTGTAAGGGTTAAGGCCCAACTTGAGGGTATGAGGGGGTAGGACTACAAATATCTCTCTTCAACCCTTCATTAGGGTTAGACTTGATGTTAGACTAAGTTGAACTTTTCTGCTCCTAGGGTTAGCCCCAAAGCTCCCTAGGATTGGGAGTTCTTCCACCTTATTCTTACCTCCTTTCCCTTATGGATTGGTAAGATCAATAGTTCCATCTGACTAGAGACTAGGATTTCATTAAGAGTGTTGTTGATTTGAGTTCAAGTTCCCAAAGGCTATATCATCAAAGTGTGTTGTTGGATTTTGTTCTTGAGTATACACCACTAGTTATCTTTCTAACTGTGAAGATCGGGAGCTCTCCGTATCAACTTGGTATTAGATCTCAAGGTTGCCATAATTTATAGTTTATATCCCCTCTAAACCCCCACCAATTTCTAGCCTTTTCTTTGGTTTTTCTTGCCTATTTTGAAAACCCCACAAAAAGAACATAATATGGAATCTTGATGCAATTTGGAGGTTTTGATGAGCTTTGGTAGGTTTGATCTACTAGAACTTTGCTATACTTGTTGATTTAATCTTCCTTTGTGTTGCTTTGGCCTATTGGTTCATTTCCTGTTCGATTTGGCGAATTTTGGCCCGTCCATGTGTGCTCTGAAATTTCCGCCCCATACGGACCCTCCGAACAGGCCTAGTCCAGGACATCTATGCGGATTGGGCATCTCGAGGCTCCAATTCCTCTGGAGCCTCTAGACCAATATCGTCCAGAACCTTCGAGCGTATTGGGCATCTCGGACCCGAGGCTCCAGTTTTGTCCAGAGCGTCGGACCAAACCTGTCTGGAGCCTCTGATCTCGCAAAATTCAGGCTGCTACACTTCACGGTTTTGGTCATAGCTTTCGTATCCAAACTCCGTTTTTGATGAACTTACACTCGTTTCAAAGCTGTCGATGAGCTCTAGCTCATAGAATTAGAGTCCTCCTATATGTGTAATATCATTTTGAAGCAAGGCCCAAACTCCACAAGAAAGGTAAACTCTCTGCAGAAAACTAGAATTCTCCAAGAAAACTTTTCCTACCTATAATTCTTGGTGAGCCATTCTATCCTTAGCTAATACTTTGGTCCTATGAAAATTAAATCTTTGATTAGGGCCTTGTACACTTGAACTATGTATCAACTTTTAGGACTATCAAAGACAAAGAAAGAAAAGAGCAAAAGGAAAATAAACAAGCAAGTTCCTTGATCATCTTATAGGAAAACGCAAGCATCAAAGGGAAGTCAAATAGGAAGGGTAGTCAAGTGGCAAAGTCCATAACCTACTTTGGTAATCGAGCTAGCATCTTTCCTTGTATTTGTGCAACACAAGCTTATTGTCTTTGTTTGGAACATCTTGTATATTACATCATTTCCTTGGTTGCACAAATCCCATTACCTTTGCGCGTGAGTTGTAGAGATTCGTTTATATCTTGGGATCAATTCTTATTGCTTAGGTTCCTTGTGGTTCACTACTTACAATTGTAATATCTTGAATTCCATTTGCTTAGTGTGCCATGCTAACCCTATCCAAGATCCACATAAGCTTTGGATGTACTAGTGCTTTGGAAATTGAACTCTCATCAACTACACCTTGAGGTCCCTGTTCTGTCAACAAGCCACCGATTCACAACCCAAGGGAAGAAAGGTAAGAATTTGGTGGTAAGGAAGGTGAGTAGAGAGTACAGTTCCATTTTCACTATTCATATAATTTGTACTTGCATATCCTAACCATGTCTTGGGATGGATCACACGGAGCTAATGGAGACAAAGAGTACATCACACAGAGGTGACACTTGGCCCTCCAATGAAGTCTCCACGACACCATCGAGAATTGGAAGAAAGAATGAGACGATCCAATAGTTGGGCACTATGAGGTCAAGCATCATACAAGAAGTCACCGAAGCTCTTCGAACCACTCCACCAAGTGCCGGGAATGACGAAGATGATGAACCACTTGACGAGACCAATGCCAAGAGGGCGGCCCAACTTGCCCGAACACGAAAGTGCTAATCACCAAGAAACTGAATGCTCCACTCTTCATCAAGAGCACGAGCACAAGACAACTGGTCACACAGCTGAGCTCGAGGAAGAAGCAACCATGGGTGTGACAATGACAAAAAAGAAGCATTGGATGTGGTCTCAAGAATTCATCCACATGGAAAATCACGACATCAAAGGCAACAAGATGAAGATGAAGCCTATCGAAGGCAAGACGCTATGATGAAGATGATGGCTATCAGGGCGGGATCGCAGTAGCGAAGGTGAAGGTTACCAACGGCGAGGACGCCATGAAGATGGAGATGAGAAGTTCGCCAAGCACAAGTTCACCATACCAAGATTATCCGGTGACTGCATCGACCCTAATGAGTACCTCACTTGGGAGCTCAGAGTGGACAAGGTTTTTCGAATGCATAACTACTTCGAGGAGAAGAAGGTCGCAATGGCCTCCCTTAATTTCGATGGCTACGCTCTCATTTGGTGTGAACAAGTCCAAAATCAACGTGAAGAACATGGTGAGCGTCTCGTCATGACATGGGCGGAGATGAAGAGAGAGATGCGAGCCCGCATCGTGCCCAAGTACAACAAGCACGACATATTCAAGAAACTTCAAGACCTCAAGAAAGGAAGTCAAATCGTAGAAGAATACTTCAGAGAGATCGGATCCGCCATGATTCGTGCCAATGGCCAAAAAACCGAAGAGCAAACCATGGCCAGTTCTTGGCCGGATTGAACCACCCAATCAAGCGAATTACTGACTACCGACCCTACAACATCATGGTGGAGTTGGTGCATCAAGCAATCAAAGCTAAACAACACGTTCGAGAGGATGTTCGGTACTCCAAGAATTCAACATACGCTCCATGCACTACTTACACCTCGCACACCACATCATATACTCCACGCTCCATGCCAAGAACAAGAAGTGTTCCACGAACCACAACAACCAAGATCGAGAGTCATATTGGTGGTGGGAGTTCATGTGTGCATCCGGCAACAAGTGCAAGCCGACCTTCAACCAGAAGATCGGCTTCGCATAACGTTTCCTCAGTGGCTTCTACCGACAAGACACACGATATCATATGCTTGAAGTGTCAAGGGCGTGGCCATATGCAAAAAGACTGGAAAAATAACTATGTCATTTTAATCATGGAAGAAGGTGAATACAAGTTTGAAAGTGAAGGTGAAGTTGAAGCCATTCAAGAAGTGGTGAGCTTCGAAGAAGAAGGAGAATACAAAGAAGAATATGGGAAAATCTATTGTGAAATTGATCCAAATCCCGCTCTTGGTGTCACCAGGAAGGTCTTAACTATCCAACTCCAAGACAAGCCCGAGCAGAGGTGCAACCTGTTCCAAACAAGAGCCGACATCAATGGGAAGATCCATAAAGGTTGATGTTATTATCTTTGATTGAACTAACAAGTCTTTTAGTGAAGAGTTCAAAAAAATGATGGCCAAGAATTTGAGATGTCCATGACGGGGGAGTTAAAATTATTTCTCAAATTTCAAATAAACCAACTCAAGGACGGGGACGTTCATATTGCAAACCAAGTACATGGAGGACATGCTCGAGAAGTTTGACATGGTAAACACCAGGCCCATCTGCACCCCCATACAAACAAATGGCCACCTCGACCTCAATGATGATGGTAAGACCGTTGATCAAAAGGCATACCACTCCATGATCGGCCCTTTGCTTTATCTTTGTGCATCCATGCCTGATATCATACTTAGTGTGTGCAAGTTTTTTAGCCACTCCGAAGGAGTGTCACCTAGGGACCATCAAGAGAATCCCTAGATATCTTGTTCATACCCTAAACTGAGTGTTTGGTATCCTAAGGGTTCTAGTTTTGATCTTGTTCAATATTTGGATTCAGATTATGCAGGTTGCAAGGTTGATATGAAGAGCACCTTTAGCACATGCCAATTCCTTGATAGATCTTTAATTTTGTGGTCCTCCAAGAAACAAAACGCCATTGCCCTAATCACCGCTAAAGCAGAGTATATCTCCGCGGTAGTTGTTGCACTCTTGTTCTGGATGAGGCAAACTTTGAGAGATTATGGCATTTACATGAAAAATATGTCTTTATTCTATGATAATGAAAGCACAACTAGAATAGCCAAATGTTGGCTATTCTTATGGCCTATAGATATTTATATCCACAAGCACATGGAAAAGCGGTTGTAACATTTTACCTCGGAAGTATTCTAGGGTTATCAATCTATGGAAAGCAAATAGGTTTGAGCAGAGTTACCAGATTATCAATATATCATATATGTATCGAACCTTCCATCCTTCAGGTGGGACGTTTTTAGGTAATGAGAAAATAGAATAGGGGAATGATCACCAGATAAGGAGGGTTGCCAACCAACACACGTAACGACTAATTAATGGGTAGTTAGGTAACTAGAATCTATAATAGGTAGGTAAGAGTTCTCGTTCCTAGTTAAAGTGTCTT
>JAGXJF010004544.1:0-18321 GCA_019208055.1 Stipa capillata | reverse complement strand
AGTGACAGGTAAGCCGCCATCGCATGGGCCAGCGGCCCATGTAACGCCTGCCGACCGTCTATTAGCCGCGCCCAGCCTCAGCCCCGTTTCCCCAGCTAGAAAGTGTAAACTGCCAATCTAAAGAAGGCGTAAAATAGCTAAAACCAGTTCAGAACCGGTTAGGGCACTGGTTCAGCCAGTTCGGGTCCTACCAGACCGGTTCTTGAAGTTCTATTTCTGGTTTTGAAACCTCTAGAAAGAATCTAACCTTTTGTCTATACAAAGTTTTAAATTTTGAACTAGTTTTAGAGCTTCAATAATAGAGTTTAACTTTAGGTAAATTCTTTACTTTAAAAACCACATATACATGGTATAGGCCACCATTTTGAACAGCCCCAAGATAAAACTTCCATCCTAGTCAGGATGTTAATATGTCCATACACACTAGTTAGGTCGGTAGGAAAGGAATGTAAAGCCGTAACCTAGAATGACGTAGTTTCCCCTCCAAGCTTAGGCATCGTCATTTTATGTGGCATACATGCATATTGTTTGTTTTCGTTGGAATTGTGTTTTCGTTGGCAGTGCCGTCCGAGGTGATGATTTGAAACTGTTGCTTTCGAAACCCTAAGTGGAAATGGAGATTGATTTTGATTCGAGCGAGAAATGTAAGGGTGTTATGGGTGATGTTGGAGTAGCCGGAAGCTACATGGATGCTGTGTGATGAAATGGAGTCTTGCTCGAATTGCTTAAGGACCGAACCTAAGTGCCGCTAAACCAGTTCCATACCGTATGTCCACATGACCTTTATGGGAAGGTCTTGGTATATTAGCCAGGCAAGTATCCAAGTTTGGACCCGTGGGAAGTATGGGAATGTGCTAGATGGATGAGTCTCTCTAGAGGATCTCTACACGGTATGGGGGTAGAAATCCGACACAGAAATGAGTCCGCTCCGGGTTGTGGTGTCAGGCTGCCTGGACACAAACGGAGTTGGGTAAATCTTGTCTAGCGGGGCCAGCTTTGATATGGAAGCGGGTGAAAGCCATGTTGTAATGACCCTGCCGGCACATCTCGTGAAGTGTGCTCACCGGGCCCTGGCAACAAGGGTGACTTACATCTTGTGGGTAAAGCCGTACAACCTCTGCAGAGTGTTAAAAACTATTCGAATAGCTGCGTCCTCGGTTATGGAGACGAACTAGCAAGGCCACACCCTGGTTAGACTAAGTTTTGATTGAGAAAGTTTGGGCAATGGGATTAAGGATGTGGGCATGACATGTCCACAGTGTGCAATTAAGGCCACGCTGCGGTGGCAAGGAATTGCAGGTGAAAGGCTGCCCGTCGTATTGGTCGAATGGTGAAAGACCGTACGAGCTGGTACTGTAGAACCTAGATGCTAGTTAGATGGAGCTATCAATCAATGGATGGAGCTATCCAAGGATAGCTGGAGCCCCGACGATAGATGGAGCTAACGGCATTAGGATGAGAGTTGAGTAGCGCTGACTACTCTAGGTGATGAGATGAATTGTTATCTTTACAATACCGGGAATTTTTTTAAAAATGCTTTTGAATCTAATATTCATATCTAAATTGAAAACTTACTTTTTCGCACAACATTCAACCTAGTATAGAGCTATTACCTTGAATCCTACTTTGCATGAAACATTTCCGTATGAACCTCCCACGGGAAAATTGCTTGCGAGTACATTCCATGTACTCACCTGGCTTGTTGATTTGGCCAGAAGAAGAAGAGATCTTCTCCGACGACGACGACAGTGACTACGAGGGCTAGGGCGTTCTCCCCAGTCAGTTGCTTGTTGGGTTGGCACATTGATGGGTTTATCTACGTTACTATCTTCCGCTGCTGTTTAATTTCAGCCTTTCGGCTGTATTGTGTAAGAAAGACCATAAAGGCCTATTCTTGTAATAAATCGTTAATGTATGACAATTGAAAGTGCATCCAGTCCCAAGGAGTGTGGGTGGATGATTATCTAGCCCCAAGGTTTGGTTTTGATGGTTAATGGCAACCCTCACCTGTATCTAACGTTTACAATGAGTGTGAACAGGTGCTTAGATGAACAGGTGAACGATCAAGACAACATCTGAGTGATGATGAGGCCTAAAAAGAGCAAGGAACCATGAAGGTCAGAAGGGCTAGCTGAGCTAGTCTCCTGAGGCTCAGTTGCGAGGAAGCCGAGGCTGTGCTCGAGGGCAAGCGAGGTGATGGTGGCTTGATAGAGTTCAAGGACCGTGACTGCAAGCTAGATAAGACCTAGAGGAGCTAGGAAGCTGGTGGATCTGCGTCAAGGGATTCGCTGTGCGTCTTCAATGGCTGTTGTCTTCAGATTGTTAGCTTGGAACCAGTGCCAAGGTTCTGAGCAAGCTAGTCAGTGGCAGTGGTGAGTCCACTGTCTTCCTGAATCAGTTTTAGGCTTGTAGTGAGCCGGCCAGTGTTATGCTCAGGTGCTGCCTGAGGCAACCGAGTCCACCTGAGTTTGGCATCTGAGACTCAAGTGGGTAGCTCAGCCGTGGCTAGTAGGTTACCTAGTGTATGTTAGCTGAGTCTCAGATAGGTGTGTCTGGTGGCTCTTTGTCTGACGTGGCATGAGGGTAACGGCTAGCTGCCAGGGACCCTATAAATAGGGAACCTGGGGAGGTTTCGACCTCAACCTTTACCTCTACCATAGAAAGCACCCTACTGTCAGAAGAAAGAGCTCTTAGTCTCCAATAGAGTGTTGCCTGCGTGCATCCATAGTGAGAAAGAGTTGCTTTGCGTCCTGAGTGCTTCAGAACTGAGAGAGTTCGTGGTACTGGTTCCTCCAAGAGTCAGAGAGAGCTCTTGGAGTTCGTCTGCTCCAAGACCGAGAAGTTGGAGCCGTTGGTGAGCAAGCCAAGTCTTGTGTGGCTGCCTCCAAGCGTTGTGAAGGCGATTTGGGTCTACCTGTCTCGCTGCGGTGAGATCAAAAGGATTCCACACAAGATAAGTGAATGAGAAAAGAGCACGATTCAGTGCCGGCTGTGAAAGCAGCTTCCTCAACGGAGACGTACCACTTGCTTAAGTGGGAACTTCGGTAAAACAAACCCTTGTGTCTTCTTGCATATTTGCTTGGTTTGTGTTCACTTGTGCTGTCATACATTGTTCATTGTGTTTACTTGTGCTGATATTCATTGCTCACTCACTGATGCACACAACTGAGTTTCTCACCTGAGACTCAGTTGACACTTAGAACAAGTTGTCTCCTTTACTTATTGCCTATCTATTCCACCCAGCTGAGTCACCCACCTGAGACTCAGTTGGCACATAAGTGTCTCTGCTCTGCACTGGTTGCATTTATCTGTGTTATTCATCTGAGAGTCAGTTGCCTTACTCAGTCGCTTAGGATTGGCCCATTTTCTTTAAGTAAAGCCAATTAGGTTTTAATTTTATAGGGCTGACCTATTCACCCCCCCTCTAGTCGACCCCTGAGATCCTTTCAACAATGTACCAAGTTGATTGTGTGTACTAGCTACTGATCATGGGACCAGTACAGGAAAACACAATGGGTTTATCTGGCCTTAAAACCGGGTACCCCACATGGATGCAACCTAGTAAATACAAGGATATGCACAAAGTAATTTCTTTGCTGCAGAAGGCAGAACTCTATGATTTCTGCACACTTCACTAGAACTATGATGCAGACTTGCTAAAAGAATTCTATGTCACTGTGTTCGTGGACAAGAAAAGGAAGTATATGTTTTGGATAACCAAATGATAGCTGATGGCTCTCACGCAGCAGAAGTTCAATGAGCTTTTAAATTTGCCAACTGATGATGATTTGCCTGAACTTCATGGGCTACTGAACTTAACTACAGCACAGCGTCTAGCTTATTGCTCGAAGAACACTAAAGCACCTAAGGAGGAGTTCACTACAACTACATTTCTTATGATGACTCCCAAAAATATTGTCAAGATTCTGCATGCTATACTTGAGCCGAAGGGAGGAGATGCATCATCTTTGTATAACAGTGGCTGGCATGCATTGGATCATATCATGAAAGGGAAGAAGTTTAACATTGCAAAATTCATCTTCCATGAGATTGATTCCATCAAGAAGAGTCTCACCTTTAAGCTGAGGTATGGGCCGATAATTTAGACATTTATGCTTAAGCATGCCCAGATGCCAGAGGATGCATTCAGGTTCACACACAAGCATCCACCTCTGACCTCCAAGCTGAACCTGGACAAGTCAGATGACAAAGAGTCTGCTGAGGCATCAATTGTAGCACCTTTTGTGGCAGCATCTATAGTAGGTACCAGTAGTACAGGAGGAGCCACAGTTGTTGATGATAGTACTCCACCTGCTCCACCAGTCAGTACTATAGCTCTAGATACAGCTCCAGTGTCACGGACAGAGTTTCAAGAGATGAAAGATTATTTTGAGAAGAAGATTGCTGCTTGGGATGGAACTCTGGGTGAGATGAAGACTAGGATGGCGTCACAGGATGACAAGTTGAGCCAGGTCCTAGCCTTGCTTCAAAAGAAGACATAGTGCTCCCTCCTAAAACTCTTTTTAGTGGTTGTGGCAAAGGGGGAGAAAGGGCTAAGGACTAGGATGGTTTATGGGCTCAAGATGGGTTAAGATGCATGTGTGTCAAGACAGTCTTTTGGAGTTTATTTGTAATATTTATTCTAGTCTTGAACACTTCTTTTGGTTGATGGCATGCAACTTATATTCGTACTCTATGCATGACTATATGTATTGCTTTACTATCTGTTCAGTTATGCTTGTATGCCTCACTTTCTGCGCTGGTGCTTTGTTTTTATGCTTCCGCTATTATCTTTTGCACCTGCGTTTGATTGCTTTGTTTAGTATGTGCTTCCCATGTTATAAAAGAAGTGTGCACTTACATTCAAAGGAAAATTTCATCATGCACATCTTAAGGGGGAGTGCGTCCTAAGCTTAATTGTTTGTGGATTCTTTTACCTTCAATTTTTATAAACTATCCATGTGTTTAGAAGGGTTAGCACTAACCACCAAAAAGTGGGAGACTGAAAGTGCATCTAGGTCCCAAGGTATGGTTTTGATGGTTAATGGCAACTCAACTGGGAATGTAACAGTTTCATTGAGTGTGACCAAGAAGTTAGGTTTGTAGAGAAGGTTTTAGCCAAGATTGGTGGCCCCTAAAAAGTGTAAAGGAGTAGTCAGGTGATCAAATGGTGGATATGCTAGTTGGCTGTAATACCGGTGCGAAGAAGTCGTTGTTGTAGAAGGACTTGCAGGAAGGTGAAGGTTGGCATGGGTGCATCCTAGGACTATGACTGTAGCCCGTTGGCCTGACTGTAATACAGGTGCGAGGAAGCTTTTGGTACAGAGGGACTTACACATGAAGTGAAGGTGGCTTGGGTGCGTTCAAGGACCGTGACTACAGCCTGTTGGCCTAAAGACTAGTAGTTGCTAGTTTCTTGAGTCGTAGGGAAACCTGTGCTATCAAAGGGAGATCGATCAAAGGTTGATTGCAGGAGCTAATGCATAAGCTCTTGAGTGTTGGACAGTGGCACTGACACCTTGAATTCAGTTGCGCTGTAGTAATAGTCCTGTTTGGCCTGTGTTGAAGTCTTAGGACTGATACATCAGCCGGACTGGGATTGTGCTAGTTGCATTGTTGCATTGGTATCCCAAAGCCAAAGGCTGTCTGTATTACCTGTTGTAGTACAAGCAGTCACACCCAAGAGTCCGTACTAACAGACTAGCTGGTCTCTGTAGTACCGCGGGGTCTCTAGGTGTGTTAAGCGTCTATGCTATAGTTAGGGACTCAGCAGTCTGACAGGTTACCGTTGCCAATGGTTCGTCTATACCACGGTAGTTGATACAGGTGGGACGACTCATCTGGCATGGCACATAGGTAACGATCAGATTCCAAAAGCCTCTATAAATAGAGGGCCTGGGGAGGCAGTTGCTTCAACCTTTGCCAAACTTACACTCCAATGTTCCAGTAGGTAGAACCTTGTCTCCATGAGCTAGAGAGAGCGTCTGAGTGGGAGAGGGCTTGATTGTGAGGGAAAGAGTGAATTGAGCTTGAGGGCTTTAATGCATTGGTTCCTCCAAGAGATCAGAGGGAACATCTGTTACTCTTGGAGTGTTTGCTCCTAGATAGGTGTAGGAGTTGCTGGGATCACTCAAACTCATGTGAGCTGACCCAGGCATTTGTGAAGGCGATCAGAGTCTGCCTGCTACTGAGTGAATGGACTACGCACGAGTAAACGAGGACCGACGACAGGTACCCGGGGAAAGAGCACGGTTCGGTGCCAGCTTGCTTTGCGGAGAAGCTTCCCCAACAGAGATGTATCGCTTTGCAAAGAGTGGGAACTTTGGTGAAAAATCGTCTGTCTCCTTTTACCTATCCGCACCTGTGATTGATCTGCTTACCTACTCTGTTGATTACTTGTGTGGTTGGTAAAGCTGCCTGCTTGAATTGCATGTGTTATATGTTTGTATGTTCGTCTGTACTACAGCTAATCACTTGTGTTTACTGCCTATCTCGCTATCTATGCTACTTGTCTGTACTACTTATCTGTACCACAACTGCTAGCTATATGTACTATAGCTGAGTACCTAGGCTTGTCTGCCTGGTTCGTCAGATTGTTTCTGCTTGCCTGATCTAGCTGCTTTAGTTGCTACTATGTTGTATATCTATTCTATTTGTTTGTTCCATAGCATGCAATTGTTTTTCTAATTACTATTGGCCTTTGATCTGTTCCCTTTAGGACTAACCCATTTAATTCAGAAAAGCCCCCATACCTTTTTAAGTTACTAAAAAGCCTCCTATTCACCCCCTCTAGTCGGCACCCTAGATCCTACAATGGGCCGCTGCTGGGTTGAAAGCTAGTGCGTCGCTAGACTAGGCTTGGGCTTGGCCCACTTAGCTAAGCCTTCCATTTCCTTTTCTTCGTTTGTTAATTCATTTCTGTTTTATCTTTCGAACTGAAAGAAAATTCATAAATAAGTTTTTTTTTAGTTTGGAAAAATTCTCATAGGACCATTAGCAAATTCTAATCTCCGTGAATTTTCTCATATTAAAATAATTTATTTATGACTATTATTTATATATAAATGCAAAATTGTCCAAATTTAGGTTTAAGCTATAGGTTGTTCAAATACTTTTCAAATATTTTTGGAAAATTTATATTTGATCTCATGAGTATAAATGACCTGCATAAATAAAATTTGGTAAATTTTTTAATAAGAATAAATTTGCTTAATTAGGGTATTTATGTTCTGTCCATTCAAAAAGCTTTTTATTTGAATATGCAATTCAATTTTAAATGATGTGAAAGTTTTTGGAGAGCTTCTCTGTAGTGTTAAAGATTTTTTAGTTGGTTTTAGGTCAAAATTTGGAAGGTCTTTTATTTGAGTCACTTTTAATTTATCTATATTTCATATGGACCTTCATTGGTGTTATGTACACATATTTATACAAGATGTTCATTACAATGACATTGATGATCCGACTACACCGTACGGTGATGATGCACCTTAGCAATCGCTAAACCAACTCCAGTAGGTTATTGACGATTCTAGAAGTACGGTCAACCTGAACATGAGGCTCTAATCCCTGCAAGCAATCGAAGAACAAGCAAGAATTATGAAGAAGGAATCTGAATTGCTAATACAGATTAAGTATATTGATAATGTGGGGTTCTAAAAAGCGGTCTTGATCTGGTAGTTGGACACAAACGAAGAACACGAGTAGCACTGTGTGGCTGAAATTTTAAGTAAACAAAACCCAAGTCTAAAGGCTACAACTATGGGGTTATTTAAAGGATGAAAACTTGGGGGAGGGGGCATGCTACTGTTCACGTGCACTGTTCACACTTGGTACTATTATACACTAAGAAGAACTTTTGCCCCCTCTCTCATACTTCCCTAACTCTGGTTTCCTTCATAATTTTAGTGAACGTGCTATACATGGCCTTAGGCCTAACTAGGATATGGTGGCACAACACCATAGCTTCAAGTCCAACCACACCCTATTGTAGGGGAGTGTCTTGGCCAAAACCTATAGGGAGAGTGGATTTGGCCAAGTCTTGAGGTGCCTCTTTAGGGTGGCCTCAAGGTCCTGAAATCTACACTTATATTGCTTCGTGTGAGCTTCTTGTTACCATCTTCATGCTCTAATACCTATTCCTCTTGTCCATGATAGGTCCTTTATTCTTGAGTAACATAAGAGCATCTGATTTAGGCAGCATCACATTCTCATTAATATTATTTGATAGGTGTAGAAGCTATGGGTATAAGGTATAACTATGGTAGGGAGGTCCTCATCAAGTGTCAAGCACGAGTTCTCTTCCATCTACACACGGTTATTGAGATAGCATGGATGATGCTTGATGAGTACAAGACCCCCAACCATTTTATGATGGAGGCCATCAACAATGCATGCTATGTCATCAACCACTTGTACCTCCATCGACTCTTGAAGAAGACGCCATATGAGCTTATCTCCGGGAACAAGCCCATTGTCTCATGCTTCCTTGTCCTCAGGAGCAAATGTTATATCCTTAATAATACGCAACAACTTTCTATTGCTCCTAGATGTGATGAAGGGTTTTTCCATGGATATGCATCAAATTTGCATGCCTACTGATTCTTCAAAAATACCTCACATATTATTGAAGAAATATGTGACGTGCAATTTGATGAGACTAACGGTTCCCAAATAGCAGATTTGCCCATTGATGTAGGTGATGGTGACTATGCAAATGTCATCAAGAATATGTTACTCAGAGAGGTGCCAACCGAGGTCAAGTAGAACACATCATCAACTCAATTGGAACCTCCCACATCAACTCATGATGAGACCCAAAGTGTGGAGGAACCACAACTACAAGATCATGGAGCTCAACCTCAAGTCAACACTCAAGTTACATGTCAAGTTCAACCTCAAGAACAACTGGATCATCCAAGAATTCATAAATCCTACGACGGCGTCATCCAGTTGACCAAATCCTTGATGACATATGTAAAGACACTCAAACTTGATCCCCTATTGCAAATTTTTGTGAGCATTGCTCGTTCGTGTCTTCTATGGAACTTTCCAAGGTTGATGATGCTCTACCGGATCCGGATTGGGTTGAACAACTTCACTCGCAATGAAGATTGGAAACTTGTGGAAGAACCAAGCAAAATCATCATCGGGACCAAGTGGTTCTTCCACAGCAAGCAAGATGAAGATGAAGTTTTGAGGAACAAGGCTAAATATGTGACCCAAGGGTACACACAATGATGGTTTGAATTTTTGGGAAACCTATTCCTCGGTTGCTAGACTAGAAATCATTAGAATCTTACTTGCATTTGCTAAACATCATACTATTATGCTTTATCAAATTGATGTTAAGAGTGCATTTTTTAACTACAAAATCAATGAACTTGTCTATGTAGAGCAATCCCCTGGCTTTGTAGACCCTAAGTTTTCTAACCATGTCTATAAACTCCATAAGTCACTATACAACTGCAAACACGCTCCTCGAACATGTATGAGTGCCTTAAGGAGTTTCTTGTCAATAAGGGCTTCAAAATCAGGAAGACTGATTCCACATTATTAAGTTCATTGATGGTGAATTATTTGTTTGCAAAATAGTTGTGGATGATATTATATTTGTGTCCACTAACAAGGAATTTTGTGAAGAATTTGGTAAGTTGATGGCTGACAATTTTGAGATGTCTATGATGGGTGGATTGAAGCACTTTCTTGGACTTCAAGTCAAGCAACTTCAGAATGGAACCTTCATTAGTCAAGGAAAGCACATCAAAGACTTGCTCTAGAAGTTTCAGATGGAAAATGCCCCCTATCCGAACTCCTATGCAAATCATGGGCCATCTTGACCTCAATGAAGAAGGTAAACTCGTGGATCAAAAGGTATATCAATCCATAATTGACTATTTGCTTTACCTTTGTGTATCTAGGTCCAATATCATGTTTGTGTGTGCATGTGTGCAAAGTTTCAAGCTGCTCCTAAGAAGTGCTACCTCGTGGTCATTAAGAGAATTGAGATATCTAGTTCATACACTTAACATAGATTTGTGGTATCCCAAGGGAGCTAGTTTTGATCTCTTTGGATATTTGGATTCCGATTATGCGGGTTGCAACATAGATAGGAAGAGTACCTATGGCACATGATAATTCCTTGGTAGGTCCTAAATGTCATGGTCATCCAAGAAACAAAACTCCGTAGCCCTATCCATTGTTGAAGCGGAGTACATCTCTGTGTGGAGTTGTCTGGCTCAATTGCTTTGGATAAGGCCAACTTTGAGAGATTATGGAGTCAATTTGAAAGAAGTGCCTCTTTTGTATGATAATGAAAGCATAATCAAAATAGCCAACAACCTCATTCGACACTCAAGAATCAAGCACATAAATATCCGACATCATTTTCTTTGGGATCATGTGACAAAGGGAGATATAGCCTTGAGTCATGTAAGGACCAAAAAATAATTAGCAGATATCTTCAACAAGCCCTTAGATGAGCATAGGTTTTGTGAGCTGAGAAATGAGTTAAATATCTTGGATTCTCAAAACATTGCTTTAAGTTTTGAACATTTTCTTGTTTGCTTTATTTGATTTTTTGGAGCTTCAGACGTGTGAACACATTACAGGGAAGTGTTATTCTCTCAATGAATATCGCATCCCACCAAATGTGAGAAAATCAAAAAATTTGTATTTATTTGCCTTAGAGTGAGACATATGGAAAATGTGAGTTTTCGCCTCTTGTGCTCTTATGCTTCGATACGTATTGGTCCTAGTGCAAACCTAGAACTCACACATGGTGGAAACACTACCAATCATGATTTTTGGTTCTTTCTATGTCTTCTTATTTCCCAATATTTTGATTTGATCTTCATTTGATTCACATCCAAATTATTGCTTTAGTTCCGTGGTTTTTTTTTGATGTGAAAAGAATATCTAAGGATTCCATAGTCTTGTTCTATCTAAACTCATCTCAAAGTTTTTTCAAATCTACACTTTTGACCTATTTATCCAAGTCTCGGAACCTGCAAGTCGCTCTTAGATGATTTGATATTCCAATTTGAAATTCCAGTAGCTATCGTCGGAGCCTTTTTGGGATCTTTTAAGAATTCTACCTTATCCCAAGTGAACGTAAGAGGCTGATTTCAGGGTCTCTGACATCTCTTGGAGCCTCCACATTCTAGGCTACCACTCTGCTTAGATACTTAACTATTTTAGGGGAAAACCCTAGTCCTCCTCAAACCCTCTAATTTCCCAACCTCTAACACATCCACTGACTGCCTTCAGCGCTATCACGCCATTGCTGAGCCCCAACCGCAACCACGTCGGTCTCATCAAGGCTCCTCCGATGCTCCATCGCTGACATCAGGCTTCTTCACCACCCGCCACCACCACCGAGATTAGGTTCTGTTCTCAGCTAAAATATATGTCGGAGCCTCCAAGAAATTCTCACACCCTTCGAGTTGCTATCCTAGTCCTAGAACCACATCTTAGAGTGTTCAGGATTGACTCAGAGCCTCCGGGATCCTAATTAACAGTGTACAGAACCTGATCCCGGACCCTTCGAGTTCTATCTCAGGCCTTTTGAGCTCATTTGTGCACTTACACCATGGTCACATCTATTCCTTTTTCACAGTTTCTCACATGGATTCCAAAGAAGACGAGCTAATCAACCTACCTTTGAGGCAGGATTAGGCTCTTTAGAAAGCACTGGGTTTGAGAGGCGACCTAGGAAAAGGTCGAGGGAGGAGACTGCTGTCAACACTCAATCCAAACAGGGAGTCCTAGCCATCCACCTTCTGATGATGAAGCTACACCAACCACCGGGGCGGGGGGTTAAGGCCAAAAGTGTGCAATCAGCTGCGCCTCTCCACCGTGCACCAAAGAGGGCAACCACCATTCCAGGTGATAAGATCATATAGACTGTTCCTCCCAAGGTAACCAAGAAAAAGAAGTTTGTTTTACAAAAGCCTGAGACTTACATTGTCCTACCATTCGAAAGGCTCAAATGGTTTGGAAACCAAAGGAGTTACTTGGAGGTGTGATTGTGGCAGTTCCTCATATGCCTAAGAGGGAATCAACTCTAAGCAAGGTGAAGTAATGCAAAGACTACACCAATGAAAATCTCCTGAACATTCGATGGAAGCAAAATCCCTATCAGTACAAGAGAGATGCTACAGATTACCACTTCCATTCCATTGAGCAACAGGACAACTATGAGTCAGTCATCCTCATGGTCAACACTCAAGTCATCCCTGGCACACCCTATTTTTCTTAAACCTAAAAATTAGGGTTTACAATTTTTTTTGCATGAATCTTGTTTTGAATCAAACCTTATTAAAACCTGGTTGCAGGTCTTGCCTTTTATAAAGTCATCATGTGGCACTAGTCTGAAACCCTATCCTCCCTTTCCTCACAACATTGTCACCTTGAGTCATGGTGATTGTGCGTGTTCATGATTCCATCAACCCTCGTTGTTTTAGCTCCTAGCCCTTCCTTCCATGGTTTTCCATCCATCGGTATATATGTAACATATATATACCGAGCCACCTCTTCGTTCATCTACTGCCTGTCTACATGCCTAGCTACCTGGCTAATAGCTGTCCATTTCTCCACTCTACCCAGCTATCCATCCAGCTACCCATCTGCCCTTCTATTCCGCTCTCTACATATATATATATATATATATATATATATATGATTGTCTGCATGTATATGACCATAGCTATATCGTGTCTATCCTTTTCCCCTTCTGGCATGCCCATGTGCCTATCCATGTGTAATGTGAATCCTTACATCCAAACGCCTATCCAAGTGGCTATTAGCATATTGCATATAGCCATATCCTTACCAATATAACCACGTCTATACCTGTCTAGACCTTGCCACCTTTCTCTCTTCTAAAAAGGTCTACCCATAAACCTCAGCACTATAAGCTCCTACCTTGGATGTTAGCCCTAAGTAAAGCTGCCCCCTCCTCCATCCGAGCTCCATCTACCCTTTATGTATCTTCTCCTGGTTGCCCTCAATGCCGAGCTCGGGCACCCTTTCATTTTTCCCACTCTCTTCTCTATTTCCCCATACAACTCCACCACTCCCCTGCCACTTCCCTGAGTACCTAAGCCACTACAGGGCCTCTTCATCTTCGGCTCCAGCGGCAAGCCACCAGCGTACCTCCATCCAGCATAGCACCACCCCTCTCAAGCCACCCCCTTCCTCCCTCTTTTATTTTCTCTCCCTCTCGCAGCTCCGCCTCACCCACTGACCCCTCGCTTCTTCGTCCCTGCAGCCACTACTGCAGGATGACTCTCTGCTGAAACACCTCCACTGACAGGCAACTTTTCGCCCGTCGGTGGTGCTGGTCATCACTGACGGGCAGATTTATGCCCGTCAGTGGAGGCGATGCCCAGACCGGTCATGGGGACCTCTACTGACGGGCCCCAAATCCGCCCGTCAGAGGAGAGGCGATTCGCGGACCAGGAATGACTGAGAATTAGCACTGACGGGCCTTTGTTTTCGGTCCGTCAGTGGTGTGGAACCGTCAGTGCTAATTCCCGTGGCCCATAAGCCCAGCCTGGAGCACCGGTGTATATAAGCCTAACCCTAACCCTAGCCAGACATTAACCCCCCACCCGCCCCCGCCCCCGCCCCCGCCCCCTCTCGATCCCCATCCCCGAGCTCCCGATTTTCTCCTCTCCCCCCGCCGCCGTGTCCCCCGCCGCGGTGCCCCCCGCCGCCTTCCTCCCCCCTCCCCCCACCGCCGTGCCCCCCGCCGCGGTGCCCCCCGCCTCCGTGCCCCCCGCCGCCTCCTCTCCCCCCGCCGCCTTCCTCCCCCCTCCCCCCGCCGCCGTGCCCCCCGCCGCCGTGCCCCCCGCCTCCGTGCCCCCCGCCGCCTCCTCTCCCCCCGCCGCCTTCCTCCCCCTCCCCCCGCCGCCGTGCCCCCCGCCGCGGTGCCCCCGCCTCCGTGCCCCCCGCCGCCTCCTCTCCCCCCGCCTCCACGAACCCTAGCTTAGTTGTTTGGCCATCTATCGATGCTTCGAGGACGTAGTTAAGCTGGTTTGATTTGGTTTACCAATCGAATTGGGCACGGAATACTGAGCTGCTTTTCTTTGGTTCGCTTGTGATGTTTAAGGCTGCCCTCTTATCTCATGAATGTGGATTGGTTGGGTGCAGGCAGTACTAGTCGCACATCCGGGGGCTTAATGCGTACGATCGGCATAAGAAGTTCATGAATGACTATGGTATGGTTTGTTACTATTGGCTCTGTTTCCGACTTGAGTATTTCGTGGTTGTGTTTAGTTTTCGTTCTTTTATTGGGGAATGCTTCCTTTCTTGTATGTGCTTGAAACATAAGTTTATCTGCTTGGGAGGTATTTCACAGTACTCTGAACATTGTTATACTTAAATGCAAGTACTCAAGGCTTTAATCCAAACAGTGACGAATGCTCCAGGCAGTCATGGTTGCTCCAGGCTTCCAGATGAATGCTCCAGCAATCATGGTTTATCTGATGGGTGGATGAAGTGTGAATCTAAAAAAATGTATATTGGATGAAATGTATATGAAATGTATATTGGATGAACTGTGTATTGGATGAACTGTGTATGAAATGCTAGCAATGTATTGTTTTCTGAATTTTTTTTTAATGCCTCAAAATCTACTACTGACGGGTTTCTAAAGTAGGCCCGTCAGTGGTGACCAGGGCTCTGCTGACGGGCCCTAGGCCCGTCAGTGGAGGGCACCCCCTCCACTGACATTTGCAGGCTGACGGGCCCCCAGCCCGTCAGTAGAGGGGGTTTTTGGCCCGTCAGTACAGGCCCGTACTGCAGTAGTGAGCCAAGGTCACCGGCAAGCTCTTCCTGAATGTTCCCAACATTGTCGAGATCCACTGTCACCTCACCTTTGTTTCAGTCATCGTTTTAGCCTACCACCGCCTCCATCCAACATGCCACGTTGTCTCGAGCAAGTCACCATCATCTCCGGCCACCAATATGTCCCTGTTCACCGCCATTTGAGGCCTCTCGCTGTTCCCTCTCTCTCCCCGGTCACCCCTCCTCTAATCCTCCTTCCATCAGTTAACCCTAAGTTGACCACGCATAAAATAGTTGGGGAAACCGTTTAATAATAACCGACTATTAGATGCTGGCTCACGGACACCAGGCCCATCAGCTGGCTCAAGTGAAGGCACATCTTTTGCATTACGCTTGCTCTTCCTGGTTGTGTTTCCTCCCTCAAAAAACATTTTCCCTTATATTTCCTCCTAAAGCCATCATATTTATACCGAAAGCGTAATTCCAGAATGCGTCTTCGAGGTCGCCCTCCCCTCCACCAGTAGGTTTTCCCTCTCTGATTTTCCTTCCTAGAAAATAGTCGATTGTTCATATCTTTTCTATCGTAGCTCCGATTAGCTTAATTCTTTTTCCTGTAATCATCTAAAATCAAAACCTACACCTAGAACTATTTTGATAAATTTTTAAAGTTTTTGAATTTCAAATTTGAATATAATTCATAAACACATGTCATATAATATCCCCCTCAATGTAGCTCCAAAGTAATTGATTCTAGTTCCAAAAATTTCCAACATCATATATCATCTTCTGAGTCCAGTAGCATGTTGAAATCAAAATTCAATCAAGCATTTAATAGTTTGACTAAGATATACAGACCTATATCCCTTCCAGAGCATTTAATATAGGAATACAAAATGCTTTCTAGCATTTCATATCCTGTGTCTCAAATGAACCTTGAAATCTAAAACATTTTCCTATTTGTAGATGGGAAGCCTCTATCTCCATATGTCTTCAACAACCACCTATTGCTATATTCATTCAAATCTTTTGGATAAAATTCCTAAAAACCTCATGAAAATTTTGCCACCTTTCATTTTAGATAAAAGGGTGGATCTACATATTATTTTCATAATAATATAGTAAGGTATAAGGGGATTCTATTTTCTCGACAAGGCTTCAAACCTAAAATCTATTTTCTCGACACAGCTTAAAACCTAAAATCTTCCGCTTCATTCATCCACAACCTCTCATGTTAGCTCATAAAATATTCTGAAGGCACCTATTCCAACATTCTAAAAGTTTTCTAAAATCTATAGCTAACCAAACATGCCATGTTTGTGTGAATTGTTTCCTTGGTATTGGAATTGGTGTTATTTGGGTTTTTACCTTGCACTGTTGATTTATTGAATGCCATTTTGCAACGTCTAGTTCTGACATTTGATGAGTTGCAAGGAAGACTCTAAGCTTTTGTGACATCACGACAAGGCCAACATCGCCAGGCAAGCTTCGCACCTCTTGATTATGTTGAGACCCATATTAGTGAATACAATATGTTGATTGTGAAACATGCACATTATGTGGTATAAAACCATATTTTATGTATCATTAATTACAAACTATATTGCATGAACCCTAGTCTGTTGATATCTCCGTGTTGCCCTAAGGACTAAATCATCCCAAAGATACTAATGGGAATTTATGTGATATATATATATATATATATATCATGGTTTAGCCCCGCAATAGAAAAAACTAGGTTTTTACAAAAAGAAAGAATTTCAGGAAATCTCTCTATGAGGAGGACTTGGAAAGGACCGTGAGTGTCTAGTGGATGTTTGAAGGGAAAGTGATGTCCGGGGAAGGGGATGACTTTGAAAATGTTTTTACCAAAACCAAAAGCAAAATGAAGATGATTTGGATCTAGGTTAGAAAAAGGGTGGAGGTGTAGGAAGGAAGAGATGGCTGGATGGTGTACCCCGTCGAGGCATGATTACACTAGTCCGCCGTGGCTGGTACATGTGAACCTGTTGTTGCACGGTCATGGTGCGATGTCTTTCTCAGATCAATCAAGGACCGAATCTAAGTGCCACTCACCCAAGTACATTCTGAATGTCCACATACCTTAATGGGAAGGGCTCGACCTAGTAGTCAGTATGGTACCATCGTGCGAACCCGTAGGCAGTGAGAAGTATGTGTAGATGAAGTAGGGGCTTCTGTAGAGAGGTTTCTCCATTGTGGCGTGAGGTTATGCTCGACACAAAGGTGGATCACCACTCTATTTGTAGCATCATTTCGAATTAAAAGTAGAGGTGTTAAGTCAATCTGGTAGGTTGTTGTTAGGGCTACTCTGGTGAAAAGTCTCATTGTAATACCCCTGTTAGAACACCTCGTGTAGTGTGATCATTGGTACTTGGCAAGTGGGACTTACATCTTGTTGGTAGAGCTATACAACCTCTGCAGAGTGTCAAAATCTATTTGAATAGCCATGTCCGCAGTCATGGACAACTTGGTCGGGCCACACATTGGATAGACTATATTTTCAAAAGCAAAATTGGGATGCGGGTTTAAGGTAGTGAGCATGATGTGCTCACAGGGTGCTTGTGAGCTCTGCATGTGGAGCAGGAGTTGTAGAAATGAGAAGAAAGCCATACTACAAGGGTGTAGTACAGAAGGTCTTGAAGTGGTATTAAGCCGTTACTCATGATTGTCGACACAATGAAGCATAAGACGATAGCCAATGCTACCGTTGCTGATTGCATTACTCGTCAGAGACGAGCTTGATTGTGAAAAATGGTTTCCAATCTATTAATTGTGTATTTGAATGTGAACTTACTTTTTGCACAATATATATGCAACCTAGGGTAGAACCTTATTTCTTGAACTGATCCTTGCATGAATACATCCATTATTCTCTCCTCATGGAATGCTTGTGAGTACATTCGATGTACTCACCTAGCTTGTTGATTTGGCCAGACAAAGGAGACGTCTACTCCAAAGAAGATGATAGTGTTTGCGAAGGCTAGGGCATTACCCCAGTCAGTTGCCTGTTGGGTATGGCATACTGATTTTTGCTGCAAACTTTTAGCCGATGGGTTACAGGTATAAGACCTCAATCTAGATGATCTATTATGTATCATATTTTGTTATGTGTCTGTATGACAATGATACACATGTTAACTTGTGTGTACTGGCTACTGATCATGGGATCAGTACAGGAAACACAGGGGTTTATCTAGCCTTAAAACCAGGTATGCCATAATTGCTCAATGCTACATTGACTTCAACCACATCCACAAGCATGCCTACTTTAATGGCATCATCAAGGCATTCAAAGACTGAGGCATCTATGACATAATGAGCAAAAGGCAAGATTGGATCCATGAACTAGTTATGCCATTTTATGCTACTGTCTTTGTATGACATAATGAGCAAAAGGCAAGATTGGAGCGATGAACTAGTGATGCTGTTATATGGACGTGTACTGAAGAAGCATACCAGACTATTTAGACCCAGCACGGACACTCTGGATCTCCTCAACAGAGGTACTGGAAGGCC
>JAGXJF010004543.1:0-109499 GCA_019208055.1 Stipa capillata | reverse complement strand
ATTGAAAGGACCGAAGGTGCCGACTAGAGGGGGGTGAATAGGAGGCTAACAAAAATTACTTCTTTTAACTTGATTGAACAGGTTAAGCCTTAAACAGGAACCAGGGTTAGCTAGCTGTGTGACAGGTGAGTGACACAGGCATCAGATGATGTGTAAATTAGCATGCAGCTGTCACACAGGTGCCTAACACAGGTGTTCTAAGGATTTAGTAAATGATGAGCATCAAAGTGCCTGTGTAACAGGTAACTGACTCAGGTGTGAGATAAGATATATAGCAACTGAGACACAGCTAATGAAACACAGGTATAAAGGAGATCTATAAAAGATGAACAGAATAAGTCTAAGATCTCACAAGCAAGCAAGCAACAGGAAGTTAAAGGCAATCCAGGAAAATACTCAAGGAGACAGAGTGTTTTTTCACCGAAGTTCCTAGCTCTTCACAGAGTGGTACGTCTCCGTTGGAGAGGCTACTCCGAAGAGATCGCCAGCACCGAATCGTGCTTGTTCTCCGAGTGCCTGACGTTCAGGCCTCTTCCTTTGCTTGAGGAAGTCCTTTTTGCTTGCAGCAGGTAAACTTCAATTCACCTTCACAAACGTCTGGTTCAGCCCACACAAGCTTGGGTGATACCAGCAATTCCTACGCCCGTCTAGGAGTAGACACTCCAAGAGTAATAGATTCAGCAGCAACAACTCTTGGAGGAACCAATGCTTTTTGCTCAAGAACTCTAACTCTCCCGAACTGACATTTAGGAAACTTTGGCTTTTGTTTGGTGGGAAGAGGTTTTGCAACGGTTCAATATGATTCACTGGATTGGCAAAGGTTGAGGTCGAAGACCTCCCCTGGTCCCCTATTTATAGGGTTCACAGGAACTTGACCGTTACACTGTTGCCACGTAGGATTAAGTGGATCACCGGTGTCAGCCACCGGTGACACAGCCAATCACTCCGCCCAACTGTAACCGGCTCAAGCAGACCGATACCTGTGTCACCAGAGGCACACACAGGTAAACCCTAAACTGACATAGCAGCACTACTCAGCCCGGTCTTGGCACATGACATGCCCTCAGCGCACAACACTCTCTGAAACCTAATAAGGAGAGAACCTCCGACAGCCCTCCGACTCAGCAGACGAGCCATCGCAGCGCAGGTTCCTTAGCGTTTACAAGCTCTCCCCTGGTACAGAGATGTACCTGAGTCACAGAGCGCTAGACCACCTGTGACACAGCTGTGTCACACCGGTGACTCTAACCCCTAGGGTTTTCTACTGCTAGCACTACAGAGTGCAAGCACAAAACCAGTTTCACACTTGTGCAAAACTGTTGACACAGGGCCACTAACCTCAAAGCATTAGTGCCACTGTCCAACATCCTGAGCATTGAGCAATTAGAACCTCCACAGGTCATTACTGCATCATCCCTCTTGATAGTACGGGTTTTTCCTATGGACTCAAAGAAACTAGCAAATCTAGGCTTTACCTGCCCACCAACTGCAGTCACGGCCCTTGATGCATCAAGCCACCATCACCTTGCTTGCAACTCCTTGCACAGCACCGGCTTCTTCACAGCTGTGGCACAGCTGCCTAGCACAGCCATTTCTTAGTCCTGGAAACCACCCTCGTACCTTTTTGGTGGTCATCCTTTCCCTAGTGACCCTTCTTTCTGGAACCTACTAACTTGTCTACACTCAATGTAAACGTTAGATTCCAGTTTGAGTTGCCATTAACCATCAAAACCAACTTGGGCCTAGATGCTCTTTCAGCAGGTTCCTTAGCGTTTACAAGCTCTCCCCTGGTACAGAGATGTACCTGAGTCACAGAGCGCTAGACCACCTGTGACACAGCTGTGTCACACCGGTGACTCTAACCCCTAGGGTTTTCTACTGCTAGCACTACAGAGTGCAAGCACAAAACCAGTTTCACACTTGTGCAAAACTGTTGACACAGGGCCACTAACCTCAAAGCATTAGTGCCACTGTCCAACATCCTGAGCATTGAGCAATTAGAACCTCCACAGGTCATTACTGCATCATCCCTCTTGATAGTACGGGTTTTTCCTATGGACTCAAAGAAACTAGCAAATCTAGGCTTTACCTGCCCACCAACTGCAGTCACGGCCCTTGATGCATCAAGCCACCATCACCTTGCTTGCAACTCCTTGCACAGCACCGGCTTCTTCACAGCTGTGGCACAGCTGCCTAGCACAGCCATTTCTTAGTCCTGGAAACCACCCTCGTACCTTTTTGGTGGTCATCCTTTCCCTAGTGACCCTTCTTTCTGGAACCTACTAACTTGTCTACACTCAATGTAAACGTTAGATTCCAGTTTGAGTTGCCATTAACCATCAAAACCAACTTGGGGCCTAGATGCTCTTTCAGAGGTCCTCAGGGAGGCCGGCTCTCAGGGATATCCGAGAGGAGGCGTTCGGGGAGGCGGTTGTGGAGGACAAAGAGGACACGCTCAGGGGAAGGTCGTCGAGGAGGTCGGAGAAGAGGCGCTCGGGGAAGTCCTCCAGCAGGCCGACGCTTGGGGACATCCTAGGGGTTGACGGCGAGGAAAGGGAGAGCTCCTGACGGCGATGGCGAGGGAGAAAAATGGGGAGAGGAATGGAAAGGAAGGCTAACCAGCGGCCATGGTGGGTGGCGGCGGCAGTGGTGCCCGATGCAAGAGGACACTAGCGGTGACTGAAACCCTAGGGTAAGAGCAGAGGCACGGGGCAGGGGGAGTTGCATGGGGTTGGAGTTGCATGCCTGGGGTTTGGGGAGAGGAGAGAACGGTTCGGGTGTTTTAGTTTCAGCGGCACAAGGTGTGTAATTAACCGACAACTTCAGGGGCAAACTTGGAATTCCATCTTGCAAAAGCCAAATAAGCACCTCAGGAGGTGCTTTTAATGGGTGCACTAGTATAAGATTGCCTTATCTGAAAGCATGTTGGGTATTTTGCTTGTTTGGTTCGGCTTTTGGCTTATAAGCACAGAAAGCAACCATAGCCCAACCAAACACACCCTTAGGCGTCAATCTTCATGTGATTCCGCCCAGATCTACTTCAACCTCCAACATCGGAGGCCCCTTGTGGTTTTCTGGACTGGGTGGAAGGGCACATACCTCATCGTCGTTGTTCCAGCGGTTCTTCGGCAACCCTTGGCCGCTCCAAGGGCTCTTCGACAACTGGCGCATGGGCTCCTTCATCTTCATCGGCATCGGTGGCGTTCACCTCCTCTGGACTAACTTCGAGTGGGTCACACGCAGTCTGCTTTTCTTGGTGCATTCTTCGCTTGCTAGTGGCGGCCGCATCCCGTTCTTCGTCCTTGACGATGGCGTTGGGATTGGTCAGTGGTGGATTTCACACCTCGACACGTGTTCACCCACAAGGATAGATGGAGACACATGTCCTCCTACCCATTTGGATGGTCGACGCGTGCTCTCCAAGGGTATTGCTTATGATTTTGCTTATTTTGTTGCCGTTATCTTAACCATGGATCGTAATATGCTAGTGGGACGTCGGGTCCCACTTTAAACAATATATGTTGGAGTTCTTTAAAAAAATTGTACCTGGTTATACTAGCTAGCACTCTTTCAGGTCCATTTATTATCTGTGGCATCACGTACTCAGAGTCATCATTCATGGCATTTTTCTTTTGACTTCAATATGATGTTATCCACTCGTTTAAGAAGCTTCTGCGAAGAGTTATCTTCTAGGGCCAGGGTAGGGCCTTCATCTATGCCCTGGTAATGGCCATTTTGGGCCTTCAACTTTAGGCTCAGTTGATATATCAGGATGGGCCTGGCCCGGCCCGTCTGGTCCAACGATCAGTGTAACTTAAGAGGAGCTCTTAGAAGTGTTGCGCTCAAGAAATCATTACATTGCGTGCCATAATGATAAAGATTAGATAATCCCAATTGCAACTGTTTCCAATCCAAACTGTAGTTGCCACCCAAAAGATCAGTACATATTGATTCAGATGCAAGGGCCAGTCTTTGATTTGTATATAGGTGACTGGCGAGTGTAATCCGGTCATGTGCATGTACCGCAATAATTGCCACAGTTTGTGCTTGTGAGTGCTCTCATCAAGTAGGAAATAGCATATACACAAATTTATACACCTTCCAGGAGTTCTATCCAAGGCAAAGCCTATATACTACGAGAACAATTGCAAGTTGCAACCATTGGTCCATTGCCTTAATTTTCCAACAATGCATTGGCACGGAGGCTTACACTAGCACCAGGCACCGGTTGTTAGTCGTTCCATGGTTGAAAATAACTAAAAAGAGAAAAATTATATTGAAACATTCTGAACTATTATAACATTCTCGCCTAGCTTCTTTAACCGGTTTTTCTGCAGCCATGGTCCCTCAACTATCACAACTTTTTCACTATGCCTCAATTTGTTGTTCTCTAACAGAATATGATGACGTGGGCGTTGATGTGATGAGAAAACAGGGAAAAAAGATGTGGACGCTAAGACAGTGGATGGTGTTCTTCTCTCCCAACATTCAGCTTATATGTCATTGAGAATAGCTTAATTTTATATTTTTAGTTAGCTATGGCAAACATGTCTGATTAATATGAGAAAATTATAGAGCTTAGGCAAAATAGCATCACAAAGATAAATCTAAGATGAACTAAGCTAAATTAGCGTGCAATTAGTATCACAGTTATGACCAAAATACCAAACTAATCACTTAATATTAGATTAATCTTGCAGTAGAGCTAGATTAATCACGAACAATATGACACTTGTTCCGTGATAGTACAATACATGTATTATACATGTATATATACGCAGTGTAATCTTTTTGTATTGAAAAGGGTATGTATTGGATTTTTGGTATTTACATGTGGGCGCACCACATCAACGTCCATCTAAGAAAAATTGTATGAGCATCTATGTCATCATATTTTGCTAGAAAATGGTAGATGTGGACAAAGCGAGAAAATCATGATAGTTTAAGGACTACGATCATGGAGAAACCAGTCGAAAGAGTCAAGTAAGAAACTGATGATATTTTAGGAAGTACTAATGCAGTTATCTCGTGGCGAAATAAGCTTCTTTTCGTCAGCCTGATGCTATGCTGCCCAGCTAATCAAGTTTTGAGATAAACTAAAAAGATAAAAGAGGAACCCAAATGAGAAGCAGCAGGCAGAAATGTTCATTGGATGATTGAGGCCGGTGAGAAGCGACGGCGGGAGAAGGGGCCGGCGGTGGTGGTGACAGTGGACGATGTACGCCGGCGCCGCTGCCGGCCGGCCGGCAAGAGATAGAATATTGGACGTGGCGGCCCGAGGCCATGTGAAATGTAGCTTAAAGTTTAATCGAAAATTCTATAATCTGATGCTTAGGGAAGTGCTACAATTTAGAAGTGAGTAGTGTGATAAGCTGAGATAGATGCTTAGATGAAAAATCACGCACACAAGGGCCGGCCCACATCTTATGGTTGTCTCACCATTATTATAGAGGCCTCTCTCAGCATGAACGCCGGTGATTAGATCCTTTGTACTTTGGGAAAATGTCAGAATGATACTTTCCCCTCAATTGAGCTAACGTAATATCTAGGACATGTTATGCTGACCTTATACGGTTATATCCAAGCAAAACCCGAGCTGAAAATCATTGAAAAATCTAAGTAGCTGCATCAAGGCCGGCAGCCGGGCTAGATCAAGGTCAAGATACTACATTTGGGACTTAAAAATGTAAGCTTGTCGTAGCTGTAAACCTAGGGTGAAGATAGACAAGGTTGGACTAGCTTGGCAGAGTTTCTTTCAGCCTGCTTAGCATTAACAGTATATGTTATTTTGTCTATCGAATCCCTCAACCTAATATTTTTGTTCACATGCACTTCGTAATTCATGCGCACATCTTGTATAGGTTCTCATGATTAATATGCGATTAAATTTTGGAACACGTAGACTTTTGATGCTCATAGTTGTTTCATGTGGGCATGTGGGAAAACAGGGTCATCATCATTGGTTTGACTGTTTCTAACAGCCTATCAAGAATTGTATCGCAAGTAGGTTTCTTCATTCAGCGTTATGCAACTAGTCACTAATTCAACTCTTCCAATTACTAGTAATTCACTAATAAACTTGTTATAAATTTAAATCACATTAGCTCATGTGCAATTCGAACCTATACAAGTAGCTCAGTCCACGCTCATGTCTACCTTTGAGCTGCAAACTTCATGACCTTTCTACTGCCGCCTGTTATAACTAGCCTTTTTTTGTTGTTTACGTCGTGTTGTGCTTATTTTTAAAAGGTTATCTATTTCTAAGTTGCTTAATTTTTTTAAATGCAATTACATTTCCAAGTCTTTGAATCAATCCTCATCTCACCTCGCTCCATATATAATCTATATATTAAAAATTGCTGTATGATTTTACTAAAATTACATATTTTCTGTGCTGCAGTTTTTACGGCTTGTAACATGTAATTTTAGGTGCTTGATATTTAAGAAAAGTTTAGACAACAGATAATTAGTAAAACTATATTGTAAAGCTCGTGTGAAGATAACTCGTAGACTCGATTTTTGCCAATAAATAATGAGCTAGAAAAGATTCATTTTTTCTCCCAAACGAGATTATCACCGTCAGAACTATGTCAACCGAGGCTAAGCACCCTGTAGGTTCGTGGGAACAGTAACATCCACCGCACGACACAACATCCACGTACCTCTATGATTTGGTGGACCTAACAGTTTCCCCCGGTTCTCTTCTCCGGCTAAAGGAGAACTGCCAAAAGAAAAACAAAAGAAAAGGCAAGCAAGCAGGAAAAGAACTCTCATTTCGCAAGGGGCAAAGGCAGTCATACGCAGATCCATCCAAACCTCGCGAAACCGTCCAAAACAAAAATAAACAAAAGAAACCAGGAGAGAGAGAGAGAGAGAGAGAGAGAGAGAGAAGGGGGGGGGGTAGAGAAAAAAAAATTGGCAGCTTAGCTAGGGAAGTGGGGGTTGGGGGCTGTGGGCCCCACCCACACAAGTTTTACTTTTTGAGCCGCCCGGTTTTGTCGTCTCCTCCGTCCGCTCCCTTCCTCCTTCCCCTCCCCCCGCCCTATTACCCCACCCCCGCGTCCGTCTCTTCCTATCCCCCCCGCCCTTCCCTGTGCCTCACGCCACAGCGCGCGCCCTCTCTCTCCCTCTCTAGCCTTCGTGACCAGCGCCCGCCACCCCACTCTCTCCCACTGTTTGTTCGCGACTGCTTGGCTCCTCGTGGTCTCAGCGTTTGTTGGTGCCTGTGGTGATTCGGAGCCGGGTTCTTGTCCCGGAGGAGATCGGGGGCCGCGGGGTGCCGGTTTCGTGCCGGACTCGGTAGGCGGGATCCTTGCTGCGGTTCTTGGCTCGGGCTGGCCGCCTGGGACCCATGCCGTGAGCGAAGCGGCAGGCTTTGTTGCCCGAGGAGATCTTGCAGCAGCTGAAACCGTTCGGCAGCTACCCCTCCCTTCCTCGGCGCCGACTGCCCGCCGCCATGGCCGGCAGCGACGAGGTCAACCGCAACGAGTGCAAGGTTCGTCGTGCTCCTCCGCTCTGCCCCGGTCTCGCTTCCTTTCTTTGGCGGTTCTCTTGTGCCGGTTTGGGGGGACTTGTTCCCGGGTAGCATGTGTCCGTCCGTCCTTGTTCGGTTCTCGTTTTTGGTGTTCTTCCGTGTGGGCACCGCACCACCGGTGCCGCGCGGATTCTTGATTTGTGCCGCCGCTTTACGATTCGGTGGAGGGGATTGGGGCCGCCCTGGCCTGTGATTTCTCGGTCCGTCGCTGCCTTTCTTTCCCCTTTGGGCTCAATCCCAATTTATTCCCCTCTCGCTTGCCTCGGTTGTTTTAGGATGCTGATACTAATACAGCTACCCAACAAGTTGGATGGAGCAAAGAAAATCATTCGTCCCATCCGTGTGGCTGCAGAGCGCGCGCGCGCGAAAGCTTGCATCTTTTCTAGCAAGAGGCGACCGAAAGATGGCCTCTCGCATTGCACTCTTGTCCGAGCGGAATACAGTAAAGAAATAGGACGGGGGAGGTGTTGCTCATTGTGATTTGCGTGGTCTCACTGTTCGTTTGCTGTTGGCTTGTTGTTGTGCTGTGCAGACGGTGGTGCCGCTCAACACATGGGTGCTCATCTCCAACTTCAAGGTGGCGTACAACATGCTCCGGCGACCCGACGGCACCTTCGACCGCGACCTCGCCGAGTTCCTCGACCGCCGGGTGCCGCCCAACGCGCGGCCCGTGGAGGGCGTCTCCTCGTTCGACCACGTCATCGACCAGTCCGTTGGCCTCGAGGTGCGCATCTACCGCGCTGTCGCCAGCAGCGGCGCGGGCGCCGAGGGCGCCGCGGCGATCACCCTGCCCATCCTGGAGTTCCTCACGGGCGCCCCTTCCCGGGACCCGTTCCCGGTCATCATATTCTTCCACGGCGGCAGCTTCGCGCACTCCTCGTCCAGCACGGCCATCTACGACCACCTGTGCCGCCGGTTCGTGAAGCTGAGCAAGGGCGTCGTCGTGTCCGTCAACTACCGGCGCGCGCCGGAGCACCGTTACCCGTGCGCCTACGACGACGGGTGGACCGCCCTCAAGTGGGCCCTGGCGCAGCCGTGCCTGCAGAGCGGGGAGGACGCCCAGCTCCGCGTGTTCCTCTCCGGCGACAGCTCGGGCGGCAACATCGCCCACCACGTCGCCGTCCGGGCCGCCGACGAGGGGATCAAGATATCCGGCAACATCCTTCTCAACGCCATGTTCGGCGGCAACGAGCGCACCGAGTCGGAGCGGCGGCTGGACGGCAAGTACTTCGTCACGATCCAGGACAGGGACTGGTACTGGAAGGCGTACCTGCCGGAGGACGCCGACCGGGACCACCCGGCCTGCAACCCCTTCGGGCCGAACGGCCGGCGGCTCAGGGGACTCCCCTTCACCAAGAGCCTCATCATCGTGTCCGGGCTGGACCTCACCTGCGACCGGCAGCTGGCCTACGCCGAGGGCCTCCGGGAGGACGGCCTGGACGTCAAGGTCGTGCACCGCGAGAAGGCCACCATAGGGTTCTACCTGCTGTCCAACACCGACCACTACCACGAGGTCATGGAGGAGATCTCCGACTTCCTCCAAGTTAACCTCTAGTACATACACAGTCGCGGATAGGCTCATCATCGTCCCGACACAATCAAATACTGCTTATAGGAAGCTGAATGGTAAGCTTTTGACTTATAGTATCTCTTATACTAGTACTGCTTGGGTATCATCTTGGAGCCCGGCAATGGCTCGCAATGCTGTCTTTTGGCAAGTGATCTGAAGAGAATCCCCATGTCCGATAAACTCGAGTCGTCAGCGATGACTCGTCTTCGTCGGAGCGAGGAATTCAGTCGTCGTCCCACTAATCGTTCTGCTGATGATCGATCGGCTTGGTCGGTGTGATCTTGGATCTCTGATCTGGGTCCATGTTTTGCCTGGGGTTAAGACAAGAATAGAGTGTGCCTCCAATAGTATGTACGTGACTTGGTTGATGGAGAGAGAGCATATTATTTCGCCTTCATCCTCTGCTGCTTATCTTTCAGGGAAGAAATTGCCATCTAACATTATGTGTACCGTGATCGATCAACAAGGAGACGGAGAAGGGTCTTTCGTTGCTGTTGATGTAGTAGTTTCTTCTTTCAGCTACGGATTGGATGGTGTTCTCTCGCTCACTCTCAATCTATGCATGTGAAACATTCCTATCCTACGTGATGCATCCAATCCAGTCTAAGCTAGAAGTATAAATTCTCTTCTAACTTTGTTGGGCCTCTCTTTGATGTACTCTGATCCTTCTGTATACATGTTTGAACTGCTAATGTTGTAACGCGTGCACTTTGAATCCCACTGGTCTTTTCTTCTCCTCATGGGTGTCGGTGAATTGTAAAAGAGGGATGCATGCAGACGCTGAGTGATTTTATTTTAGTGCTTTGAGGTGATATTAACTTTTTTCTGTCCTCTCCTCATGCCACTTGCCATTCTCGTCGTAGGCGAAATTTAGGCCGCTAATTATGTGACACGTGTACTTGGTTACTTGGATCTGCCAGTTATTGCGGAGGTGTCTGTCGGCGATGAGTACAGCGACTTGCTGCAAGCAAAGCAAGCTAGCTAATTCGTCAAATCACATCCCGTTTCCGTGACATTTGCGTGCTCCCGTTGTACGCGCGTCGAATTGATCGCGTCATTTCCTTCTTTCCAGTTGTTAGGCATGGTGGTAGCGGCAGTAGTAGTTGGAGGTGTGGATTTCACTTCAATCCTCAGTCTCCCCTGATCACGCTGCGCCTGGCCGTGGCTGGTAAGAATATGCCATTATTCTGTTCCGTGCATGCCATCTTTGCGCAGAGTCATGCTTGCTAATGGAGTACCACTGCTATCTATTTTGGGTGCCCTGTGGAAGAGATCGTACGGGGATAGGATCAGCTGAAGTCAGCGACGAACATTAGCTGCTGTCGGCACGCCCCTAGGCCGTTAGATCCAAGAATTGACAGCTCCGACCAATGGTTTCAGTGTTGGGGCTGTGCCAATGTCATTTTGCGTAATGTGTATTACTTGTTGTATGGACGTAGCTTACCATGGTCACCGAATCCCTTTTTCTAAAGACATCGCAACCATTTTTTACTGTTGAAAAACACGGAAACCTAATTCTGGCTCTGAGCTGTCCTCGTTCGTTCTGCCCCCGTTGTAAAACGAGGAAAAGAAAAGAGAGAGCATGGCAGCCATCATCAAAAGGCCGAGGCTTTCTCGTGCGCTAAAGTCACGGAGCGCAGCAGGGGTTGAAAATTTTGACGCTTGGAAAGGGTGGCAGAAGTCTCCTGAAAAGGACAAACGGGTGCTGCATGCCTTGTGCCCTGTTTTCCATTTACTGACCGGCCATAGCGTGGTGGCATCTGCGTCTACTGGGGCGTCAGAGCATATCCAAAAATTATTTCTTACCTTTCTTTAGAAGAGACAAGGTCTTCAATAATCTTATTTTGTTTGTAAGGACATGTATATATATATGAACAAAAACGGTACCAAAAGGAGAGAGAAAAGAATAAAATCGGTCTAATACACTTACAAGGGCTAGCTAACAAGGGAGCGAGGTCTAGACCAAAGACCAGTTCCATACCAAGAAAGCGGGGCACCACCATTGCATCATTTCCTTTCCTCCTTCAAGTCATCCTCGCTGCTGCTATCCGCCACACTCCACTGCTCTTATCTCGTCCTCCCCACCATCCCGCACTGCACCTCGCTGCTCAAACCTCATCCTCACTGTCATCCTACGTTGCGTCCCACCGCTCCAACGTCATCTTCTATCGTCCTACGCCACATCCTGCCACTTTAATCTTGTCCTTGCCGGTGTCCTGCCCCCCACCTGACCGCTCCAACCTCGTTCTCACCGTCGTCTTGCGCCGTGTCCCACCACTACGACCTCGTCGTCACCGACGTCGTCCACCGCGCCCCACCACTCCAACCTCATCCTCTGCGTATCGTGAAATCAGCCAGTGGTTGAGAACAAGAGAGAGGAAAAAGATTATATAATTAGGTGAGATATGTTAGGACCAGTACAGCACATTACATCATTTTTTGCCGAGCCAAATACTTATTGTGAATTCTAGCTTATTACACACATGGGGTGGCATACATTGTGGATGCTCTAATACCCCAAGTTCTAATAGTGGACTTCACTTTAATAAATAACTATGGTCTCCAACAATAAAAACACTTGTTTTAACTCTTAGGTCTTAATAATAAAATCTTTGTTTAAGAAATAATTTTTTTTCTCTTCTTCTATTTTTACCTCCACCTCGTTAAAAGACTGACGTGACATCATTTAAGAAATAGTTGAAGTGGATTGTTAGAGATGCTCGCCACTCGATTTCTGCGTGTAAGTCAAGATTTTATACTGCTACGTCAAAACAAAGCGCGGCGTTTTTTGGAGTCTCTCGCCGGCTCCTCGCTTCCTTTTGTTTTTTTTTATCCATCCACCTTTGCGTCCGTTTTTGTTCTACTCCTGTCACCGCCAGTCGGTGTCACTCCTCACTTGGCGAGTAAAAATTTTCGATTCGTTTCCTGTAGGGACAGTGGAGATTATATTGACAGAATCGAGGGTTGCTCAAATTTAGTGATCTTCGGTCTGGAAAGCAACTTTGCCGCATGGGCGACGGCATGCCCCCTCCTACCCCTTCAAGATAAGTATAGCTGATTTCTGTTCAACTCGTCTGTTAACGGATGATAAGATAAATCGCTAGTATTTTCCGTGTCACGAACGTCCGACGATGAGCCAGTCTTGATAAATTTTACTAGTACTTATATTTATTTGGGTGCGGATTTCCTAGTTATCATTGTTGGTAAAATCTTTTTAATCGTTTCTTTGGAGTTTGAAACATGTTCGTCCTTTTTTGCAATGCAAATTATCAATGTTGCTAATTGTTACTCTTGCAGGTGCATTGACGCAAAAATGAGATCTTTTCTAGAGGGTGTTGTAACCAAACAGTGCCAAAACAATTTGCCATATGTTCCATTTTCTACGGTACAAATATGCATCGGAAGGTACAAAATCGAAATCTTTCTACGAGAAAAATTCAGACCGGCGAGTTTAATTTTGGCCGATTGGTACTAAGTATTCATTAGTGGTGGAGCTTCACACAAATTATAGAGGGAGCCGGCGTCAAGAGAATTGTAAAGTAAACACACAAGGAAAAACATAATTAGCAGATCATAGTGTAATTTTTCTGAGTTTAGCAAAGTAAGAAGGGGCCATGGCCCGTCTAATTTGCACTAAGCTCCGCCACTGATATTCATGCTTCTGGTTGGGCATGTGTAAAACGATTTCTCCTTACCAAACCTAACACTCTACCCGGCTCATTTATTTGTGTATGTACACACTGGAAAGGGCGCTTAATTAATTAAATGGCTCGACGAAGAAATCTTCGCTTATTTGGAGACTTAGATTAGATAGCCAAGAAACCGACAGTCCTATTTATAGTGAGCCAAGCAGTCCATCTACCACTTGCTGGTAGTAACGGAGTTTTAACCCATTGTTTTGTAGTAACCGAGTATCTCCAATACTGCACCCTACATATGTCGCATGTATCAAAATGTTAGCCGCATCAGCTAGACATGAGGAGATAGTATAAAAGAGTCTGGTTGTGTGATTATATCTCATGCAAGATGCAAGATACGGTCCCCCTAACACGCTCACATGAAAAATATAAATGACGTGGACAGCGTTGTAATTAAAGAGCATCGTATCTAAAATTCTTTTTGTGGCGGCTACATGACTCGATATTTATGTTTGGCTCCCTTTGTGGAGTAATCTAGAAGGCAAGAATTTTAGATTGGAGAGTCGTAGAAGAACTTTTAACGACGGAAGAGTTGCCTAAGAATTATGGCCTAAGGCCTCTCCCAATACATAGGTACTTAGATGAGGTGCTAAGTGCATGAAAGGGTTTAGCAACTAAACTTCCCAATGCATAGGTGCTTAGATGAGGTGTTAAGTGTATGAAAGGGCTTAGCAACTAAACTCCCCAATGCATAGGTGCTTAGCTTTTTGTAGCTAACATTCCTTCATTTAATTGTTTAGCAACTAAACTCCTCAATACATAGATGTGTTTTGCATAGGTCCACATGCTTAGCATCGGTTCTTTCTGGAAACACCAAAACTATTTCTCTCCGTCTTAATTACCCCGCCATATCATCTTCTTGTCTATGTGACATGTCTTAGTACTAGTCCAAGTTGAAGCATTGTGAGGGGTCTAATAGTGCGAAAATCAGCGCTGGTTTAGAAGTTCTGAGTCGGTGAGAGTCGACCGCTCGCACCCTGTCTGTCGGTGCCTGTTCACATGCCGTCACAACAACTCATCCTTACATCACCCACTCGCGCTCCCGTCTCCTCTCCTATCCTCTCGTAGGTTGTAATCACGGAGCCGTGTGGGTTAACTCTATCAAATGACTTGAGTTGGTGCGTCCAACGATCCGTGACCGCGTGACACAGAAAGGACGTGACGAAGCGACACACGCATGCCAAGCGCGCGTGGCCAGCAGCAGCGTCGCGCCGGCGCCGGCGCCCGCGCGCCAACGCTCCGAAGCCTCCCACCACCGCGTCCGCGCCTGCAGTGCGCGCACGATCACGTTGCCGGTTACACCCGTGCCCTCGTCGTCATGTGCGGTGTACGGGTGTCGTGACGACCGGAACGCGGGCCGCCGAGGGCTGGGCTGGGTGGTGTTGTCGCGTGGTGGACGGCGGCGTCGGCAGTGGCACACGGCACATAGACGCCGGATCGGGACGGCACGCTGGGTTGGTTGGGTATGGCTACTTGGCTACCTGCTGCTCCGCACACGTACGTCTACGTACCCCCATGAGGATGAGGAGGCTGGCTTGGCTTTCTTTCTTTTGTTTTTGGTTTTGTTCGCTTGTGGTGGTGGAGAATCCAGCGAGCCAGCCCCTCCCTATTGGCGCCTTGCGCCTGGTCGCTGCTACGTGTTCCCTTCCATCCTTCTTTTTCTTCCTTTGCTTGCATGCCTCTCTCTCTTCTTTGTCTTTTTCTTGCTTTCGTTTATCTTCTCTCTCTCTCCTGGATCCTGTGCAGGACAAAGTCGGCACTGCCTTTACATGGCAATTAATGGGCGCCACCCCACACCACCCACCTCGTTCCTTCATCCCCTCCTGTTTTGACTTGTCCCGACCGGGTGCTCTGGCTCTCTTCTGTCCACCAATGGGAGCCCACGGCCGGGCGCTACTGGATATTGTTTACTCAGCCAGTCGTACGCTTTGAGCAAGTGAGAGAGCGGCCATCCCTTCACAAAGGCACAAGTGTTTTTTTTTAAAGAAACCTGCTTCTTTTATCACTAGTGGCAGAAAGCCACTCCACAATTGGACAGGGGAGATATACAGCAGAGGAATTACATAACTGCCCCTGAAGTAAAAGTAAAAAGAGAGCTAAAGAAAATACAAAATCATGTAAAAGATGTGAAGTACACGTGTCCTCGACACAAACGAGAGGAGGACATGTATAAGGTGACACGTCCCAGACATGCCATTGGCTAAGACGACAACGAGGGCGGTGCTCGGGCTTCGGCACCATCACTGGCGTGCCGTGAGATGTCGCTGATGTGGAAAAGAGATGACACCATCTAACAGTGAGGAGGATTTCTTGCCTGACGTTAGCAACTACCACATCGCAGCTACCATGCACCTGACGAAGCTGGAACCAGAGGCTGGGCCTTCCTAAAAGGATGTTAGGTGTTTCATTAGGAGGCGTAGCTCGTTGGAGGTAGGTGTTGCGCCTCATGCCTCCACATGCTCGCAACAGAGCAAGAGGTAGAAGAAACATCGACCGGCACCAATGATCCAGGATGTGCACATGCGTCGGACTGTAAGCTAATGGCCTAATGTAGGAGATTGTGAGGCACAAGATGGCAACGGTGATGAAAGTAGGAGCTTCTCTGCCGACATCAATGGATTTGTGAATGGGTAGAGGAAGCAAGCATTGTTATTGGGGTAAAAGTAGGGGAAGGAACTTGGAGTGACGAGGGACGAGGACCAAATCATCACCATGAAGACTGAAGCCCCGAATCTGTCACCTCCTGCCTTGTCTTCCTCAGCTCTGGCAATGACCAGAGCAAGGACAAAGATGAGGAGAAATTCCGAATATGAGAAGAGCTTCTTATTGATGCTGGCCTCAAGATGCTCCTTGACGACAGCACCAACCTTGACGAATCCCGCGATGGTGACAATAACAAGAGGTGGCTGGAGATCTCCCTGCTGCGAGCTCCTAAGCAACGACGAGTATGAAGTTGGCATTGCACCAGACGCTATCAAGGTAACAACTCTAACCTACCTGGATATACAGAGAAAGCGAGAGGTTCGAGCCCTCCTTTCCCCCACTCCGACCGGCGAGGCTGACAGAGGAGAGGAAGAGGGGAAGAGACAGGAGGAATAGAAAGAGCATGCGCGAGTAGAGAGACAAAGAGAGAATAGGAACGGGCAAATGAGCATCTCAAGGCACAAGTTGGAGAGAAAATCACTGGGTGCACACGGTGGCATATGCACCCATTAGCTTTGGCGATGTTTAAATTCTCGTACAAGTTTCAAAAAAATCTGAAAGCATTCATACTGGTATATGATGGAATGAAGTTTACACATTTAAATTTTCGAGAAATAATATGTCAATGTACGACCTGTGTAAAAAAATTAATCCGTGCATATGCACCCTTTTTAACTAATTATGACCGCCCAATGTGTTTTTTTTTACATAGGTCATAAATGGTCATATTTTTTTTTAAGTTTAACTATGTATACGTCATTCCATTATATATCGGTATGAATTATTTTAGATTTTTTAAAAACTTACACGTGATTTTAAAAATCACCAAACCTAATAACTACATGTGCCCATGATGCCATTTAACCACACCCCGAAGTTAGAGCTACCAGCAAGACTTTCCTTTTTCGCGGTCACATGCGTGCTGAGGCCTCAGATCCCTCCATCACGGGCTGCGGTTAAAAATCTCTCTCGTATAAAGTAGTAGTAGCAGTGCCATGTAGAAAGGGTGAGAATGCATGCGAGCCTGGCTTAGGTGCAACTTGCAACGATTCTCTAGATGTAAATGAAGGTTGCTTTACACTTCGGATGTGGTGTGAGTATTGTTTCCAACAGTTGTAAAGCAGGCAATGACTTATGCCTATCGGTGGAGGTTGTTTTAGTTGTGCGAGAAATTGTTACAGCTCTTGCACCTGTTGTATCAAGTTCACCTTCAGGATGCTGCAGTCTGAGATCTATTTTTGCTAGCTTGCAGTGAAACAATCTTTTTCTTTCAAGAAACCCTAAACCCTAGAAACATCAAAAGGATAGAGAGTTCTTACAATTTACTATATAAGAACAAAATTGACCAATTAATTAAAGAAAAACAAACGAAAATTAGATATAAAGGGCACAAAAGGACCCCATCAATCGACAAAGCACAAACTTTACACAGAAACACGCCGCACACCCGACCGACAAACCAATGAAAACCGAAAAGCACCAAGAGCTCTAAGCAACATGCCCCTTCAAAGATGAACTTATGCGCACAATAGCCAACAATGCACCTCACGCCGTCCACAGAGAGCTAGATCCGATGTTGACCCTACTACAAAGAGAGGAGAAGACATCACCGGCGAAGAGCAGCACCCAAGCCACGCTACTGACAAAGTACGGGACACGAAGAACCCCGTTTGGAATCGTCGTCAAAGGAGAGCCTTGCCGCACCGTGGCCACCTCATGCCCCCACTAAACAAGGCAGATCCGGTGTGACCTGTCTAGGAAGGGTGCAAGAAGACCCTGACAAGCTCCAAGAGGAGCATGGAAGACGCCTCTCGCTGGAAGCACAAACAGGGAGAACCTTGTACCACTGTCCGGAACTACACTGCCACACCACAGACACCATGCCTGCTGCTAGGAAAGAGAAGCCAAAATCGCTATGGGAGGAGTGGGCTTGGGCCACCCCAACTTTGATGGAGGTGAAAGCGCACCTCCAAACCCCGCGCCACTCACAGTGAGCGACACTATGCGACCTGTCGCAACCTGGGGTCACCACCCTAGCATCTGTCAGAACTATTACGCCCTTCGCAGCATGGCGCTGACTTCCACGGCCTGGCACACAGAATACGATGCCACGCGGGCCGGCCATACTGCAGCCCTCGCTTTGTTGGACCATCGCCCGCAGCCCATGGCCGCCGCTCCGAAACCCGATGCCGCCACCACGACATCCATGTCCAATCGAGAAGGGGGCCTAAATCGTCCCCCAATGTATGGGACCTTGCCACACTGTCGAGATGCACGAAAAACCCCTTCCACCGGCAAGACCTGACGCACCCATCCCATGAAAGACAATTCATCAGATAGGTCGACGATCCCACCGCACCAACAGTCTAGGATTGACACCCTCACAACACCTCATGTCGCTCTCCAGGGGCGTCATCTTAACATCCACCGCTCGTCGGAGCCAAATCTGCGCCCCGCTGCCTAATCCGTTGCCCCGACAAACACGACCACAACCAAGGGCCGCCGCCCCAGCACCCACTGCCTCAGCCTCGCCAACCATGAGCTCACAAGTCGAGGCCTTCCACGCGCCAGGGCAGGGAGGCCCGTCAGTGACATTGAATAGTAGCCCACGCCTCCCGAGGCCCCCCCATCCACCTCCATCGCCAACCTAGCCGGACACCATGGCACGCCACCACGACACCACTCACGCCATAGCTGCCCATGGTGCAACACACTACTGCGTTGCCAAGAGAAAGGCCCCAACACAGCCGGCCAATGCCCATCCAGCCACGAGCCCAGCACGCCGGCCACGTGCCCTCGCCCGGCCTGCCGTAGCTCACCACCAGCAAACCTGCTTGGCCACCCACTGGTCAAGGTGGCAATGGGTGAAATACCCGGCGGGCCGAGTTACCCGTACCCGATACCCGGTTCGTCTGATTTACCCGTTACCCGTACCCGTCCCTGCATCCGAGTAGGGTCTTTTGCCCGTCCCCGGTACCCGACGGGTACCGAGTACCTGGCGGGTATATGTACCCGACAAGGATATGGTGCTGGGCCGCTTGAGCTAAGGGGCCCATGGGCTGAGATAGGGTCTTTTGTTGCAATTATGTTGTAGGCCCACTTGTAATATATGCTAACGGGTACCCAAACGGGTAACAGGGGCGGGGGACCGTACCCATACCCGGCTAACCCGACGGGTAAAATATTTGGATCATTAACATCCCTGCGGGTAAAATGTTTACCCATACCCGGCTCCTAAACGGGTAAATCCCCATCGGATATCGGGTACCCACTGGTCGCGCGCCTCTGAGTGCCTCCTGTATGCACAGATCTGGGTGCGAATCCCTAGATATGGAGCCTTCCTGGACCAGCCCTACGAGAGAGAACCGTTATAGGACTTGTGCCCGCCTTGCGCCAAAGCCGAGACACCGGGAGCCGCTACCATGCCGCCAATGGGCCTCTGAACCATGCCGCCATGCCAACCCGCGCGGAGTCGCGTCGCCACCACTGAAAGAGGGTCGCCCACCACCTTTTGGAGGCGGCTACCGTCGCTAGCACTGTGTGAGGGAAGGTGGCGGCTGGGGGCCTCGGCTTCTAGGGTTTGGGGTCACCCGCAGGTCGTTCGCACAGGAGTGACACGGAAGCAGTCTGAGTTCGGTGTCTTTTCCTCAGTGAAACAAGTGTTGCAATAAATTTATGGGGGAACGCAAGGTTGGCTGTAGCATTTGCATGTCAGGTCTAAACAACTTGGATCTACGAAGAATTACAATTAAGTTCTGACGCACGTAAAGGCGTTTCAGCCCAGATTTCACCCCTAGGACGCTAGGCGGTTGTGTGCATACAAAGGAATAATGCTAGTTTTAAAATGTTTAATTTGAAATGCCTAAAAAGGTTAATAAAAGCAAATGCATCTTAGATAGATGCTCCATTTCATGCAGCACTTGGCATTTGACAAACGAAAGCGGTGCGGGTCGGTGGCGTGCTTGTGCGCTTCCCCGCAGTTTATGCACCGTCGGTTGGGTGCTTGGCATCATTTGGGTTGGACGCTTAGGGAAATATCATATGTCCCGGATCTATAGCTGTTGTTGGTGATAATGGCGAGGAATACGGCAAGGCGGAGGCGCTTTGTTTTCCTTTGTCCTTTGAATCAGTCGCCACGCCGTGTCGCTTCCGGAGCTAGCTTGAGACAAATGCCACCATTTGTTTATTGTTAGTGGTATTATCTAGATTGTCAAGAAAACTTAAAGTGGGTTAGCACTTAGGAGTACTGGTTTATTATCATCGATCTGAGAAAGAATAACCTGTGATGTTCCTGAATATATTTATGATCTTGCATCACACTAGTGAGGCAGATCGAGGAGGACCATATTATCCACACTTATTAGATCGATATTGCACGGAGGGTTTCGGCCAGTTTTCAGAGGAAAGGGAAGGGGTCGAGGGAATAGCTTTTGGGCTAGGAATAAAAATAAAATTCAATTTGACTATTTTGTTTAGGTTGACGGACATTGACGAACTTTTGCTAGTTTAGACACCTTCCTATCGTTAAATATGTGACTCTAAACCAAAACCTAGCATGAATCAACAGGTGTACTAAAATGAATCATAAATAAATCATACCAGGACTAGGAGTTATACTTAGTTTGGAAGAGGTTAATAGGAACCTATGCTCCACTTAATCACGTATGTGTAATACACATTTTTTACAATATATATTAAAAAGAATGTATATTCACATATGTAAAAGACTACTTGAAGGAAAAGATTTTGCATTAAGCTTATATTAAAAATATAAGCACTAAACCTTTTGAGTAAAGAAATATAATTTTAAACATAATTCTTTTATGCATGGAAAACAACACTTCTCATGTATATGGATTATAATTGGGGAGTAATTAGGAGATAATATAATTAGGAAAAATAAGCATATGAGTGATCTGGGGAGGTCAAAGATGCCACAACAATTGGATCAATAATTATAAAATTAGATTAAATATTTTGGATGTCCGAGATTGAATATATCCCATTCTAACTCATATTTTTTTTATTGGTATAGATACAGATGAGGAGGTAGCCATAAACGCCGAGTCTAAGCCATTAAGCAATCTAAAGAAGGTGCAAACAAGAGAAAATTAGATAGAATATTTTTTTTAGCATTAGATTTTTGTATAAAAACAATAATCTAAAAATCCTAAAATGTGTGAGAGAGTTGTGAAAGAGTGATAATCTCTCATACTATTTTAAGGTCTTGCTTATAGAGTTTGGGATGGTTTTGTTAAGAAAATTCTCTCTTTTGTCATGAGGGGCGTCGCCGTTATGTGTTACTCCCTCTGTCCCACAATGTAAGATGTATTTTGATTCATTAAGACAAAACTTTGATCAATAATTACTCCACTAGTATATGGTTTATATGATATAAAATCCCAATCATAAGTAAGTACTTTTAAATATAAATTTAATAATATTAATTTTATGTCATATAAATTATATATTAATAAAGTGATTATTGATCAAAATATTATCTTAATAAATTAAAATACGTATTATATTTTAAGACGGATGAAGTATACCTTATAAATTATGATCGGTTCATCACCTATAAAAGTGGATATCAGACTATAAGAGCGTCTACACACTAGATACTCTAGGCGACTCTAGTGCTAGCGCTCTGTGTATGGCACTTGGACCAACCACCGGACCTACTTCTCGACAGCGTGGCCTCGATTAGTCTTTAGGTACGTTGCTCGCCCACGGGATCGTCGTTAGTCCTAACCCCGCACGCGCTGCTTTTAAGGTCGCCGGTTAGGACCATCCCACAAAAATAATCACGGGCGCAAGCGGAAGGGGGATTATTATTAGTTTACTACCAGGTGGTGACAAGCCTCCACGAGGGCCAAGACAAAGCTATCCTCCGTCGTGGATGATCGGCAAAAAGAAGGCGAGCAGCTCCGTTCACATTTGCCGCCGCGGATTAATAGTTAACCGCTATTAGGTGAAGAGAGAATTCTTCGTGTGTCACCGAATAACATTATTAATTTTCTCTGTATCACTAAATAAAGTCTTATTCCTTATATATTAATAAATATTATTTTTAATTCCTTCTATATCACTTCTATTATTATTTTTGTTACCACATCTCTGCTAAGCGTATAAAATAACCGTTTTATCCATGTTATAATTTGTACTGTAATTACTCTTACACCGTCCATTAATATACACCCCATTTCCTTAATGCCGACCTTGTACACTCGATATGACCCATGCATCAATAGCGTGAACACAAATGGCCTAGATAAATTTGTCGCTTGTTCTCATCTCATCTTCTCTGTCCAAACTTTAGTGACATGAACATAGAATGCTCTGATAAGGGTGATCACCGGGGAGGGGAAGGACGGCAAGGCTCAGACTCTTGGTGAAGATAAATATGGAATCACTGTGGCGAGATGAACCCGTTGGTGGTGGCCTTTTGCGTGATGCACCGTAGATGAGCGAAGGCATGAGGTGGCCAGCCAACAGTGAGGTCTTGTTGTGGCACGATCTATCCGCAATTGAGTAGGGAAATGGTACATCTTGTTGATAGGATGCTCCAGGTGCGATCAATTGGATTCATATCTCATTAGTGTGACAAATTTGATGATAAACGAGATAGCCAGAGTTGAGGAAGAAGGTGACGGCGAAGTTGGGGGATGGCTCCCTCTGCCTGCTGGCGTACAACAACGGTGTGGTTGCCCTACCGTCACTGATGGCTCCTTTATTGTGACGAGCGTCTCCTCAGGCGTGGCCGCGACAGCTCAATTTCGACACGCGACGGCTCTGCTATGGCAGCACCGTATCAACTCTAACGGAAGGTGGCCCGATTCTGATCCACTACGCCCAATTCCGATGAGCGACGGAACGCGAGCGGCGAGGGCAACCAAACGAGGAGGACGTGGTGGGATCTTTGAGTTGTGATGGCGGTAGATTCCGAAGGAGACAGGGGTATTTTGGGAATTTATCAAAAATTTGATAGGTGTGCAGAGACTTAATAGAGACATGGTAACAATAAGTGAATAGAATGATATAGAGAAAACTAAAATGCAATTTATAATAATTTATAAAAATAAGATTTTATTTAGTGATATATAAAAAATTAAAATGTTATTCTGTGGGCCTGTAGGAAATTTTCTCTTATGTTAATGCGGGGTAGTATTAAGTAGTCGTCGCTAATCGCTATGCGCGTGGTGACCACGACGACTTGGCGCCGCTTGGCGTCTAGCTAACGCGCTGATGGTGCTAGCTCGCCGCCTTTAATTAGCTGCTGGAGATGGGGACGTTTAGGCCGCGTGCGCGGCGTGGTGTCGCGAGTTGCGACGAGGCGGGTCGCGACAAATCGGCGTTCCCGGGACCAGCCCCAGCTCCTTAATTACTAGCGTGGGATGGGAGTACGGCAATCTGATTTGATCTTTTGATGTTTTATTTTACTTTGCACTGAGGAGAGGAGAGGAGAGCAGTGCCAGTACGAGACAGCGTGGGTGGGGTTTGCGTTAATCGCCTCTAAACGAGTCGCTATTGGTAATAGTAATCAGTCGTATATACTGTATGGTGTGGTACTATAGGAGTTTCTTGAAGTGCGACAAGTACTACTAGGAGATTAAAGAAAGAAACTTGTGAAGTTCGCCATCATGGCTAGGTATGGGTTTACAGCTGTTAACAAGGTAACATTGAGTGGGACCGGGCGTGCATTTTGTTTTGAGAAACCTCTTTCATTTACTTTTTTGGAAAACTGGGTGTGCTTAACTCGTGCTCCAGTCGAGCTAGGTTTTGCGCGCGAGGCCGAGCTCGAGCTTTAGCACTACGAACGGAAACAAAAGCGCGATATCGATCGGTGAAAAGACACTGCAGTGCGGCACGTACGCAGTTCGAGATTAGCTAGCTAGATCCACTTCTGAGTCGACTTGCATGCATCCCATCCTGACTGTTGCACTCATCCTTGCCAAGAACAGAACAGAGAGAAGAGAGAGAGAGAGAGAGAGACGAAAGAAGAGAAAACACGGCAGCAAATAGTTCCAAGAAAGTGATGGGAGCGAGTACGGCCTCTCCCCTATCAGGGCGAAGGAAGGAAGGAAGGAAGGATTGGCGCATGTGTGCTGTAGTGTACAAGCAAAGGCAAAAGAAAATTCCCGTCCCGTCCGTCCGTCCGTCCGTCCGTCCGTCCGTTCCGTACGGCCGCTCCCTCCAATTGGCGTGGCGCGTGATCCAGCCGCGCGGATTGGACCACCACCACCAGAGCAGGGAGCAGGAGACGAGCAAGCAATCGCAGCGACGCGGCCACGCATCATGACAAAACAGCGGGTGGCGACGAGGAGAGCGAGCCCGAACCCCACGGCGGATAGGTACGACCTGGTTTTAAGATTGGCACGCAGGAAAGCAGGGGAAAAAGGTGAGGAGTACGCGCGCAAAGTTGGAAAAGGGGCAAAAAAATCGTAAGGCCCGACGTGCGGATACGTGTCTCGTCCCTCCCCATCGCCGTGTGCGTAGCGTACACCGACCCCGTAGCTAGCGGCTTCGGGGTAGGACGGTGCAGGTGCAGGATGCGGCGCGGAACCAGGGGAGTAGGCCAGCCGTAAGAGTGGCGAGAGCATCTGTTATTATCACTCCACGTTTAAATTGGTATCAGAGCATCTTGTGGGTATGAACAATGAATGACTTGGCACCAGCCGCCGAGCTTAGTTTTTGGTACTGTGATAAAAGGTCCTTTGTGATGCCGAATAGTAATAAAAAAACGAGTGTTTAACGTGGGCACTAGTTCGGTTCCAATATATTTATAAATCTCAATAAAAATTAAAAATTATGAATGCACTTTTAAAAAAAATACACATATGATATTAATATATCTAATCTAAATATCTTAAGAAAATGTCGATAACCAAAATTTCGAAAGTGTGACTAGACCTATATCCAAAACGGCGTGTGTTTTTTTTAAACTGGAGTGAGTATTGTAAGTTGTAAAGCTGCAGCAACAAATAATTTAATCTGAAATGGTAAACAGTATTCCAACTAACAAGATTCCTCCATGGTGCAGCACAACAACCACAACGAGCTAAACCCCCAGAATTGTGGTTGTTCTCTTGTGTTATGGGCATACATACTGATGAAAATAGCATTCCAATCTGGGACGCCAGCACTATCCAGGTTCCCAGTCAAGCTGGAAAGAATCAAGGCTGCCGTGTTTGCATTCCTATCCGTTCCAATAATATACTAGGATGATTGTTGGATGCTCTCACATCCTGCAGTCTTTTCGGAAGATAGGAGTGATGTTCCACCTGTATTAGACGGATAATTGCGGACAAAGGCTCTCCATGTGCGGTGAGATTTAATCTGTTGATGGATCAAGTGAGAAGAATAATTTTGCTCATATGCGTTGACCTCTTTCTTCAAACGAGTATGCAGGCACATCTCGTAGACTCTAATCCTTAGCGTTTAGCTTAATGACAAGAGGGTTCAAGCACAGCTCCTAAACTCTGATCCTTGACCCTTTGCCTGGTGACACTACCAAGTTCCAACTGGCAATTATATATGAAGGTAAACTATCTCCATTGATTGCCAACATTTCAGTTCATTGAATCCAGATATTCCATATGCAGGCCAGATCAACCCAACCAGAAAGATTTATAATCATTAACACAATACTAAACTGCATCAGATTCATCAGACTATATACTTCCCTTCAGCTATTCTGGTCCTGAAGCATGATGGTTTCATTAACTCACCGATCTGCCATTTCTTATTTGTAATATTAAACTGCATCAGATTCATCACAGAATATATTACTTCCCTTCAGCTATTCTGGTCTTGAAGCATGATTATTTCATTATCTCACCGTTTCGGCTACTACTTACTTCCAGACGCGAGTTAATAAAAGAAGGAACTTCTCTACTGGAGAAAATAATGTTCCAAATAAAAAAGGATGAGATAATATATCCAAATCTAACTGATGCATTCCAGGTCACAACAGTAGGGGGCAAGAATTGCGGCAACCAAACAAATAAGACCATTTGGATTCCAATCCGAAAGTAATACTTGACATAACAGCCTGCAATTATTTGCAGCTGCAAAAGGGGATACCACAATGCATCAAACAAAGCAACAAACTACTATGACAAGCTTGGCTACTGCTCACTACATTTTCTGCTGAATACAACTTCTATAGTTGCCAAAAAAAATCATTGCACACATGTCAAAAACTGGGTGCATATGTTAATTAGTGGGAAAACGAATCGTATAGCCTCTGCTTTCTGGCCTGAAAATGAAGTAACATATAAGTGCCTTGGCACCACAACAATGATGAACAGAAGTATATGCAGATCCGTATAGATATCCTGTGCACGCTCTGTTCCTTCTTTTAACATGACAGACAAGGTCCAGTCGTTTGTATGACACTGTAGCTACTTGAGCTGGATCAAAGTGCTTTCTTATTCGTCAGTGCTCTGCAGGCCGTTAAGTGCATGCTCCAAGATTTAGCACTATTGTATATATTCCAAAGCAGTGTCCTCAGACGGCACAGTGAACCTTTCAAACTTGGCTGCAAAACAAGCTCCCCAGATTCATATAACCTGGAGTAGATATGCAAGTGCAACCAGAGAGCCACCCGGCCATGATTTCCCAGTAGAGCATCCCCATTATAAAGCCAAATGTGCAACACAAAACAAGCAAGTACCTCAGACTGCATTTGCCATCTGGGATGGGCTTTGACCAAGTAGGGATGCACAGCAAACCTCATATTTGATTTTCCTTTGGCTGCATCATGCATTCTGTAACAAGATGTATTCTTTTGATAAGCACCATAGGTGGTACTTCTTAGCCCTATATTTGGCTGTGTTGCCTATACAGAACAAGGCTATATAAGTACCAGCTTCCAGTGTATCCGAAGTCTACTTGTTGATCAGCTGTCTTTTTCAGTTCCTAAATTCCATAGAAGTGGTGCTCTCTATGTCCTGCTTTAGAGTACTTCGAGCTCTAGATGTGAGAGTAATTTTACCCTTTTGAGCAGCATACAATGTTAGTAGCCTCATGTTGCATTCAGATACCTAGTCAGCAAGCAAAATTTTCCCGAACAAGTTCAGCAGATAAATCCTGCAAATGTACTATGGTGACTATGTTAGCCACTTTACACCAAGTGTAATATACAAACTTCAATGTAAATGCAAAACTAACATCATTGCATGTAGTTCAATACCACTCGGAAGTTACTAACTAATCCACATTTTTGTGACCATCACAACTAGTTCACTCCATACAGTGAACGCCTTTTAGTCAAGACTTTTGTTAGCAGCAAGTGTTCAAGTAGAATAGATTTAGAACTGATCAGCAAGATAATACCTATAAAACACAGTTTAGACATTTCATGGATATTCTTTCATACCAGGGTTAGGTTACCAACCACTGCTAAATAGCTATCTTAACAAATATATTTCTATCCACAAAAGAGGTATGGCATCATATTTGAGCTAAAGGAGTGTATACAGTACATTATGCAGTATGCACATACCCCCTATTATGCATACTGATGCAAATCTTCCATTTTAACACCAAATTAACTCAAAACACTGTAAAATAGATTTAGATAGATAGTCACGTTTGAGGTATAGAAAGAACTTGTAAAATTTCAGGGTATAATGACATTTGTGATTAGTCTTCTTTTCTCTTCTACTTATTGCAGGAGATACATCATTTTTGTTCAACTAGTGTAGACCAAAACCAAATCTGAGCTTCAAATTTAGCAGGATGGTAATAAAATAATCCTCCACCCTTTTCTTTCTTATCCAAGTTTGGTGCTCGGAATACAGGGTGTGCATGGCTGTGCGTGCAAACGCACAAGCATTTAGTATCAAAGTATCATTTTTATCTATCAAAACTAGGCCCATTCATCTGAAGAAACTGTTTGCACAGTACAACTGGTTGCTTGATTGTATATGTGCTTTCATCAAGGAAAGACTTTGTGTTCATACCAATATGCCTGCCCATCATTTGAGCATTTGGAATTACCCCATTGCATAATGAGAAAAACAAGCAGTAAAGTGAATATAATGGTTCAGAAGTATTATGTTGCCATACTAGCCTGTTGTACAATTTTCAGTTAATCAGATCAAGTTACCATGTTTGTGCACTCTTTAAAATAAAGCTAACTGCAGAAGAAATAAGCAAAGCCTTGATCCATGGAAGTTGCTGGTTACAAACATGTTACACTAAAATTTATTAACGTGCGATTTATATAATTGCAGATTTGCAGTATGGGATAATTTGTTTCATTCTTGTTCTTACAAGGGCTCTGAAGATCCATCAGCTAAGATGCACAAGGAGAAAAATTATAGGTCTGACTGTTAAAATCAACAACACTGCATAACAAATTCAACAGATGTAGATTTGTTTCTGTTGCTGAGGTGGCTTCATTGCAGCACAATTCATGTTCCATAAACGATGATTCTATTGTTGTTTATCTATTGTTCTGGACTCATAAACATCTTCAATTGATTTATGCAAGGTTTTATCATATCCTTTTCCCACTTCTGTGGTTAATCTATATTATCCCAATCATAATCAAGATTTGGGACATCGATCCTGCCAACCTGAACACTGGCACAATAATACATTAACCAATTCAGCCAGTGTTACCTGACAAATTCTCCAGTCTCCAGGAGCTGAAGTCACAAAAATCTAAACAGTAGTTCAGGAGTACCGTGACTAAGACAAAATACTTGGAGAGCGAATGATTATTTTTATTGTGGGCACAATCTAGCTTATTTCACAACAGACTTCAACTAGTGAATGTTGTTGGTCTCCAGCCAGTCCTTACTCTGCGAAAATGGACCCCGTATGGCCTATACTCTTGTATTTCCCAGCTTGGAGTTTCCGTTGTATTATCTGTTGTTAATCTTAACCTCAAAGAGTCATCTTGCACTGCTTCCTACGTTAGATGATTTTTAAGAACTACTGGTTAATCTCTAATATACTAGGGTTCATTCCTTCCAAAAGCGAAAATACAAATCTTTGACTCTTTGTATACGCATATTAATTTGACTTCACATATCCGTTAATGATGCCAATGCTGTCCACTGCTCCACTATTCAATAAATATAACTTGGTCTTGTCATGGCATTTAATATGGCTAGGTAAATAGTGGCAGGTAATGATTCAAATGGAGTATTATGGGGTGTTTGGTTTGAGGGACTACCTCGCCCTAGGATGGGTTCATCCATCATGGGATCATCTTGACTTTGGAGGAATGACCCATCCATCATTTGTACTAGCCTTTCACTTATGGGGGATGAGGCAGTGATGGCCCAAACCATTCCATTCATCAAACCAAATGAGTGGGTTAGGTTTGGAGCTACCCCTGATGATCCATTCACTGTCCAGTCTCTCAAACCAATCACCCCCCATTAGTGTATTACTTTGTGCATTCAATCAAAACAGGCTTTCTCACCTGTCATTACTAATCAAATATTGTGCAAGTAGATGCAACAAGTTTGCAACAACAAGTAATTCCTAAAACTAAAAGCACCAATACGCAACAACCAAAAAGTTCCTAAAAGTCTATAACTAAAAGTAGTAAAGCTATGGATCACCTGGATGACCATACATAGAACAAAATATTTCCTATAATAAGCAGTAAGATACAGAATAATATGAATGCAGCTAGAATAAGCTAAGAAAAGCTTCCATGTGCATATATCTGCAGAGCATAAGGGATAGATGAGTGCAAAGACAAGCACTTCTAAAAACATAAATTTGTGAATAGAAGTCAGTGCAATAGCAATGGAGTTTCAACTCACATGTTATTGAACAAATACGCCGCAAGGGAATCCAAAACCGTGCTTCCACATCATGCCAAGTATCGTATCGGCCTCAGCTCTCCGTCCACAACTCACATATGCTTTGTGCATGATCCAAAAGGTCTTCTTTGTCCGGTCAAACCTAAAGTACTCCATTTCATCCAACACCCCATGCATCTCTGCCAGACGATGGTGCTTTCCATACATCACCATCTTGCAGTGGTACAAACTACGGCATAGCTTCCACCCGGCCTCCTCAGCCCGCCGGACAAAATGGGCGAGTTTATCGACCGCATCGCACTGAAAATAGCTTGATATGATGGACCGCATCACCTGCGTTGTGGTGACCATGGTATTGCGTTCCAATGCCTCAGTGATCCGCCTTTCCATCCCCTCAACCAACCCCTCCTTTGCATACACCCTAATTAACAACACACTCAGCCAGGGCCTATAATCCTCAGGACCCAACTTCTGAAGCAACTCCTCGATCTTTTGAATCCTATCTACATGTGCAAACTTGCAATATGCACATAGCATTGCACGTATATGGACCATGTCAACCTCACCAGCATGCTCACGGGCACGCTCATAAGCCAGCTCCATCTTATAAATCATCCCAGCATGTGCATAACCTCTTAGCATCAGCAAATGCGTAGTAGTGTCTGGATCAACTTGGCCTGCCACCATTTCATGGAACACTGCTTCCATTTTGTCCCACATCCATGCAGTGAGGTACCCAGCGATGATTGCATTATACGTGCCGATCGTGCGGGGTTGTCCGGAGGCATCCAGCGACTGGAGTGTGGCCTCCATGTGGTCAACGAGGAGGGAGCGACCGAAGAGGGCGATGAGGATGTTGTAGGAGTCCGCATTGGGAGGCCCACAACGCGGGTCACGCTCCAGCGTGTGGAAGGCCTCGATGCAGCGATCCGCGAGGCCGCTATGCATGTACGCGGCCATGAGGGCATTGTAGAGTGCCTGGTCGGGGCAGTATGCGCTGGAGGCGTCGGCGAAGAGGGCCGCGGCGGCGGCGGGGTCGCGGGCGCGGCTGGCGAGCGAGATGGCGAGGGCGAACTCCGCGAGCGTGGGCGGCGGCGAGAGCTTGCGGCGGAACGAGAAGACCGCAAGGCCGAGGTAGGGCCTCGGGCGGAGGAGGGATAGGAGCTCGAGGGAGGCGAGCGGCGAGACTGCGAGGAGGGTAGGAAATGAGTGGGCGTGGAGGGCGGGCGCGGGGTCGGGGTCCGGGTCGGGCAGGACCAGAAGGGAGGCGGCGAGGGAGGTGACGGCAGCGCGGAGGTGGGAGGCCGTGAAGGGAGGGAGCGGTTGGGAGGTGGGTGACAACGACGCCGGCGAGCGCGCGGGATAGGGTGACGGGGAGGGGGACGCCGGGAAGGAGGTGGACGGGATCGCGTCAGGAGGTATGGGTACGGATGTGTAGGGCAGATGGGCGGAGCGGTGGAGGTGGCGACGGTGGAGCAAGGGGGGGAGGAGGCGAGCGGGGCGGTGGGACATGGGAAGAGGAGGGGTTCAGCGGCGGCGGCGGCGGCGGCGGCGGCGCGGGGGGGTTTAGGGGATCGGTGTGGGGGATGGAGAGGAGGCCAGGAGGGAGCGTCGCAGCTGTAGCGTTTTGGCATGATCTCTTTTACCTGGACCCGTGTTGCTCTTTTTCTGTGTGCCCGTGTCGGAGCAAGCTGACATGGAGACGGCTCGGCCCGGTCTGGCTGACGAAAATTTGCTGAGGCCTGAAAAATGTAATGGGCTTGACGGGCCTGGCTGATCACACCAGTTCGTGATATGGGCTGCAACCCTGTTACACATACGATCTGTTCCAGTGTGATTCCGTGAACGAACGAAAATCTTTCCGCCCGGGCGCATGGGATGAGGGCGCAGCTAGTTCCCACCTTAGGCTTTGTTTGGTTTGGCCGGGATGGGGCCGGGATGGCGGGCCAATCCCCGTGGATCAACCCGGCCGGACTACAATCCCGGCTTGGCCCGTTTGCCCGTTTGGTTTTTGGGCTCACTCCGGAAAAACCCGTCCGATCCCGGAGCTATGGGCCGTTTCCACCGGGCTAACGAGCCACTCCTCCCCACCTTTGGAACTTCCCAACACGACGCCAACGCCAGGGGCGACGCGACTAGGGGCGATGCCACTCCTCCCGCCGACGGCGTCGCCGTCCTCTCCTCCCCGGTGGCGTGCTTCTCTGACAGCAGTGTTCTCCCCGGTAAGCTCCTCCTTCTCCTCTCCCTTCCCCTCTCGTCGTCATGCGTCCTCTGTTGCTTTCTTGGCTCCTGCCCGCGAGCTCGTCCGGTGTTGCTTTCTTGGCCAAGCTCCCCGGCGATGGTTACCTCATCTCTGCAATTTCGGATCTGAACGAGCTAGGGAGTCGCCGTTGCCCGCACACGCATAAGAGCAAGAGAAGCAGTTGGTTCTTGGTGGGCTGCTCGAATTTGGTGGGGAAAGACCGCATGGTTGTTGAAGAATTCGCAGGAATAGTGTGGGGAATTCGGGGGCTATCACATGGATGGGTTGCCTGGGGAGCTGTGCCTCAAGATCTTCCACCTCCTGGATCACCAGTCCCCCGCCGCTGCTCCCCAAGGTTCGCTGCCGGTGTTGGTGTTGGTGTAAGAAGGAAGCATGGCTGTTGAGGAAGGTGAGAAGAGCAAGGAGATGGATGCCTCCGAACCATCATCGTCCTCAAGGAAGAGGAGGCCATTCAGTGACATTAGTCCAACTAGAAGACATTGATGATATTCTTCCCTTTGTTGTGATTTTCAGTTCTTGCAGGCTAATTGAGATGTTGTGTTTTCGTGGAATTCCTAGACGCCAGTATACTAAATGAGCTAACTGCATGTCCCTCTGAAATCTGAATGTAGACCACGTTGTCTGGCTATTTCCTCAAAATTACCTGAGTTTATTGTTGTTAATTTTCTCTAGTTTTGAGTTAATTGGTAGTTGTTTGACATGACTATAAATAGTTTTAGCGGCGGCGTCGTTGTCGTTTCCTAGCATTGCAATTGCTTCCTTGCAGTCCCAACATTCTCCCATGCTATAATGCTACATTCTAGCTGCTAGGTGAAGAACCCTGTCTATCTATATGAACCAGCAAACTCTCCCAGATTTCAGTGATGTACATATTTGTCCTATCGCTACTATTTATGCAGCCAAATAAATTTGTATCCATTAAGCAGTTGTGTGATTTGGTCATATGATTCCGGTTAGTGAATTGATCCGTGGGCTATGTATGTGCATGGGGACACCTGAAGTTTTGCATCCTCTGTTATGGGTTGTTTGATCCTTTAGCATACTAGTAGTACACCTAGGTACATACATTAGGTGGCCCTGCTAACCAAGTGAGCATATTAGTATGCAATCTGTACTTCGAGTGAGCATACTAGTAAGTAATCTTATATCTTATGACAACAGTGTAAGTTTCATATTTGGGGTCTACTAAACGAATATGTCCCTTTACAAGCTTCACTGAACAGGGTTGCCAGTCCTTTACTGGATTCCTTTTGTTTATGGCTGACTTCACTGAGTTGCATCAGCTTCTCAAGTTGAGCATAGCAGTAATTTATCCCTCAACTGTCCAGTATTCTATTCCTTGCCTTGTGTTGCGGCACCACCATCTCAGCTGATGATGGCTCATACGAGAGTCTAGCCAGGTTAATGTTACGACTTATAACTTCAGCAAATCAGTGCCGCATGTGGGGGTTCAGTGCCGCATCGCTCAAGCTCCATAGAACTGCCAATCTGACTATGTAAATCTTCCTTCACTTCAGCCCTGAAATTATTTTTGGAGTAGCTTAGCTGGTAGTTTTGCTTGTGCCACAGCTTGATAGGCGCTGTCATCGAAATAAGCTATCTTTCAGTCCCCATACACTGGGTTTCCCTGTATAAAAGTAGTTGTTTATTAGCTGTATGCAGGGTTGACGAACGGGTTGGTAAAATTGGGAAATAGGTGGTATGACTTAAACTAATTTACCTTTGCAAAAGAGTATATGCATATGAAGATTTATATTAACAATGCTGCATCTCTCTTGTACAGGCGTCTTTCCAAGCCAAAAATGTTGAAGCTCGCGCAGCAACCAGCCCATCAACATCTGTATTGGCATGTTTCAAGAGAGAGGAAGAGAACAAAAGTATTTAATAAGGGAATGATACTCCAACTACTGCAGCTTACCACATGGCACTGAATTAGTTTTATGATGATTGAATTTTGTTCTTGAGATTAGTCCCACGCTCAGAATGCTGAAACTAATATGATGATGTGAAAAGTACATGTTTATTATGTGTTAGCCTCAGTTTTTGTCAGCGTTGTTTGAATGGCCTTGGTGTTGTCTGAATTAGCCTTTGTTAAGCGTGTTTTGTGATTACTTTCCCTACCAATCCAAGCAAACTCCCAAATACCCAAACAAAACCACAATGCTGTTTGGGGGCTAGATTAGGAAGGGATTACTTCCACTAGAGGATTGGGTGGAGGGAGGGGGATCAACCCAATCTCCGCGGATTGGTTCCCCTAGGGGATCTAATTCCCACTTGCCAAACAAACCCTTAAGCGGGGAGCAAAGGTCCACAGGGCAGTTAAGTGGACTGGTCCACTAGATTAGCCTATCTATGTTTATTAATTTTTTTATAAATTATAGAAAATAGGATAATATTATTTATGAATCATGTTTTATAAAATATATATATTCATATTTTTAAAAATAATTTTTAGAATATTTTTTAAAATATGTTCCATCTTCCATGAAAAATATTCATAGATAACAAATAAACAATTCATGCAACTCGTGAAAATTTTTCGCGTGGAAAAATATATTTTTTGAAGTACGTTCTACCATTCATGAAAAATGTTCATAAATATTAAATGAACTATTTATGCAACCCATGGAAATTGTTCCGTAAAGGAAAATATTTTTTGAAATATGTTTCACCATCTATAAAAAACGTTCATGTATTTTGGAGAAAAGTTCACTTAACTCAATTAAAATGTTTTATGTTCCACAAATGAACGTGATATACTTACTTGTATTAACTTTTCTTTTCATGGTGAAACAAAAAAATTACCATGAGAAAAATTGTATGCACCGGTGAACAAAAAATTATTAGCTGAACACTTTTCCAAATAATGGCACCGAAGAAATCTCTACCGGCGAAACACATAAAAAACTTAAAAATAAATAAAAAATAACAAACTAAGAAAATAAAATAAAAATAAAAAAGGAAAACAAAATAAATAAAAAGAAAAAAGGAAATGACCTCCAAAATCCAATTTTTTATAGTGTGTTGATTTTAGCACTAAATGTTGAAAAACAAGAGAAATATGGCACAAATTTCACACGAGAAAATAAATATCCAGTGCTTTATTCGATTCACCCTGATAAGTTGACGATCTGCTAAACTGTTATTCTTGTGATCCACGAGTTTCCATGGACACCTGTATCTGTAGGGTTACTAGCAGCATGTTCACCAACCACGTATGGCACATTAACACTAATTATCATACAAATTTACTGGCCATAGATATGATGTTACGCCCTTACATGGCGAACTTAAATATAGTAAAATCATAAAAATAATTATGTAAAATGTTTTAAAGCTTTCAAACATGATGGTGGAGAGTACCGAGAGATGGCCTAGTTGTTACCAAGTAATTTTTAGTGATGGAGAGGTGAGATAGCGAACATGTCGTCACATGAACTAATATTTATAGGACGACTAACAAGACTATTTGATTAGTGTAAGTGACATCATCCAAACACTTTGCCAAACATATTCTATTTACTAGACCATTCACATGGAGATCTCTAGATATCTAGCTCAGGAGATTTCCTTACTTCCGTCTGAAGGTTAGCTCGATAATCTTCTTTCCTAAGAAATATCTAGCTCTGCATACCCACAATTTCTAGATAATTCTTGACAATCCACTGAGATGTACCTCTAATCTTTACTATCTTTATCCAATAATCCGTACTATCTTATATAAATATAAGTTAATATATATGGTGATAATAGGCCTCCCTTTCCTCCATTGCATACGAGAAAACGGGCTAGGCAATCCAGCCCACGCCCACCTAGTAACAATCTATCTCCTCTCTACTTGCATGCACGCCTCAATAAACTGTGTGATTTTATTCACTAACCAAAAATAAACTCCCTAGAAACAAACGAACAAACAAACTGTGTCCACCTACTTTTCTCTCTTGTACTATTCCCCACCATCAACGACCTAAATTCGTCGTCCCATTCCACCGAATTTCTCCCATCCATCTCCGTAGCGATTCCACCACATCCCCTACTCCTCGGCCCCTTTTGTATCACTGCTTCCGCTAATCCACGCCACCAATGCAACACTACTACACACAATGCCTTTACACATCACCGTGTCACCCGGCACCGCCGTTTCCCCAACCAGCGCCGACGTCCGCTGCAGCTAAGAGTAGCATCGTATCGTCGAGCTATGCTCCGGTGTCGATCTGCTACCTTGTCGAACCACGCTACGCCGCGAGCTGGTCTCCGCCTCACCGGCAACCATTCCACGAGAGGGCATGGTTCTTGATTCGGTAGTGGGGAGTCGACTTGGAAAACCATGTCCACCACAAATAATCTTGCCACCCCGCTGAACTCTTTCATTCAGCCAAATTTTTTTGAACATGTTTGTTGATGACTGCATTTTCATTCAGGTATTGGAGATTTGAACTCAAAACTAATAGCTCCAATTTGGGTTGAGGTGAATTTGCATGGTGGCTCTTTGTGGCTGTTGGTCTTCTCATGGCTACTTCAAGAAGTTGCAAGTTCTGTCAAGAAGAGCAGGAGCAGTAGGAGGAGGTGCTCCATTTGCATGGGATAAGGTGATAAGTTCGCATTGGGGGATTCTATGATTTTTCATGTTCTTTGTGATTTTTTTTGAGGGTTTGCGTTCCAAATTTCAGTGTGCTGTCATGGAAGCAAATTCAAATGCTGAAAATAATGGTTAGAAAATCAAGTCATCTTTCTGGAAGTTAGTGAAGCAATTGAAGAATATATTTTTTCAGAAATTAGGCAGAAGAAACAGACACAATAAAAGCAATTTCAGATGTTGAAAATATGGTCAGGAAATCAAGCCATCTTTTAAAAGTTAGTCCAAAGCAATTACCGATTATATTTCTTTAGTCTAACGACAATTTTAGATGTTGACAATATGGTAAGAAAATCAAATCATCTTTCTGAAAGTTAGTCCCAAGCAATGGCAAATATGATTTTGGCAGAAACTAAAATACAAACTGATGTGCTAGGTCATCATATGCAAACGTTTAGTACTCTGAAATTGATAGCTTTTATGATTTCTTCACCTTTTGTATGTCCGGACTGAGATTGGATTACTATTTGGAGCTTATCTAATGGTAGCTTACTGATATGGAATCGAGAAGATTGGACTTTTCTAAATTTGTTTGTGAAAGATGAGGTGAATTCTGTTATGTTTGAGGAACATTGATGTAAACTTTTTTTATATAAAAAATCTTCTAAGAAGTAGAAAGGCCAAGTGATATGCAATGAATTTACTGAATGTTGTGGAGAAATAATTTGTAAGTTTTGTCTGCTGACTGCATTCACCACGCGTTTAGTAACGTGTTAAGGTTAAGGCAAAGCTAGTTGCAATCGACGTAGTGAAGCCCATCGCGGCAGCTAGAGGTGGAGTTCGTTTGAGAGCGGGGCCTAGTAGAGTGGAGATGGAGGCGAAGCCGAAGCCGGTCGGCGAACATCACCTTTACTGCCGCTCCTTCGCTATCATATTGTGGAATTGGTATACCTGAATTGCTAGATTTTTGGTGTGGTCTATTGCTTTTTGTTGTGGAAAAGTTCATCTCTTGGTAACAATATAGAACCAAAATAGACAACAACAATTCTTGAAGTTTTCTTATATTTATAGATTTTTATAATTTGATGATTGGATGTTTATGCGATGTTTGTCTCTGTCCTTCGGGTTTTGCTACTTGCTGGATTTAATTGTCCATATATTCTACATCAACAAGGATTTATTCCTTCAAGAGTTTGTGATCTTGGTCTTCCACTGAAGATGGATATTTGAGTTGTTATTATGTCCAGCGAAGAATTGTTATTCACGCACTATAGAGTGTTCCAAAGGATATCCTAATGCTAGAGTGAAACCGTTCTAGCCTTAAATTCTCAATGGTAATTCGTATATACCCTATCTCTGGAAATTTTAGAGGTATTGTCAACTGATTGCTTCCACCAAATGAACAACTCCTTTATACTCTGTTAATCTATTTCTTCAAAGAACATGGATAGACCTGATACTATACTCATATGGGGAACTACCTAATAATATACTTGCTCTCGCTGCAATTAGTAATACTTTTGGTGGTTAATGCATCACTCCGATGCATGTTCCTCTGAACTAATATTAGTAGGCATTGCAGAAAAAGAGATCGGAGTTTCAGCTCCATGGAGCCATGGTTCCCTCCAGCACCACTAGATATAGATTGCTTCGTATAGTGATATGTGTTGTTTCGTCATTTTGTTTGTTGTATAATCGAGTTTCAGTAGTGTTTTATCTAGATTCTCGTGTCCATGCATAAAATAATTTACCCGCTAGCTAGATATATGCAAACAAACCTTTTATTATGTACAATGACATGATTAGTGACCAAACCATTTTTTAGTGTGTACAGTGACAAATTCCAATGAAGTATCCAACAGTGATAAAGGGTGGAGCTAAGGCTCTATGGAACTGAGAAGCATTTCTCGCAGAAAAATGATATTTAGTTCAAAACACTTATGCTCTCTGATGTTGTGAAGAGCAGGTGACCTGATGTAAGTAATCTGATTAAAAAAAGAGAAAAAATTGCTTTGCATGAATGATCAAAAGTACTCTTTCTTGTGTTTATGGAGCGGAGCCAGAGAGGCTTTGCTCGATTCGTAGCCGCCAATCACACCTTTCTCACTGTTGATGAATGCGGGGTGAAAAATTGTCATTATTGCATGTTCTTAGTTTATTATCCATATTAAGGCGGGGTGGTTAATGCGCCCCATTTATCGCCTAAGGCGATGGGAGCCATGGTTAGGATTCGCTGGAGTTAAAGAAGGCACCACATAACAAGGGAGTAATGCGAGATGATGGTGGAGTAGAGCAATGACGCAATAGCGGTAGAGTCGAAGTCAGAGCCACAAGACAGCTAGAGAGGAAGACGATACCATGTCTTCTTATGGGGTAGGGGTGGAGAAGGAGATGCACGTGGAGAGGAGGAGAGCTAGAGGCATGCATAATGGTCTCTGGAGATGGAGGAAGTGAAGAAAGACCAAGGATGGGGTGGCAAAGGAGAGGCGCGATGGGAGGAATAGCTGGATCGTTGCATAGTGATTGCCTGAGAAGGAGCGAGCAAAAGAAAGATACCGGCATTTGACGTGATGTGATCATGCATCGTGATTGACACACGTGCTCATGAAATACAATCTTTGATCGTTGCCTCTATACATTCTTTTTTTATTTTGTAACAACGCATGAATATCCTATTTGTACTATGAGTAACATATTAGAGCATCCTTCTACATTCTTAATCTTAATTAGCCTTTTAATAGAGATGACTAGACGAGCGAGGGCACTGGGTTTTTTCTTTTTCCTGATGAGAGAGAAGGCATTGAGTAAATTAAACACATTGCACGACCGTTACAACTAATGTTGTTAACAGCACTGGTCGATGCAAACCATAAAAATTGAATGAACCGGCCTCCAAGTATGAGTCGGTGCATAACATGATGGCTGCTGCACTCGCGCGCCGCTGCTAGCGGGTCTCGTCGACGTCTCTGTTGCGATAAGTACTTGCCCTGTTTACATATTTGCTTGTGCTGGTGCCTTTGCACTCGTAGAGTCGTGGTGAAAATCAGTTGCGATGTTTTTAGGCAGTGTATCAACAGATGTGCCACGTTTACACGTGAAGAAGTTAAAAGGTCCCGTTTGGAATGCACCAATTCAAAACACACGAACAGTAAAAACGAAATTGAGTATCACGTCTTATAGATTTTTACAGAAATAAGAAACATAAATTTTATAAAGTTGCTGTTTAGATGTCCTATAAATTTTTTGCAAGAATCCATTTTTTAATTGAAGAGAGAAGATGAGAGAAAGACTCAAGTTGACTTAGACTTCTGAAAGGAATTTTAACACAAGGTTTAAGCTCATGTTTAGAACCCATCAAAATATTGAGAAAAAAGAAAGTTCCATACAAAAATTAATAGGTCTATTTCTACAACTAAAATGGCCTCTTATAGGATTCCGATCATATCGAACTCCTACAAAATTCGGTGGTGGTTAAAAATTCGGTGAGTCCTCAATAAGTAAGGGTTTAGGCATTCCGAAAGACATCAAAGTGGCTGTAGTTTAGTGGTGAGAATTCCACGTTGTGGCCGTGGAGACCTGGGCTCGAATCCCAGCAGCCACATTTTTATTTTTGGGGTCATAGTTTACTTTTCTTCAACCCTTTCTTTATGCTGCATGCCAGCATCCTGAGTGTGACCATCCGAATCAGAACATGTAGACGTGGTGTGTCATCATCTCTGCTTTGGACATTGGTAGCATTAGCATGCTTAGTTTTGTTTAGATGACTAGCATGGCTAGTTGAGTAGCACGCATCTGCGAAAGGCGATTAAATTGCTATGCAGAGAAAAGTCGAAATTTGAAGGCAGTAAGAGTGGCTACACTGTTATAGTCCATATGAAAATTAAGCAAGGTTGGCTTGTTTCCAACTCATGAACTAAGATCGTACATTCCTTCGCAACTAGTTCTTTTTCTATTTTTCATTGGATTGAATGTTGGACTTGACGACATGCTGCGGCTGGGATCCAATCAATAGTTCGGAACAAATTCTTCTTGTTTTTCCTTGCAACCAACATACCGTCTGACAATTTCAGGGTGGGAAGCAAACCATTTTTCTCTTTTCTTCTCAAGTGTTGTAATTCATGTGTGTGACGTGCATTCTGCAGGGTGCAGACTACAAAACTTACTCACCCTTCCTATCTACAAACCCAACCTTTGGGCTTCAGATACATCGGACCTTTCTTCAGCCCTGGCATAGCAACCTGCTGCTGCTGCTTAGCCCTCTTCTCTCGCTCCCTCTCCCTCTCCCTGTATATATGCTGCCTCGGCTTCTCCATCTCCTCCTCCATGGCCGTCTTTTCCTCCTGCCTGCCTTTCTTGCGGTCGAGGAGGGAGGTGTCAGTCTCCTTCACAGAGAAGAACATGGGTCCCAACTCCGCCAGCCATTGTGGATCGACTGCGCTAACACACTGCATATACTCCTTGGTTGTCAGGACAAGCTCGTGGTAGACAACGTAGTCAGGGGTGTAGCTGAGACCGTAGAGCTAGCTGCTGGGATGCAGGTGGCATGGTATCCCGTTCCGGCAGTTGACATACTCTCCGATACCCTTCAACCTTGCGGAGTTATGGAAGTACGCCGAGCAGATAGCTTTCCTCTCCACGTCCCATTCCATATGGCCCGATGTCAGGCGGGATCTTCAGGATTTTCAGTATGTCCGGCAATCGAGATCTGACCTCCCGAGCCTTGCGGAGACCCTTGACATGGAGGAAGTGGTCATTGCACCAGTCTCCTCGATATTGGTATGACTTCCATTGCAGGTATACATTCAAGAGTGTTAGGTGGTCAGACTCCGGGGAACTTGGTCGTCAGGCTCGCCACACGGCTGAGCCGCTCACGGCCGGCCAAGAACACCATCAGACACACACATAGCATATACGCCAGTCAGGCCATCAGCGACTATCGACTTCGCAGTTTGTTCTTGCAATCTGTTCTAACCATGTTCGTAGTTTTCTTCATTGTTTTGTGCAATTAATCTCTGTGTTAATTAGGATCATCTGTAACCTATTTGATATTTGTGATTTTTTCGCTAATTTTTTTGATTTTTCATGATTTTTTGGACTGGGGATTTCCTCCCCCTTCCCATTGGGCCAAATGACGACAGGGATAATTTCCCGAACAGAGAAATCTCCACCATAGGAGGAAGGGGATTTCATGTGCTCCTAAAAATTCCTTCTGAGAGTATGGTGCCCTATGTTCTTCTTCTCTGTCAACCAAACAACGCCTTATTGAATCAAGGAAAAAGTCTTTACAATCAGAAGAGAGAATCTCAAAAATACAAGACGGTGTAGACAAACACTAAACCGCTGAATGCACATTCCTTCGGGATTAGCTGAGCAAGCTCCTGAGCAACTTTGTTACACTCTCTGTTCACCTTCTGGTCTTTGACGTCAGGTAACAAGGCCAACATACCTTTCGCCTCCCGCTGCAAGTCTCAGAGCACAGCACGGTCTTCAGTTCTTGCTTTGACGACCGATATCACTGCTGGCTTACTACTGTGTCCAATGTTTAGTCCTACTCACTAGTGTGAAATAAAATGCTACACGTTACCACGCTCGTGGGATTAGTGACATCACCAAGATTGGGGAGCGAGAAGTGATCACACCAATTAGGTCCCATTTGAAACGCGAGATTTTTCTTCAACTTTTAAGGAAATTGAACTATTCTTAGCGAAATTCCTGTGTAGTTTATGTAGGCAAGCAATTCCCTAGGTGGGGTTTAAAGAGAAACATAATAACGACACGGTGAAATGCATTGTAAGGACAGTTTTAGTGTTCCACTATAGTTATTTAAGTAAAATATGGATGTGGAGGCTTAAATAAAGAGGAAAGAGAGATGAAAGAAACATCATGGACAATATTGTGTGAATAAGATTCGGGTTAAACACAACATTCAACTTCATTAATGCCCTTCATAATTATTTTAGAAATTGTTTTAAGTTGTATCTTGAACTTCTCATATATCCATCTAACTTCATTAAATTCATTCGGAAATAGTGTGAGTGATGTATTCTAGAGTAATACATTTCATCAATTGTGCAATTATAACCATACTCAGTTGTTCAACATGAGCTTCATTATCTGTTTGGATAATTTTAAGGGTTAAGATAGATGAGTGTGCCATAAGCTTCATACTTTTGCCTAGGCCAATCAACTACCCATGAACCGTAGATTTCTTGAATGGCCTCAATGGGATTTTGAGATGTTGTCTCACCAATCACTTAGAAACAAATACAATATCTACATATGATACGTGCCTTAATTACCAAAATTACTGCATGAGCTACACGGCTCGCATTTTATTTGCCAAAAATAAAGCTTGGTCGCGATGTTTCGTAGTACTTCTCTACAAAACTCTTGAATTGGTCATTCGGTATGCTACTACCTTTGAACATTTCCCACCAATGGATACTATTTTAGTTCTCAATCGGGTCCATGTAAATTCTTAGACCTTACTTACATTCTATGTATAAGTAGACAATTCATATGCTTAATATTTGGATTTCTCTATATTGATATGAGTGATCCTTTAACTATATGTTCGAAAACCCAAAAGTACTCCATTTCAGGACAAAGGCTAGTGATTCATTATCCATGTACTGCACTACTAGTGTCACATTTATATATGCGTGGACAATCCATCCCTATCATGTGCCTTGCTATTAGCGTAGGGATGTTCCTCTATATCTTAACTACATGTGTTGCCTACCTTACTTCTGTATGGAATATAGCTCTGCGATGCTTGCATATAAGAGGCTTCACAAAATTCTCCCTCTTCTTTCAATGCTCTAGGGTTTCAAATACCTTACATCCAATGACTTGTATCCCAGAACAAAGTCACAACATTTCATTTATTATTTTCATCTATTTACTACCATCGTTTCTTTGAAAGAATATTCACTTAGGGATAGGTGCCTTCTTACAATGGCATTATGCTACTTTTAGCTACTTTTCTCATAATTCCACATTCATACTTCTTCATATATGTAGGAAGTGTTGATGCCCATATTGTCTTCAAATATGACCCAACTAGATACTTCAGTATATGGCAATAGGCACAAGTTATAGATGATATCAGTAGATTTATGTCTTTCCCTTTTATAGTGATGCTAATATCACTCGACTTGTCTCCTATTTCTATCTCAGAGATGAGTAGAGTTTTCCAGTGCCTTAATCGAAACAGTTCTGTATGCACCTTTTCTTTGGTTTAGGCTATCTTTCAAAGCATTCCAATTTACGATTGGGTTTTTCAGTTGCAGGTAGGCAAAATTTTCTTATTCTCAAATTGCTTTTCCCTAGACATCTCTAGGTACTAGGCAATTTTAAGTATCCAAAGTTTTGCCCCTAGACGTTTATGGGTATATGGCAATAATTTTGGTGCATTACAGTGCATACTTTGCATATATTTGTCATGCTTCATGTTTGTTAGTGTGTGCTCAGTTTTCTAACCGAGCATATGTGCTTTAGTTTGCATGAACCAACACAATTTCCTTATATAGTTGCCGGCCTTTGATTGGTACTCTTATTTCGCATTATTATTTTGAGAAGCATTATTTCACCAGGAGTGCACATTCTCCCCTGATGTTGCCAAATATATACCCACGCGAAAAAGATATTTGCATACAAGGTTACTTGGCCTGAGTTATATATGGAGTAATATAACTTGGTAGATTGCTTTAACTATGTATGCTATTGTGGAATTTATTGATTCCATATTATGCAGGGTTATGCGAATACAATTTTGGAAAATTTCATGAGTACCAAATGAGGTGAGGTTAGATATGAAATGTTATGAATTATGTATTCAAATTATAGTACTCAAAGTTACACACGCTATTTTGTATAGAGAGACTGCTTATAGCCTCTATGCTGGAGATAGCACCATAGCTAACAGGCTAAGAGTGTTTCTCCCCCCTTTTGGTGCATGCTTACTCTCTTATGGCTTTCAAGCCTCGAGAGTGGGTTGATATGCATCAGATTGGTCTACAGATGAGCTGCGGACTTCATCTGTTGTAATCTTTTGTAATCCAAATTTTTTCAGAATGTGATATACGGTATCACATATAACTCATGGATACACTCTCTTCATTCACTTTTAGAGTTTGCATCTTATTTAGATTGTGTATGATTTATGTTCATGGGAGAGAGGGAAAATCACTACGCAAGTTGCTGAGGAATCTATGCCTATAGTAGATTTTGCTTTCCACATTTCTTTCCATATTCCTCCCCCTTGCCAAGCCATTTGGAAAATTCATTTTGCTTTTGAGGCAAGTATTACTATCATATGTTGCTTGTATACAATATTCGTTTGGCATGCAAGGCCAAATACTTAGTAAATCTCTACTTAGAGAAATACTTGTATATTTAGTAAATCTCTTTTTGGAGAAATAATTGTGTATTTAGTAAATCTCTACTTAGAGAAATACTTGGATATTAGGGTGGAGTAAGCCTAGGCGATTTTTTTCAAGGATCATCGTGCTCAATTCTAGGCTTTAGTGGATATCAAGAGCATATAGTCAAGGATTCTACTTTAGGCAAGAGTGGCTTGTGGGTAACATGTTCTATCATGCCCTTTCTTATTCAGAAATATGAAAGGTAGGAAAAGATGCGGTTTTTAGATAGGACAATTCATTAATATAAATACTAGATAAATTTACAAGTCTACGGGGATTTCTATCGTCTTAAGAATTTTCTCTCCAAGAGCTTGCAACCATTAATCCAGAAGAGGCTTATGAGGTGTTGAGAAGTCTTGCGATACATGGACCTATGTCCCCTCGTACCATATTTGCTTCAAATACGTAGCTGATTCTCACAAGGCATGATAGTCCTAACTTCTTTCTCAATATCATGGCTCCTTGTTCAATCCTTCCTTAAGAGGGTTGGGCATTTGTATCTCTGAGTGTAGCTCTGCAGTGAGCTAGATGAAGATTTTAGTTTCATGACCATTTTCTTCACTTTTCTTACAAGAAGTAGAGAATGCACCAATTCAAAGAACGTCATGTGCACCCTCACATGTAAATTTCTTGCCAAGCTAGCATGCTCATATGCATACAGGATATGGTCTTTTCCAATTATCTCTCCATTTGTGACTTCATAGCTATATTATTTGAGATGAAACCATCCATGACGAGATTATTTTCAACAACATATGCAAAATCTTGGGAGCAAAGGTTATTTCACTAGTTCAGTAGTGCCCTCTATGGGTCACATCAATTCGGGGATGTGGTGATGCATTCCGAGAGTATCCAATATAACCTTATGGTCGATCTCCATCATGTACCCATTCTTTAGGTCTTGGGAAATATGTCATCATTCTTGACAACCAATGTTTCACTTCCAAGTGTTGGCGCTCTAATACATAGGAGACACCTTTACTTTTAAGCAGTGCTTCCATGATGGGGCATATATCATATAATTAACCCAACCTCTTATCTACCCAAGACATCATATATTATCCACGATGAATTTAAAATTTACTACAGGTAAACATGCATGAATAATATACAATTAATGGTACACAGATTCTCATAACGTTCCAGTATTTTGCTATGTATTATTGTAATCTACTGTTATTTCTAATGATTGACAGCAATAGAAACAATCACAATTAATCAAAAAGTAAATATAATAATTATAAAGCATAGAATAAATAACAACAAAGCTAAACATGCTTCAAATGTCAAAATTGATAAAAAATTTGGCTTCCCAAGGCTCTTATATGCTGGAAAATAAGTTTTATGCTACTTCAAAAGTCTTCAGGGATTTCTGCGCAATATTTTAGTATTGGAAAAGTCATACGCGTAATTACAGAAAAGGTCAGAGGCCTCCTTGCAAATTTCCCGCGCGCGGGTTGACCAAGTCCGTCAGACCACCCAACAAGCTGGTCAGACCGGTGTTCCAGGCCGGTCAGACCGGCGGCCCGTCTGCCCGCGTTTCCTTCCTTTTCTTTTTTTCTCTTATCGGGCCGAAGCCTTGTTGGGCCGGTCCAACCAACAGCACACCTGCCTTTTCCTCCTCCCATTTTTTTCTCTCTTCCTTCCCAAGCCGAACCATGCTGGGCCGGTGCTTGGCCCGTTTGGCCCACCACACCTTGCCTAGCCCCATGAGTGGGTGGCGGCGGCCCGTGCGCTGTGGCGTGGGCACGGAGCAGAGGAAGGTGCGGCGAAGACTGGCGGCGCGTGTAGGCGCGACGCAGTGGAGGGCGTCGGCGGTGGTGTGGAGTGGCAGTCATGGGGCTGCTCCGAGGTTGCCAGTACATGGGCGCGGTCGACCTGTGGTTTGCTCGTGCGGGAGCACCGTGACGACATGGCGAGGCTGTTGACGCGCGACGTGTGGGCGCGGGCGGCAGCGTGCGGTGGCCGCAGGTGCGCGACGCGACTGGCGGGCTGCTCAGGGGCCGACCAATGTGCGGCGTGCGGTTGCTCGTGCGGGAGCGCATGGTGGTGTGGCGAGGCCGACGGCGGACGGGGACACGACTAGGCCATGCGGGCAGCCATATGGGCTGCGGCGGTGTAGTGCGCGGTGGCTCGTGGGGAGCATGCAGCGGTGCAGCGAGGTTGAGGGGGGGCGGCCGCGCGGCTCGGCCGTGCAGTGCAGTGCCACGACCACGTGTGACGCGGTGGCAAGTCGCCGTAGTTGCAGCACCCTTGTTCGGGAGGTCACGGTCGTCGACATCGTTCGGGGCCGCCCGAGCGCGGCGGACGCGGCCGGCTCGCCCGTGCTGGGCAGCGAGGCGCGCCCTCGATCCATTGATATATGCATGTATAAGGTACTCAAGATAATTAATGGATCGATTAATACAAGAGTTTCCATTAAAGGGTTTATATAAGTATCCACTGAATTAAAAAAAAGGGGATAACACCCCTAAAGAGTTGCTCTTTTTTACGGTTTCTCCACCAAACTGTACCACTGGCCGCAGCCGAGACAGTGTGGAGTGTCGACATGATGAGGCCACGCGCCCTCCCGTCCGTCCGCGTCCCAATCCGATCCCCACCGCGAGATCTCCATCCGACGGCCGACATGCGCCCGGGGTCCTCTGCCGGCGGTCGCTGTCAGATCCACCGCCCGGCGCGCTGCGCCAGCGACATCAACAGCAAGACCTGGTCGCGCGCGCGCAGGCGCGCATTGACAGGCGTCTGTGCGGCCCCGCGCCCGCTGACATGCCGAACCCGCGCGGCGTCGCTGTGGCGTCAAGATTCGCCCAGTCGCCAAACTTCCCATTGCACCAGCTCCTGCTCCGGTGCTCCCCGTCACCAACCGCACACCAGACGCCAGGGCCCGCACGTCAGTGAGAGCGGGCCAGATAGCCAACACCACCACCTGGCAACTATTCCTGGTCTTCCCTACGCCGCTCACCTACCAAAGCTTACCTCCACCTCCAACAGGCGATCAATTCATTCGCCCTCCATCGCCTCGCCGGTCGGCTTTTGCTCCCCTCCTTCCATTCGCCTCCGCGGAATTTTAGGGCTAGCTAGGGTTTGGGGAAGGGGGCGCGTGTCCGGAAATGGACGCCTCCGATTCCGGAGGCGGCGGTGCGGCGGTCAACGCCGGCGAGCCCGTCTGGGACTGGGACAACCTCCTCGATTTCGCTTTCCAGGACGACGATTCCCCAGTCCTCCCGTGGGATGACGCCCTCGGGATCGAGGCCGATCCCGCCGAGGCGGTGCCTCTCCCTACCCCGCCTCTGGCGCAGCCGGTGGAGGTGGAGGTGGAGGTGGAGCCGGTGTCGCCGCCTATTCAGGCTGGGGGAAGCAGGCGCGGCGTGAGGAAGCGCGACCCGCGGCTGGTGTGCCCGAACTACCTCGCGGGGATTGTGCCTTGCGCGTGCCCCGAGTTGGACGAGATGGCGGCCGCCGCGGAGGTCGAGGAAGTTGCCACGGAGATGCTGGCCGGTCCGAGGAAGAAGTCGAAGGCTGCCGGCCGGGGCAACGGAGCGGCAGCCAGAGGTGGTGGTGGTAGTGGAGGGGCTGGCCGTGGGGGAGCAGCAGATATGAGGTGCCAAGTGCCAGGTTGTGAGGCGGACATCCGGGAGCTGAAAGGGTACCACAAGCGGCACCGGGTGTGTCTGCGTTGCGCGCACGCTACTGCTGTCTTGCTCGATGGCGTCCAGAAGCGCTACTGCCAGCAGTGCGGCAAGTAAGCCACAGTTTGCCCCTTCCTAGTTGCTGTATAAGCTTGTAGAAGACCCATTGTGATCATTAGGATAGATAAGTACATGCTCGAAACGTTTATACAATCATCATTGCTTTGTGATTTGGTGTATCATAGTTCTTCTATAAGACAGAGGATGTTGGGTTACTATTTCCAGTTTCCATCATTCAAACTGTTTGGATCATTTGTTAAGGACAAGGTACATTCTCTGCATAATTTTGAGTGATCCCTCAGGCATGTTGTTGCGGTTGATTCTTAGGAATTATTATTGTACAGTCATTTTCTTTTATTTGACTTGGAAAGACATTTTGCAGCATAACTTCGTAGGTGTAATGAAGCGATTATGTGAAAAGCTACCGGTCTACTGTGCGAGAGGACTTTGTTTCCTGCAATAGACTATACTAGTTCAGCGACATGCTATATTTGATGTACAAGCCGCTACATTGAAATGGCGAGGTTCAATTGAAAGGACAATAGCTGAAATGTTTCGGTGATGCCAATTATGGGTTGTTTATTTGGATCTGGGGTCCAGGCATCCTGGTGGAACTCACATAAAATTTCCAGTAGATTCCATTTCAATGTAGAGTTTGTATGTTATCTGGCTTTGCGATTACGGTGTAGACACGCACGTGCACACACCACCACACACACGCACACCACACGTGAGTGCGCCACCAAGCACATGCCCAGAATTGATAGGCCAGGGATAAATCCGCGATCTCGCAAAGTTCGTGCTGAGGCACAGTCGTGAGAGTGTAAATGCAGGCACTAGGATCTGAAACCTGGTAGGTGGAGTCGTACACCCACAACTCCACCTCTCCAGGAAGAGGTGGTTCCTGATTTAGTATGTTATACATGGTCATTGAACTTTGGAAGTAATGCATGTAGTGATAATTGTAATACAATTTATTTTTTAAGTCTAGTTAATTTTCATAAACAAAGGCACAATCTGGAGTGGTGCTTCTAATGCATGGATTTCCTTTTATATGGTTTTGATATGACAATGTTGGGCCATTTATCAAACACACTGCAAATAGCTCAGTCCCTATTCATCTCTGCATAGCCTTTTGGGCACTTATTTTGTTTGGAACATTACTTTTTAGCAACTGCTCAAAATTCTTTACCTTTGACATTTACGACGAGTACTTCCCCGAACAATCTATTGTTGACTATTTTTATGTTCAGTCTAACAATGTGCTGGCTGTATATGCTGTTCTTGTTTGACTTGTGGTAATAGTTTGCTTTGGTGTGCCACAAGCAATTTAGTTCTCTCTCAATATATTTTCATTGCAGGTTCCATGTATTACTGGATTTTGATGAAGACAAAAGGAGTTGTAGAAGGAAGCTGGAGCGGCACAACAAAAGAAGACGAAGAAAACCTGATTCAAAAGGCATGCTGGGGAAAGAGATAGATGAACAACTGGATTTGTCAGCAGATTGTAGCGGTGACGGTGAACTAAGAGAAGGTAGCGATAAAAAATAACTTTTTTCAAATTTCTCAGGCAATAGTACCTTTTTTGGGTCTATTTAGCCAACTTAGCTTAAATACTTTTGTAGTTGCTCTGTTTCAAAAATTCCTAAATATGCTCAAGGAATTATTCATGCCCGCAAGAAAGAAGTTGTCTCTTAGATACTCCCTTCGTTTCATTATATCTGTCTTTGGCTTGGGGATAGTTTGTTTCAAAATATTTGTCCATTGATGATATCAAGAGTGTAGTTATTGTAATGTTTCACTCTATACCTCTAGTTAAATGCTTTGAGAATGGTTAAATTGTTATAGTCTTGGTTCAATAGGGATATGCATGGTCATTTCACTAATATTTTCTTAGATTTAGTACTACCTTTGTTTGTGTGCATGGTGGGCTGAGGACAGAGTATAGTGAAACAGAGGGAGTAACTATAAAGAACAAACAAATTTCCCAAACCTATTTTAATCCATTTGTTCTGGTAGAAGATTTTGTGTTTGAAGTAGAAGACAAAAGTTTTAGTGTTGTGCCTTCAGATATGGCTTTATTGACCAGAATCATGAAATATTTGGGGAACATGAGCTTATTCCTATATCCAGTGTAGCCTAGTAAATTTGATTTGTTTAGGATACATGTTATTTATAGTTTACATTCCTTTATTGTTTGATTTGACATTTGAGTAAAGCAGTTCCGTTTATGGATATCAATATAATGTTGTTAATGGTACTTAGTATCTTCTAGCAGAAGACGAGAACATGTTACAATAGATAGAGTAAAAGAAATGTCTCAATTATTGGAAACTTGTCCAGCAACGACACCTTACCAAATGTCCTAAACAGAAGTTAACAGTTAGCTGATAGTCAGCCCACCTTAGATCAGAGGCCCAAGCCCAGCTTTATTGAGAAAACAGAGCACCGAAACAGAGATGGCTGGGGAAACCAGCTCAACAAACAGGAGCGAAACTAGGGAAATACATTTAAGTTGGAACTACAGAAAACTAAAGCATGACAGCAAATTAAACTAGAGAGTTAGGTTCTTCACAAAGTTCATCACCAGGAAGTTTTACCACCTCAAACAAAGCCAGAACACACACCCAACAAAAAGCAAGAGTGTAGTTGTTATTGCATCCAGCTCAAATGGTCACCTTACCTTTAAGCACTTATGCGGTGTTAGCAGCCTTGATATGCAGAGTGGCTGGGTTACATTTTTGGGTGCATATGTTAGGGATGTGGGCTAGGGGTGTAGCTGGTCCTAACCAACCAAATAAGGATAAGATCCTGTTGCTAGGAAGTTAGTGATTAGTTTCTATATAAGGGAGCTGCCAGCCACATGCTGTTATCATTAAGCAATACGAAGGAATTAATCTAGTCTCTCTGAAGGTTCTTCCTCCCGGTCCATGATCTCATCCTTCTGAGCCCTTCCCCCTCAGTATGGTAGTTACCCTGATGAACTAAGGTTAATCACTGTTTGATACCAGAGCCAACATAATGGCTTTTGCTGCCAACATTAAGTTGCACGACGTGCTCCAAGCGCTCAATGAGTTGCACGTGAAGTTTGGCGAGTGGAATAGCTTGCGGGCTTGCGTGCACGGAGAAAGCACGTGGAGTTGAGCCATTCGTTCTGCCCAGGCCGCACCAACCACAGGACTAAAATTAGGCAAGAGTTTGCCACTGTTACCGCACCCACGCATGGAGGCAACAATCTTGAAAACATCACCATTATCATGGAGGCAGAATTGCTACATCCCATCGATGTGGGGCTATGAGCTAGGACTGAACAAATACCGGTTGAGCAAACCAGCAACAACCCACAGAAATTTTTTGTTAGTGAAAATGGCAGCAAGCTTGTAAGAACATCGCATCAACCTTGAAACTTTGGCAAACCGGTGGAATCGTATTTGTACAGCCCTAACTTCAGCCTGGCCAGCACCTTGCAGCTCGAGGACGAGCAGTAAGAGTTGGCAGTCGGCCCTAATCAGCTCCAACTAAATATGGATAATATCCAATTGTCAGGAAGTTAGGGACTAGCTCTATTAGTTAGGTATATGATTGAGATAAGATGCGATATGTTAGGGCGAGTCCCATCTATAAGGGGGCTGGCACATGCGAGAATTACTTCTTTCTTCTACCTAAGTCTCCCCAACAAAAACCCCCCACCTATAGTCTACCCCTGAGGAGCGACACTACCCTGGCAAACCAAACATGCTCAACAGGCATTTGAAATGTGCCACTGTTAGGTTATTAACATATTATTTTCTTCATATCCTCGTATCCTTGGCTGACAATTAACATACAAAATGCCCTAGTTATAGATATGTCAATGTTGTTCAAATTCCTGGTCATGCGATTCTTCCATTTGCAAAGGCAGCTCATGTTCTTGCAGGCTACTGCCATTGAGCCCTAAGCATAACCCCTAAAACCAGTTGTCTTATGTAAAACGTAAATAAATAATATTTCATATCGTTTCAAGTCATTTGTTAAAACAATAGAGCCTGACTTCATCAAAACACTGGTCTTGTTTTTCTTTTTTCTGATGACTACTCAACTGAGCAAACTTTTTTTATGGAAACAGTAGGGAGAGCCCCACTTAAAATATATTAACATATAAAGGTTTTATTTACAACAAGGGATCCACAGGATCCAAAGGAAAGAAAAAACACTCCAAAATGAAATATAACAAACTAAACATCCTCTAGCCATTTGTTTAGAGCATCTAACGTCTTTGGGGGAATTCTGACTTTGACCCAATTGAGCTCCAGTAGCAGCAATCTCTTTCATCTATGCTTGTTGGTGCGATATTTTCAAAAATGCATTTGTTCTTTTGTGTGGTCAGCTCTCTTTCTTCTATTTTCCCTTCCGTACACTCCATAAGTTTGTGCTTTCTAATCTGGAACATCTTTGTTCTTTTTTTGGGTATACAGAGAATATAGATGGCACTTCCTGCGAGATGCCTGAGACTGTTCTTAGCAACAAGGTTTTGGACAGAGAAACACCTGTGGGATCTGAAGATGTGCTTAGTTCTCCAACCTATACACAACCGAGCTTGCAAAATGACCAAAGTAAAAGCATAGTGACTTTTGCAGCTTCTGTTGAAGCCTGCCTTGGCACAAAACAGGAAAATGCCAAACTTACCAATCCTCCCATGCATGACACCAAAAGCACTTACTCATCCTCGGTAAGTTCCTTTTTCTCACATGTTGGTTTATTTACCCTTTTTTGGTGTGTATTCTGCATTATCGATATGCTCATTTTGATGGAATTTTCTATTTTCCCTATCTCCCCCGCCCTCCTGCCCCCCCTCTCTCTAATGGTTGTAGTAATGTTATATCACCATTCTAGTGCCCCACAGGACGCATTTCATTCAAGTTGTACGACTGGAATCCCGCTGAATTTCCTCGACGCCTACGTAACCAAGTATGTGATTGGTCTACAGCCTATAGGTTTCTAATAAAAAAGTTGTTCTAAGTCAATGCTACTCTTGGAATATGCAGATATTTGAGTGGCTGTCTAGCATGCCTGTTGAATTGGAGGGCTACATTCGTCCTGGTTGTACAATTTTAACTGTATTTATTGCAATGCCACAACATATGTGGGACAAGGTATGGATGTCTCTGCGAAAGCAAATCACCAATACTTCAATCCAAATGAAGACATTTTTTAGTCACATCCAAATAAAGACACGCTATCATATTTTGGCTTTAAAAGGTCATCTTGTACCGTGTAACAATTATATGAACTGCTAATTATAATACCACCTCCAGTCGAAAATAGATGTCTCTGGCAAACTTTTTAAAGCGACGTCGCTTAAGCGACGCTTAAGTGTTAAGGCGCTTGGCTGCCGCAAGGTGTCGTGTCGCCTTGCCGAGGTTGCCTGAGGCGTCCGCCTTAGAGGCGAGGCGACCACGAGGCGTCCCTAAGGCGGCCGGAGGGCATGGTGGTCGCTGAGGGAGGCCTTAGGGGGGAGGGAGAGAGGAAGCGAGCTGGCCCGTTTTAGGGTTAGAAGAGAGAGAGAGCGCACCGAGTCGGGAGAGAGCGAAGGGTTGGAGGCGGTGGGTGAGAACTCCTGGATCTGCTCCTACTCTTCCGACGGATCCGTGCCTCCTCTTCCGTGTGCCGCTGTCACGTTCCCGCAGGTATGCTCCCCGGCCGCTCGCTCGTTTGCCGTCCGCTGCCTCACTCTTCTGCTCCCCTGTCGCCCGCCGCCTGCTCCCCGGCCGCTCTCTCCCCTGCTCGTCTGCCACCTGCCCCAGTAGCCCGCTTCCCTGCTCCTCTGCCGCCTGCCGCTGCCGGCCACTCTGCCTGCTCCTCTCCCGCCTGCCGCTGCCGCCTGCTCCCCTGCTCCTCTGCTCCCCCGCCTGCTCCCCCGCCGACTGCTCCCCTCCCCTCCATGCCTCTGCCACTTGCTCCCCCGCCAGCTGTGCCCAGCTGCCGCCCGCAGCCCGCCTACTCCCCTCCCCTCCATGCCTCTGCCGCTTGCTCCCCCGCCGGCTGTGCCCCTCCCTACCTCTTCCGCCTGCTCCTCTTCTTTTCCTCCTTTTCTCTACCGCCTGCTGCTTGGTTCTCTGCTCCTCCGCCCCTACTTTGCTCTGCCTCCTCTCTGCTCCTCTATGCTCTGCCTCCTCTATGCTTAGTGCTCACCTCTGATTTATTTCGGTGTCCTTAGGGCTTGTTTGGTTGGGCTGTAGCTGTTGACAAAGCTGCTGTTGGCTGACTATTTGGAAAAGCTGCTGTGGCTGTGGGAAAGTGACCATATGGCTTTTGGTTGATCCAAACCATCTACAATATTTTGGAAAAATGAGCACTGAAGCTTCAGCACATTGCAAAAAGTTGGCAGAAGGCAGCTTTTCCAAACAGCTGAATTTGCACTGCAAAGCCCACAGCTACCGTTGGCAAAAGCTGCTGAAAAACTGGCCGTTTGGTTAGGCTGCAGTTTTTTCAGTGAAAAAGCTGCTGAAAAGCCCAACCAAACACCCCCTTAATGCTGCAGCCAACAGTGAGGAGAGGGAGCAGCCAGCAAGTTAAGAGAGGGAGTTGCAGCCAACAGTGAGGCAGCCAACAGTGAGGTGAAGGAGCTAGCAGCAAGCCAGCAACAAAATGTCCAGTGCAGCTTCGGGTTCCGACGCTCCAGCTGAGTATGATCCCATGGCTGATCCAAATCGAAGGGCAAAGTCCAAGGATCCGGGTTGGAAGTATGGATATTGGCCAGAAATTGGCAACCAAGATAGGGTCATGTGCATCCGTTGTAACACCGTCACGACAGGAAGAATTAAAAGGTTGAAGGAGCATCTTGCGGGTGGCTTTTCCAATACGGTTATGTGTTCCAATACAACCCCGGAAATCAGAAAAGAAATGAGAGATTATCTGAGAAACAATAAGAGGACTCGACCTATTTTCCTAGATGATGATGATGGAGGAGAAGGTCAGGAATGTAGTGAGTCCATTGTGCAACCAAGTTCAGGGACAGTGGCCAAAAAAGGAATGCTGCCTATCAATTCAAGGCTCCAGTACGGAGCAAGACAAAAGAGACCAACTCAGTTGCTAGTATGGTTCGAATGACACCCGAAGATTTTGTAGATGAAAAACGTTCTGGGTCTTTTCAGAACACCATGGAGGGCAGCACAAAGAACAAGGCTGACAGAGGTTATGTGAACAAGCAATGGGCTTTGTGGTTCTATGAGTGTGGCATACCATTCAATCCCATAAACTCAAGACAGTTCCAGATTGCTTGCGAGGCCACTGCGCAGTATGGTCCTGGGTATAAGCCTCCTAGTTCTCATGAGTTGAGGAAGCCGTTGCTTCGAGAGTGTGTCAAGGACACAAGCACCATGAGAGAGGACCATGAGCGAGCTTGGAAGCAATATGGTTGCACGCTAGTGTTGGATGGATGGACTGATAGGAGGGGAGCCACTTGATCAACTTCCTTGTCAATAGTCCAGAGGGGACTTATTTCTTGGAGTCTATTGATGCATCAAGTGAATAACATGATGCAACCATGCTAGCTGATTTGCTTGAGGAGAGAATTGAGGCCATTGGAAAAGACAAGGTTGTTCAAGTTATCACCGATAATGCTGCTAACCATAAGGCAGCGGGCAAGCTTTTGATGGAGAGGATTCCAACACTATTTTGGAGTCCTTGTGCGGCACATTGCTTAGACCTTATGTTTGGAAGATATTGGCAAGTTGAAAGAATTTAAAAGGCCCATTACACAAGCCAAGCGTGTCACCACATTCATCTATAGGCATGGGAGATTTCTTAATGCAATGAGGGAGAAGACAGGTGGGATGGATCTTGTGAGACCTGGAACCACTCGGTTTGCCACATCCTTCCTTACTTTGAAGAGCTTGCACAAGCATAGAGATGCTTTGAGGGCTCTATTTGTGAGTGATGCATGGATATTAGTTAGATTGTCAAGAACAGAGGCCGGGGCACGAGTGTGTGACATTGTCTAAGGAGTTTTGGAACTCAATTGAAGATTGCCTTAGAGCTTCAGCCCCACTTCTTATTGTGCTTAGGGCCGTTGATGCTGACGAGAAGCCCGCAATGCCGGAGGTTGCAGCACTAATGGCTCATGCAAAAGAGAGGATCAAGCTTAGCTTCCCTACCCAAAACAAGCAACGTGAGCTCAACATGATCATGGAAATTATTGAGCGACGTTGGGTGAGACAAATGGATCATCCATTGTATGGGGCGGCACTCTATTTGAACCCCGGGAAATTCTTTGCTATCCAAAAGAGTGGAGATGATACCTATGTTGGGGAGCTAAGGAGTTGCTTCAATGATGTGCTTGCAAGAATGATAGAAGATGAGAACATTCGAAACAAAATTGATGAGTAAGCCATGCATTATGAGGACCAACGAGGAGATGTCTTTTCAAACAAATTGGCAATCCAAAACATAAGAGTCAAGGAGCCCTAGTAAGTCTTGTTAGTTTCATCATGTTATTTTCAGAATTTGATTTCATTCCTAACTCCTATTTTGTGCGCGTATTTGCCATTCTAGTTGATTGATGGCGTTCCTATGGTGGCCGAGCCATTGACCTACAAAGATTTGCAAAGCGTGTTGTTAGTCTTTGTGCTTCATCATCTGGTTGTGAGCGTAATTGGAGTACCTTCGAATTTGTGAGTCCATTTATAGCTTATTTATGCTCACTTTCGTGTACTCTGTTTGTAGCTTATACTTTAGTGCATCCCATTGGTGCTTTTGTAGATGCATTCAAAGAAAAGGAGTCGGTTGCTACATAAGAGATCGAATGATTTGGTCTTTGTTTCATACAACCGGAAGATGAAGACTAGGTTTCAAATGAGGAGGGAGAAAGCGGGAAAAAGCTATGACCCATTGGTTATTGAGGACTTTGACTGGGACAATGAATGGGCCGACTCATCGGTTGTACCAATTCAAGGTGGTCGTGAGTGTGTGCGTGACCTCACATGGTATGATGTTGATGAAGCCGTTGGGGCATCACGCTCCCTTCGAGGTCGCAATCTTCCAAGGCAAGCTAATATGCCTAGTGGAGAGACCATTACCTACCAAAGGCGTGGAAGCAATACAAGATTGGTGGTTGAAGTTGAAGATGTTGAGAAAGAAGATCCACATAATGATTCGACCAATGAAGAAGATGAGGAAGAAAATCCACATGATGATGCGGATGTGAGCGATTGTGATGAAGCTCCCAATGATACCGAAGATGGTGTAGAAAACAATGCTACTAGAGAGAGAGATGAGTTCGACGATGGGTATTGAGAGATAAGAGAGTTGGGCTACTACTATGCTACTAGACTACTATTATACTAGTTTTATGTTGTGGACTACTTTTGTGCCATTAGACTACTATTATGCTACTACGTTCATTGCTAAAAGATGTATCTTATTTGCTACTATTCTAGCCTATTGTGTTACTAAGGCGTCGTCTCGCCTTACGCCTTAACGCTTAAAAGGTGTGAAGGAGGTGAGTCGCCTTGCCTCGTCTTATCGCCTTAAAAACTTTGGTCTCTAATTTGTGCACAGTCAATTCTTACCACTTCTGAGAGTGGTCAATTGAAAATAAAATGCGTGGATTTGCTATGGAAAAACTTCATTATATCATAACCTTTTTAACTTATACCAACATATCATTGATATGTCCCCAATTCACATCTGCATTTTTTTTGTCAGTTATCTGAAGATGCAGCAAATCTTGTCAGAAACTTGGTCAATGCTCCGAGTAGTCTTCTGTTGGGTAAAGGGGCCTTCTTTGTTCATGTCAATAACACGGTATTTCAAGTATTGAAAGGTGTGTGCCGCATAACTTGTAATTTCATGACATAATGACACTGACCATATTATTTCTACATCATTCTTAACTGTATTGTTCCTAACACAACATCTATAGTATATACAGTACATTGATATCAATCACTCACAGCTATAATTACTAGTTGCAGTTCCAATTGTACTTGCAAAAATTACATTACTTGCATGTGCTACTACATGTTGCAGAGTCTTTGAATTATGCATCTGCCCAGAAGAATTCTCTCATGACTAGATAACCCCTTGGTTTTTCAATTATTCGATGCGAGGCTCCTTTCCCCCTTCCACTTACATGCATAGTTTTAATCTGTACAAATAATAATGTCATGTTCAAACATTTGAACATTTCTTAATTAATTTGGGAACTTGTGCCATTTAACCGTATAGCTTATTGCACCTTTTGTTTTCATGAGAAAAGTACCTGACCATTAACTGAGGATTTCTCATGACTGTACTTAAGATGGAGCCACATTGATAAGTACCAGACTGGAGGTACAAGCCCCCAGGATCCATTACGTTCATCCAACATGGTTTGAAGCAGGCAAACCTATTGAACTCCTCCTTTGTGGAAGTTCTCTCGATCAGCCTAAATTCAGGTATGACATGTCCTTACACATTCTGGTAAATTTTGGCTGGCTATTTTCTATCATGGCATATAAAGTTGCTTAGCGGTGGTACAACCTTTCTTATTTGAAAATTTATATCGGTATATCTGTGTCATTTTCTAACAGATACCATCACAAATTCTTAATGTGGACTTTCCATAGTCCAGGAGATGAAATTTGACCTAGTTTTTATTAGCTTTGCTGATTTCCCCATAACCTTGTATTTTATACTTTTCAGTTACCTTGTTTAATACTTTTTTGAATGAACCACTCCTGGATTTTAGCCTATTCCTATCAGTTTGGAGAAATAATTAAGTGAATATAAGTGCAGAGTGACTTCAGTATGCATTTTTTTTCTCCATTTGGTCATATTTCAGGCACAAACTGTCTAGGCATAACTTACTGCATGAAATAGCATTAGTAACCAAGTAAAAAAAAGTTCTTTATCTGTCCTTTTCATGAATACCACCTTAAGTTCTTTATCTGTCCTTTCATGAATACCACCTTTTGGTGAATATGTGGTAATGAAAGTGCCTCTTCTTGTACCCCAAAAGAAAACAACTAAATGTTACAGAAAACAGATGGAGATTAACCGATGCAGTCGCTGTTAGCTTTAGAAAGACAACCTTTTCATTCTTTATAAGGACTCCAAAAGTGCAGTGCTAGCCTGGTTTTCTTACGGTCAAACTCATATAAATTATTGAGCTGCCCTTTTGGTCATTGTTGATCACCCGAAAAACACACTGGTGGATCCTGCAATGTCCTTCTATGGTTGTACTTAATGGACTTGAAGTGCTCATTAATGGATTTTGTTTTCCCAGTTCTAACCTTGAATATGTGCGCCATGGTAGTAGATATGTAGCAAGTGTGCATGAAGTGAATCCACATGAGACTGTTCTTATATAGATAAGCAATTTCCGAGATGGCAGTTGTTTATGCTTTTGTTAGGGGTTTCCAATGTTCTATGGGTGGTTGATTTCCATTTAATTTATGCTCTCATGGCAGATCACTTCTCTCATTTGATGGGGAGTATTTGAAGCATGATTGTTGCCGTCTAACGTCTCATGAGAACTCTGCTTGTGTCGAAAATGGTGATCCGACACTTGATTCTCAACACGAAATGTTCCGGATAAACATCACTCAAACAAAGCCGTATACTCATGGACCTGCGTTTGTGGAAGTAAGTAAATATTGCTTTTAACAAAATTGATCAAATTTCCTCCATACTTTAGAATCTGGTGCATATTATTCTACATCATTTTTTTTTCTAGTGACCTCCATCTAAGATGTGCATGTTTTATTATGATGCCTTGACAGTCCTATATAGACGGTGATTAGTGTGCACAAACTTGTGATATTCTTTGTATAATGTTAGCCAAGATCCACCTGAAGGATTGTATCGAAGTGATAGAAAATCTGCTTAGGAGGCTTAAGCTTAAGCCATCCCAATCAGTGCGTTACTGAAGTGGTTCCTCAAATAAGCTGTCAGTACTCGAGACATTAGCCCCTCTGCAGCGCCCAAGGATTTTGTGAACTTCAGTTTATGTGCAGCCACTTTGGGTTGTGCACTTAAAAAACTCATCATAGGACATGTTAGAACATGTACACTTGCAAGAATCTGTGCAAAAAAAATGATCATAATATGTGCACTTTGCAAAAATACAAGCAAAACTGACTTGTATATCAAATATACGTGCACTACAAAGTGCCAGAATTGTATGAAAAGAAGTGAATATCCACATGGTTCATGCTTGTGTTCATTTCTCCTATGATGAAGATAGTGTATCTGCTTAACGCATTTGTATATTTTGGAAGAATATCAGTAAAAGTGACACATTCTCGTTTAATGTACTGATATACTGGCTAGTGACCTATTGTTATGGCCTAATGATATATGTATTAGAATTACACCTTGAAATAACATAATCAAAACAAGACAAAAAAAAATCATTTTTGTAAGTTTTTAAGGGCTTCCAGTGCTGCACATTTTTAAGAACAATTACTATTTATCTAACTGCATGACAGTGTTCAGATTAAGTTGTCATTCTTAAATACTTCTGTAGTTGTTTATGATGATCGTCGGTTCCCAGTTCTATTTCTTCAGTTCTACAAAAAATTTCTTTTACAGGTGGAGAACATATTTGGGCTATCAAATTTTGTCCCTATCCTTTTGGGTAGCAAACAGTTATGTTTTGAACTAGAGAGGATACAAGATGCTCTTTGTGGTTCTTCCGACAAGTGTAAGAGTGTATTGGGAGAGTTCCCTGGTGCTACTTCTGACCCTTGCAAGCATTGGGAACTTCAGCAAACTGCAATGTCAGGATTCCTGATAGAGATTGGATGGTTAATAAGGAAGCCTTCTCCAGATGAATTAAAAATTTTACTGAGTTCAACAAATATGAAGAGATGGATATGCGTGCTGAAGTTCTTGATACAGAATGATTTTATCAATGTTCTGGAAATAATTGTAAAGTCATCGGACAACATATTAGGCTCTGAGATTCTTTCTAACTTGGAAAGGGGGAGGTTGGAACATCATGTCACAACATTTCTTGGATATGTAAGACATGCTCGAAACATTGTTGATCACAGAGCTAAAACATGACGAGAAATCACAGCTTGAAATAAGGTGGCGTAGTGATAGTGCTTCGAACCAGCCAAATGTAGGCACTTCGGTGCCACTTGCTAAAGAAGTAAGTGCTATTACGTTGCAAGCTAATATTAGGGATAATTAAAATATTCGTGATATGCTTATGCATGGGTACAGCTTTTCATAATTTCCTGGCTCACAACTATTAATTGCTTGATTTAGGGTTTTAAGAGAAATATAATCATGAGTAGCATTGTGCTCTAAAATGCCATGTTACTGGCTTTTCACACACTTAACAAGTTGATCTCCTGATCTCGTTTTATTACTTAGAAGCTGTTCTTCATATCTCAAACTCTCCTAATGCCAGAATTTCCATATGTTTATGCTTTCTCTACATTAATTATGTTGCAATTTTGCATTTTGATAAGCATTGCGAGTTTGGAATATTATTATGAAAAGGAGTTTTAATGACCAGTTCTGGGTTTGATTAAAATTTTATATTTTTTCTGTAAATGTAATCATCACCTCATTACCATTGCGTGCTACAAGCATGCAAATCATGATCAGTACTACAGAAAATCACGGGAAATCATGATACTGACCACACTTGTTTCAGAAATATCTAGGAATAATATGTTATTACTATTATTTTAGCTTCTATTTGTCTATGTTGGTTGTTGAACAAGACAAGCATTTTAAGGAACTTAATGGTGGACTTAAAAAATAGAATTAGTTACTTGATCATTTGTGCCTTCGGGGGGACTCATGTCGAATCAATTTTATAAATTGTTTATCAATGTGAGCTAGTACCAGTCAGAAACTGTTTGGTTGTTGAGTGGATCCCTTTACCTTTTGGAGTGGCACCACTGTTCAGTCATTTTGCATCTGGAATACTGAAGTTACTAAACTACTACAATGTTTTGAAACCTTTTGCAGAATACTGGGTCAGTGGTGCATATGATTTGCACTTAACCATGCCGAGTGTGAACAGGAAGAAAGTGTGCTACTTGTGACTAAAGCTGTCTCACAGAGGCAGTGTTGCCGCCCTGAGATGAATGCTAGATGGCTTAACCCGGCCTTGGTTACTCCTTTTCCAGGTGGTGCCATGAGAATGCGACTTGTCACGACTGTGGTAATCGCTGCTGTATTGTGTTTCACAGCTTGTGTTGTCCTTTTCCACCCACATAGAGTTGAGGCGTTTGCAGCTCCAGTAAAGAGATACTTGTTTAGTGACCCATCATCATAGTTGATGTTAGATTACATTAATTTCTTCCTGTTACTTTCCTCTGTACCATATTTACACCGCTAAATGAGGCAAAGCTTGTTGTGTATCTATGATCAAATACCTTTTCCATCGGTGGGCAGTGCAAACTTGCATCTTTTTGTCAGAAACAATGAGCGTGGATGCCTGAAATCCTGAACTGCCAGGTATGAAAAGTTTTGAAGTGCCACAGTGGATAAAAAACAGCTGCCCTAGTGCTCCGTAGACTGGGTTTCATATTTTCAATATTAGCGTGCAGCTGTGCTATTGAGTCTCTTAGCGTTAGATAACTGAGAAGCTTGGGGGACAAACGGATCTAAATCCAACCCTAACATCTGGAGGTTACCTCCATGGCTCCATTGGAGCATCCTGATCACGAGCAATAAAGTGATTTCCCAAGGAGTGCAGACTCACTTTGAGGCCTGGAAGATTATTTGAAGCACCTGTTTGCCATAGTTGTCCAGCGGCAAGGAAGAAATAAGCTACTGCCACCAAAGAATGGGTTGACAATCTTGTGTGAGTACTAACATCTGTACATATATATCTTACAACTTTTGTTTTAATACAAAACATATATAGTAGGACCATTTTCTACTGTTTTCTCTCTTAATCTTTTTTCATAATAAGTGCTTATTTGAGTGTAACACTCAAATATGTGTAGAAGTTTGGGCCAAATCGATCAAATTTAAAATATATGTACAAGGCACATCTTGCATGAACATTGACTTGTCTTTTTTCACAAAAGTTTCTTTTAATATCTTGTAGTCGATTATGATCTTGAAGCTTTACAGGGCTATATGATGCCTCCCTTACATCTAAAAATACTTTTAACAATTGTCGAAATTTTCTACGCATGATTTTCAGAGCTCACACTCAATTTGGAGGCGTTCCACCTGATATGCCCACTGCCGAGCATTGATCGTCCGGACGTTACAGTGCAGCGCATCCTCGGTGGCTGTGCCGTTAGTCGTACCGCGTCCGCGCGGTTGCCACCACCATGTTAGTCCGGGGAGATCCCGTCCAACCATCCGGGGAAAGGGCAGATCTTGTCTGTGCGACTGTGCCTCACCTCAGCGAACCGCATGAACAGGCAGCGGACAATTGCGTGGTGCTTGGTGCAAAACGAAAACGAAGCCCAAGTCGTTTCTTTTTCCTTGCGTTGGGATCGATCGCGTCTTGGTTACGCCAATCTCCCGAACAGCTGCAGGCCTATAGAAGGGGCATGCTCGAAAGCATATGTAACACTCCGGCCGGCCGTTTTTTTCCCGAACCACGGCCCGGGAGCTGGTTAGCGGCCGGTAACTATTTTAAACTTGACCAAATTCAATTTCCACCAATTTTGATTGAAATTTTCTTGAATTTTCAATGTCAGAGAACATGAAACAAGGATTTAAAATAACACGAAACACCACACTCTTAACGTGTGCACTATAGCTCACAGTAGTACCCAATGGGAAAACTAGTTCTAGGTGATAACCTGGATTTTGAAACCCTGATGCTTGGGACCATTGGTGCATGCATAAACACGCTTGCTGCTTGTTAGGCATATTCCGGTTCCTTGAAGAGAAGTTGACATGAAAATGGACAATAATTCAATGGGATTTCGTCGCCTCCGCGGCGCCACCCTTGTCTCCTAGGGAGAAGTAGTTCTAGGAGATGTGATTTTCCTCCTATGCTTCGATATGTGAATGCAGTGAAACGATGATGAAAACCTGGGACTGAAGTCGGTAACAGGGGAAACAAGTTGTACGTCGGGCACCTCCGTTCACATGGCATACAGCCACAGGCTATGGACCTAGAAAAATGTATTTTTGAATGATCACAAGTAAATGTATTTGAAAATGTTACACCTAGAAAGTGTTGGCTCACAAAGCCGCAGGCTATGGACATGAACTTACTATGTGCCTATTGTAACAGTACTCTTTACATTTTAGGCGGTTGTTGACATGTTGTAATAGTTTAAAGCGTAGTTGGTGCCTTGCCTGTACTGATACGTGATATCAAGTTAACAACCACCGATAATATAGGTGCAGCTGGTCAGTAGAATCCAAATATCAAAGCCTGATAATTGCCACCAAATGCAACTATAAACTACCTAAAAAAAAAGCACTCATAAACCATTTGTTTCAACCAAAACCATTGCTAACACGAAGTTTTTCCCCTGATGCAACCCTGGGTATGTACAACCACCTTGAGATACATGCGAGTTATCCCGGTAAGCCCCATTAAGGTCATGACAAATGCTGGTGTTGATCAATAACCTCCTGCTCAATTCTGCCGAGAAACAACACAGAAAGGCAAATCCAATGCGACCTTCCTTCGTTGCACTGCGCTGTAAGGGCAGCGAAGAGCAAGCTGTACACTTTCACCATGGCACCTCCTTCCAAGAACCGGCGAAGTCAAGTTTGCAATGTTCATCAAATGGGCAATGTAATTTACAGTTTACAATGTTGAAGTTGCATCTACATGCATGGGGGCCGGAGATGAAGAGAAGCGAAAAAAGCACGGTGGTCAACTTGTTTCTTCCTCACTACTACCTAGAATGCTTCGGATGTAGTCTGCTATTGACTTGTTTCGTTTGGTAAAGTAGGTGGGCTCTTTCTAAATGCATGCTTCCTGCAGCGCTGGAAAATGCCATCATACAGCAAATCAAACTGCACTCCAGCTCTTTCCCGATTTATAATGAAAAGAATGTGATCACCTTCAATGATTTTGTAATACCTGCACAAATCAATGGAACAATTAGGTAAGCGCACATATTTTTCCATGAAAGCAGCACAAAAATGCATGGAATCTCTTCAATGCTTCCCAGTTGATCGCCCATTCGAATTTAATGTCAAATTTGCTCGAGCTACTTCCACCAAGCAATTTAACACAAGATTCAGAAATGCGGTACTAACCATATCCCAGGTTGTAAAGGATGGCAGTCAGAATCATCCTCTACATGGCGGTTTGGATGCTCTATAGGAATGCGAGGGTGCGTCATGGAGATTGTGTTCAAAGCCCCATCATTATCTTCCCAATCTTCATCCCTGAGTATCATCGGCAAGGGGATTAAGAGCATGCACCAAATAATGAATTGTAGGTTCTTTTCAAGATGAAAAAGGAACCCTAAGCAGTATTATTAATGAATTTGGCTTAGAGCAGAGGATTCACCTGTACCCTTTGTAAGGTAGAGGTGCGTTTTGAGGGTGCCGCCACATACACATCTGTAGGACTCTGAGAAAGAGCATGGGTGGACTCCAAGGACGCTTGAGGGCACTGTAATTCCAAATAGCTTTCTTGTTCTCTTTGTAGCATAACTGAAGTAGAATGTATTGGGAAAGGTCCTCAATGTAGAGTTGAGTTTTAGAGATCCTTGGATTGTGAGGTCAGGCAGAATCCAATCTCCTGAGGCAAATGGCCCGGTGTGCCCCAGCAGCAGATCAATTAGACCTGAAAATCCCACTTTCCTCCATGACATTTCAAAGTGATCAAAACCGAAATTGTAGTAGTTCTTCAGCCATGGAATGTTTAGCCAATCATAAACAATGACTCCGAGCCGACAGAGCTGAAGAAGACAAATAGATTTCATGGATCTCCCATCTTCAGCCCTGAAAGTAATAGGAAATGAAACAAGATGAGAACGGTAAGGGGACAGACAGCAATATGGAATCACATTAATCTTTTTAGTTCAAGGCAACACTTACAGCATGCCATCGTAGTAAGTCCTCGTGGTTCCATTAAGAGCGCCTGACAAGGAAGTAAGGCTCAAAACCCAGTCTTCAGAAGTATCATGCCCAGGGAAAGCCTGACATTAGTAGTAAACGGTGTGTTAGAATAATATCATCTGTATCTATATCTATAGAATATAAAAAGCACGAGATCTTTCCAATCGGATGGCTCAAATTTGGAGTTAGACCCTTACCCTTAAATCACGATTTGTGTTTAATTAATTAGTCAAATTATTCCTCAAAATTGTTATTTCCTCATGCATGGCCTTGATTCCATTTGAATGTTCAAAACTAAATCTGTTGTATTACTGATTACTGAGGAAAGAGTTGTGAAATTTCGTAATTTTTTGGCGGCATGAAGTGTTCCGTAATACAACAGCATGCCACCAAGCTGCCGGCGTGGACATGCAACAAGACCAGCATGCCACATGCATAAAGCCAAGAAAAACATGCAATCAAACATAGTTGCAAAAGTGCACGGCAAACAACATAAAGTAAAAAAAAACAAAAGCAAAAGAATTTAACAATGGATTATGGATGTTGGCCACACTAAAAACAGATTGTTTGGACAATTCCTAGAAAAGCGCTTTAACAGGGTGCCAATTAACCCAAACTTCACGCAATAGCAATGATGCCAATTTGAGTGATTTGAGCCTGTACTCCTAATCACAAGAAACACCCCTCAGAAAGCACAGGATAAGCATGAGCATTCTACCACCACCACAAAGAGCTACCGTTTCTGAGTAAAATCTGAAACTCTTGTGTACCTTGTCGGCAAGCATCTGATGCAGCACCCTCACAACCTGCACACCGGCCGAATGCCCCACAAAGTGCACCGGGTTTTGGTCATCCCAGACCGGATAATGCCCTGCGCACAAATATAAACAAGAAATGAAGAACTCTAAATCCAAACTACTGTAAGAGCATAATTATTCTCTCTGTTCTTCGAGATCTTCACCTGTATCATAGATCCTCCCAAACCGCGCGTGCCCATAAACCTGGCTGTGCTCCTCGCCGTAGTCCACCTGTCCTCCCTTGAGGTAGTAGAACAGCTCTCGCGCCCTGCAGCACCAAGCACCACCAGATTCCACAACAATCAGAATTCCACCCAATATACTACACTAATAGAAAATCTTGTTCATGAGTACAGAGAAATGTCAAAATCATAAGCAGCAAATTTAGGATAACTAGATAAGATTACAAAAGTGGCCAACCACCAAATGATCAAGGAACTTCGCTATTTTTCCTACCCACCCACCTGTCATGGATGCTGGTGAGCGACCCCAAATCCGGCACGAGCACGCGGTCGTCCTTCTTCTCGGCGCCGGCGAAGTAGGACAGCCCCCCGAGCCTCTGCACGCAGACAACAAAGGCACCAAAGCGAACGCGTGAGCACGCCTCTCCGGCATTTCACCGAACACCCGCCCACTCCCGAAAGCGCAGACACATCACACACGTACCCCCTTGCCGAAGCCGAATATGCCGTGGACGAGGACGATGGGCGGCGGCGAGCCGTCGAGCACGACGGGCGCGGCGCTCCTCCGCTCCTCCTCCTCCCCCGCCGCGGTGACGTCGACGAGCCCCCCCGCGGCGGCCGGGCGCCGCAGGAGGAGGCACCCGGACGCCGCGGCGGCCTGCGAGATGTCCGCCGCGACAGCCGTGCTGAAGACGTAGAACCCGAAGAGCAGGTGCACCACCGCGCTGACCCCGAGCTCCGCCAGGCTCAGGATGAACCTCGCCATCCCCCCGCCTCCTCCCGCTCCCGCGACCAAACGAAACGAAACCAGCCAACCAACCTGCTCTATACACGACGGCGGCGGCGAGGCGCGCGTGGTGGCGACGAGCTCGTTTTTTTCCCACGCCCTCTCTCTCCTATCCCTCTTCCCGTGGGGCGGCAAGAAGAGGAATAGGAGGAGGTGGAGAAGAACCCGTCAGGCCTCCGGATTGGGGCGCGCCACTTCTTTTTATTTCTTCTTCCGTTGCTGTCGCTCGCCGAGGGAGCGTTGCGTCGCGTTGGGCTTGCAGCGTCTCGCGGTCTCTCTCGCTCTCGCGCCTCGGTGGTGCGTTGCGCTTGCTAATCATACGATTTTGTTACTTATAAACGCGTCCGGGCGGGCGGACGGGCGGGCGCGTCGCTGATGTGTGACGCGGGGTGTGGTGTTCTTGGTCGCATTGGGTGGTCCGGTAGTGGTGATCCGGACACGGGTTAGTTTAAGGGAGCGCGAGGGCGCGGGCTGGGAGGGTGTGGGGGGGCGCGGTGCGGTTGCCGGTTGGTGGTTGGTGGCGAGGCGTCTGGATTTTGGCGTGGGATGCGGCAGGGTGCCGCGGCCCGACGTGGCAGGGCGCACGCCGGCGCGGATTGGGTGCCCACTAGGATTGGGGACCGTGGGGGGCTGGGAATTTATGGCTATGTTTCTTACTACTGGTATAGATTAAGTCAAAAACTTTCTCCGTCTAAAAATATAAGATGTATATACATTTTAAGATTTATAATTAGATCTATAATATATTAGTTATGTAATACAAAAGTGAGATCATTGAAAAGTACTTTCAAAAACAAATTCAATAATATCATTTTTATGTCACGTAACCAAAATATTATAGGTCTACTTGTAAATTTTGAGATGCACATACACCTTATACTTTTAGACAGAGGAAGGATTTATTAATCCAAACTAGGATTACATTGAGATCGAACCGTCTCACAGGGAACTACACCAAAAGCAAAGAGTAATGCTAAGAACTCATTTTGCACATAAATGTGCAGTATGATTGGAAATGCGTGGCATGATTTGCGTCTCTAGCGACGAATTGAAGCTTGAACCTTTTGAACATTCCATCTGTACCGGCCAATACCTCACCGATGAATGGGTCTTTGACGTACCGAAACCCGGCGATAGAACATTCCTCTATACATACCCGGCTTCCACACAGGACTAACCAGGTTTAGCGCACCACCGATGTCCACCTTCACCCAACCCCTTGGAGTACAGTGTCATTTCAGTTTGCTGGCCTATGTAGACTCTTACTTGATGGTAACAGTTAGACGGCGCTCGTAACCTAGGATTTTCCTTTTCTTTTTTGAGGAAAGTAACCTAGGATTTTCACGTGAAAGAATTTATTTTATGAATAAATCAAGAATAAAGTTCATGCATTTCAGAGGGAGCTTCATGTTTGATTAAACTAACAAGGAATACAATCACAACTTGCAAATATTTTAGCTGCCCTGTCTTGCTCAATTAACTTAAGCAATGGAGCGCGGAAATTTCGACAAGGGTTTTTGTGTGAATTTCACATAAAACGATCCATTGTCTATGTGAATATGAAAGAAAAGTAGTGTATCTAAAGTCCAAACAGAACCTTAACCAGAGTCACCAAGTTACTTTAATATGTACTTTCACCTCTGTCGCTAGGGAGCTCAGTACGGTTTACTATATTGAAGCGATATTTTCTTTTTGGTGTTCTCTATAGTCATTCCCATGAAGACATGAAAATTACCAAATCAGGCTGATTGCTTTTACTAATTGTATGTTAAACTTCTAAAATTGGATCTACCAAGCTAAATGGATTAGTTTGAGTTACCTGGTTTGATAATAGTTCAACACAGATCGTGATCGAATTGGTGGCTTATAGCTTCTTGTATTGACCTTTTTTCTAAGCCAGCATTTTGGATGAAAATATATCCTTATTTTTAACACTTGGATGGCCAATATGTTTCTTGACCAAACACTAAATTTACTTTGTTATCGTACTATATTTGGACAGTGTTTACTAAAAGTGTTTTTTGGAGAGGTACCATTTCTAATGAAAATGCAAAAGTTTTTGTTCAACTCAGTTTTGTTATATTTTAGCACCCTAAAATAAGCAGAATATGTTCGTCATATTTTAGCACCCTAAAATAAGCAGAATATATTCGTCGGAATAATATTCTGATTGGAAAAATACCCGATATAGGCTCAAAACGGTTTGGCCAAAGCCAAATTAACCCTCGCTGGTCTAACATGTACGGATAGGTAAAGTCCTCACAATACATTGTTGTCGTAGACTTCGTCAGCTTTTGCTATGGAAGAACGAAATAGTAATCAACTTTTTTACCTTGAGCAACGCTACACATACGACAATTCAAGGTAGGACTGGTGCGGGATGCAATGCATCATGTTACAATCGGCAAGACATGGCCCACATGAAAGGGAATCACTACCTTCCATCGTAATGTGCATTGTAACACGTATGTTTCAACGTACGTGGGGCTGTCTGTATCTTTTCCTTGATCCCAGAAGTTTCAGTAAGCAAAGCAGCAACAAAATCGATTTATCCGTCTGTCTTCGCGTGAACCATACGTACACGTTTTTGTGAAGAGCACACCAAAATCTCCCTCAAAAGAGTGGCAAACGAGGAGCTGATGCTTTGCAACCACACTATTGTTTTTTTTTGATGACGCAACCACACTATTCTTGGCCTTGGCTTTGTCCATCCGGTCTTGTACTCTTTTTGCTCTCGCCTTGAAACCACTCGTTGGATTCTCACCACTCGTTGCAAACAATGCTGTGTTGACTTTCGTGACTGCAAGAGGCTAGCTACTGCTGTGTGACATTTCATCGCTAGATAAGACACGCAGCTTTACGATCGATCCATCACACCATTAATTTCCTATGTACAGAAATCTAGGTTTTTTAATTTTCTTTTGTGTGGATACTGTATACTGAAATGAATGGGTCCATTGTCTTCTGGAAAGATCGAATGAATGTCCGGGACCGGGTCCTTTTCCCAAGAGGACTCCCATCCAAGAATGGACCTCAAATAATTCAACTTTGCGTTGCTTGTCTCGTAACCTCAAATGGTGTTTAACCGTTTTATCTCCCTCGATTAAAAAAATTACTGCCCGTTGATTTTCACTAAGCTTACACATAGTAGAGGTATATGTACTGCGACTGCGACCCAAATGTTCGACGTACTTGGACGAAATGTTATTGAGCTGTTAAACTTCCTAGTAGTAGAATTCTGAACTAGCAAAAACTTGTATGCATAGACGTGGACTCGTGTCCTCCGCGTCCCATTGAAGCATAGTGACGGGGCAGCGATCCAAGGTTCTAGTGCTGCTCCGTCCGTTTCAAGATACAACGCGTAATAACTGTTTTGATTAATAATTAATTAATAATATATAATTTATGTTAGATAAAGTTGATACCATTACATTCATATTTAAAAGCATCTTTCTATTATTTAATTTTATAACTATTAATATTATATAAAAAAATTTATGATTAAAGTTTAAATTTAGACAGTCAAAATACATCAGATAAAGTGCTACGTACTATACTACCACCTCACGATGATCTGGAAATTTTGTCACGTTTCAACCATTTATTGGGCGAAATAATTGGATAGGTTCTTTACAAGTAGACAAACAAAGGGCATGAATTTTACGCTCTCTTTTTCTATATTTGTGCATAAAATTATGAGTATTTTAAGTGGCTCTGGCGTGTTTTTCTTAGGATTGCTGGTAGCCTATCACACACGGGCACACATTAAGAAGGCAATAAACCTAGAAAAGTCAATAACAAATACTCTCTCTGTCCAACAACATAAGGTACACACGCTCCTAAGAATTACAATTAGATCTATAATATATTGGTTATATGACACAAAAGTGACATCATTAGAAAGTACTTTCGAAAATAAATCCAATGATATCATTTTTATGTCACATAACTAAAATATTATAGATATAATTGTAAATCTTAGAAGGAGGGAGTACTATTACATACCCATATTTCATTACATTAAATTTGAGGCCAAGTCGAACCGTACTCTCGTCTGAATCTTTGTAGCTATTGCTTGGTCCTATGGATCTTGAAAACTTTTCTTACGATTTCAAATAGTGTTACTGATGATGAATAGTACGGTATCCCGCGTATTAGGGGTATCCGTGTACAGATCCCGGGACTTTAGGAAGGTACGACGTATCCGGTAAGGATCCCTGGACGACAAGGTAACCCCTCTCAGGAAGGGAAGACTCCCCTTAAACTAGGAAGTCAATCCCGACGTTTAAGGAGACCAGAGTCCTATTCGGGTGTAAGTCCACGTCCAGTACGACCCTGGGAACCCCCTATATAAGGATCAGCAATCCCATAGGGGAGAGAGGTTCGACAGATCCAACAGGTCTTTCTAGTCGCAGTACAAGCAGCATAGGATCTCAAGAGGCGAAGCCCTAGAAGACCCGCTGCCTCGAAGGAGTCGAGCCCGGCGGTTTAGCTAGATTAGTCTACGATTAGGCCTAGAGTAGCCACTAACATACACCCCCTATTGTAAGCGTGTTCTCCATCAATATATAGCAACAAGACGTAGGGTTATTATCCTGAGGGAGGCCCAAACCTGTATAAAAATGGCTGTCCCCTGCTGTCAGAGCTCCTGGCACTTGGGCCCTAGAGGTCCCTACCCCCTAGTAATCATCACTCCACGAATACCGTAAGATCGCCGATTCACCGATTGTCGACAGATGGCGCCGACCGTGGGGACCTCTCCGGACCAAGTCGTCCAGGAAGAATCAGAGTCGGCAGGACGCGCAACTAAGCGCGATCAGATCCCAGCTCCGGTTGCACAGCCCTCACCGGTTTCGGCCGAGGAGAAAGAAGCAAACCCGGCAGGAAAACCGATCGCAATCTCGCCCCGTACTGGGTACTCGGACCAGGGTTTCTACGACAACTTTGGCCCTATGGACCCGTACCCGGTTACAGATCGAGTGGATTTCGGAGAGTACGCCCCTGGAGAGGACTCAGATGGCGAAGCAGATCACTTCAGAGCCGAGTGCGCCAGGGCCTTCAGCGGGAAGTTGGTCTTGAACGACGACTTCCCGGAAGGAACGACCAGCCCCATGGTTGAAATTTCTCCTGCAAACTCTGATCGTGAGAACGATCAAGAGCGTACCCACGTCGCGTCCGATGAGGACAACGTGATGGAATACGAGTATACATCGTCCAGCCAAGGACCTCGGATGGTACTCGCGATCGACGATGGTCGAGAAGACCTCGAAGATCAGAATCTGCCGGGGGGCTCGCAGCAGCACAATGCAATGGCTGCCTCCCACATGAACGGGGGCTTACCGGCCGCCGGGGAAAGAACTCCTCGCCGGAACGGAGACCCGCCTGCCGCTGTGGAGAGATCCCCCCCGGGAACGAGGGAGTACGTGTCCCGAACTGCTCGAAGACTTGCGGAAGTGCGCAATCTGCTGTCACAGCCTCCCGTGGCGGATTTATCGACACCCGCGGGTGTGCAGTGGCTGCAACGGCTGGGGGCTGACCTCCAAGAGGCTCAGAACCAGGCCGAGTCTTCTCGAGCCCAATCGGTGACCCGTAGCTCTACTCGGGTGAACACCCCTCCTCCGCTAGAAGAACGCGATCGGGAGGGACGACACCCCAGGAACAGGTCTCCTCAGGAGGAGCCACGGGTTGACCTCCGAGAACAGCTCGACAAACACCGCCGCCAAAGGCGCCAACAGGAGCGACAACCCTCTCGGAGAGACCACGTACAAAACATCGGTGCTCGGAGCCGAACCTCGACCTCGAATAGCGGCGAGAATGCACCTTATCGGGGAGCCTTCAGCGGATGCCAGGCGCTATCCCAGGAACTCCGACAGGTACGCTGGCCTTCTCGATTCAAGCCCGGTTCGCTAGAATCGTACGACGGCACCACAAATCCCGTGGAGTTCCTTCAGATCTACACCACCGCGATCGAGGCAGCCGGCGGAGACGAGAAGGTTATGGCCAACTATCTTCCTACCGCTCTCAGAGGAGCCGCTAGGACGTGGTTGACGAATCTACCCCCAGGAACGATCCGTTCGTGGGGACAGCTATGCGACATGTTACTCGGGAACTTCCAGGGTACCTTCCCAAGACCTGGTCGGGTCGACGATCTATTCCTTGTCGTCCAACGACCAGACGAGACCTTCCGAGAGTTTACCAAGAGGTTTAGTGCTGTCCGCAACACTATCCCAGAGATAACGGACTCGGATGTCATCCGCGCCTTCACTCGAGGCAGCAGAAACGAGATGTGCAAGCACGATCTGATCATGCGGCCACCGAAAACCACTAGGCAACTCATGGATCTGGCCGAGAAGGCCGCTTGTGCGGAAGAAACCCTGCGATACATCAAGCAACAGCGGGGTGAGTCGACCAGTTCTCCTCTCCGGTCAAGGGGCGATTCACGTAAAACTAAGCGCAAGAAGAAGCCCTCCGGAGGGAACAAGGAGAAAAGGATTAGAGCCGACGAGGTAATGGCCGAGATCTCCGAGAAGCGCACCTGGTGACCGCGCCCCAAGGATAAACCTACCACATCCTCCGACAAGTCATCCAAGCCCTGGTGCGATTTTCACCAGACCGACTCACATGATCTGCGACAGTGTCGCATCTTCAAGAAGTATCTTCGGGAAGAAAGAGAGAAGTTCCGCGAGGAGAGTCCTCAGGTCGCTAATAACAGTCGGGAAACGACTTCCGACGACGACGACTCCACTCCTGAGCCTTTCCAGGGGCATGTCAGAGCAATCGAGCACATATTCGAGGGCTCAACCTCTTACGAATCCAAGAGGCAATACAAGGCGATCGCCCGAGAAGTTCTCGCGAGTGTACCGCGGGTCCCTCGAGCGATCAAGTGGTCCGAGGTCACGATTTCTTTCGACCAGACCGATTGCCCCGAAAATTGTGCTCGACCGGGACGATACCCTATTGTGGTCGAGCCAACGATCAACAACTGCCAAGTGGGTCGCGTATTAATAGGTGGAGGGAGCTCCCTCAATATCCTATTCGCCAACGTCCTCGACGCAATGCAAGTGCCACGATCGTCTGTTCAGGCGGTAACGCACGCTTTTCACGGTATCGTCCCGGGCTCGTCGGCCACGCCGATCGGGCAAGTCACGCTCCCGGTTACATTCGGTATGCCGGAGAACTTCCGAACAGAGAAAATCCTGTTCGATGTAGTCGATTTCGAAACAGCATATAATGCTATCTTGGGGCGCCCTACTCTGGCCAAGTTCATGGCAGCTACGCACTACGCCTACCAGTGCATAAAGATGCCCGGCCCAAAAGGTGTCCTCACGATAAAGAGCTCCCCTAGAGAAGCACTCCTCTGCGACAAGCGCATCCTCGACCTCGTAGAGCAGCACCTGCCCTCTAACCAAGACGCCAGCGTGGCGGCTCCCGCCACCATGTTGTCAAGACCACCTCCGCGACTACGAGCGACGACTTCGGAAAGTACCCCCTCCAAGTCGGAGAAAGAGTTCCACGACTAGGTCGGAACAAGGAAAAAACAGGGCCTTCCCCTAGACAGGACAACGGCTCCTCGGGAGAAGCCGCCTGATCCAGGTCGCTCGTGCCAACGGTAGAAAGGTCGCGTCCGTTAGAGAGTCCCGTGCAACCACCTTCGGTAAGATCGTACGATCGTCGCCTCCTCATCGGCAGATTCCAAAGTTGCACCAGCTCCAGCCTTAAAGATCATCAAGCTACGAACAAGTCGATGATAAGACGCTCCGGGCGCCGCCGCCCAGCACGTGCACTCAACAAAGTTTCGTCAGCGGGTCACGACAAGAGGACGAGAGTCTCTGGGGCAACCGGCGACAAGCTAAATGAGGAGGGGACGGCTTAGTTTTTCTTATTTTTCATAGAATTATTTTTTCTTACAGTAGCCTGTAAAAGACACAGTTTTGAATTATACCAAGTCTTTAGTTCAATATTTTTCATCATTAATTATTTCAGACTGCCTATCCGAGATATATCTCGAAAAGTCAGTCGGGGGCTGGATAAGAACACGGCAAGTTGGTGTACGAGTACGAGTACCGACTTCTTCGACCCGCACAAGGGATAAGGGCTCTGCGCTATAACTGTCAGGGACGCGAGGAAAACCCCTTAACGCATTTGCAGGTGACATGGGAGCCACTGAGCCCCCCACCTGACCAGACCTAAGGCCTGGTTGACTAAGCTCCCCAGTTCCGTAGCAATGTCCCCTGATCCCGAGTAAAGGAAGGGAAAAAGGTACGAGTACGACTAGATCAACGGAACCCGTACGCTTATCCACGTCTTCGACTACTCGGAGCAGAAGATATCTCGGGTAGAGTGAAACTTTGTTAATCGGGCAAGTGTAGAATTTACTAGCCAAACACCGGAGTCTTCCCTCAACAGAGGAATACGGAGGTGCTGCCATGGCCACGACAAGCTGTACGAAAGACCCCTTATCGCGTTTACTGATGACGAGGAGCCATGGAGCCCTCCATCCGACTAAACCTAAGGACTGGTCAATCACAACAAGAATGACCTACGACACTATTCGTATACCTACACCGAAGGGAGGCAAAGGGCACTGGTTCCGACTAAAGTCTACGCTTGCATCCGACAAGGTTTCACATGAGCAGATCAGACAAGGTTTCAAAAAACCAAAAAAACACACAAATTATTGCACAGTTACTAATCACAACCTTTATATAAAAGTATGCTATTACAGAGTCCTACTCTAGGCCAGGCGCCTGGACTCGATCGCCAAAGGCGTCCGCTGCTTCCTGCACAGCATCGAGAAGCTTCTCTTCCTCGCCCTCTGGCAGGTCGGCAGCGAGCGCCTCCAGGGATAAGTCCGGGTGCCTGCGCCTCAGAAGAGCCAAAACAAAGGCCAGGGCGTCGCGTACACCTTGCCGGAGCTCGTCTTCGAGAAGCTTCCCGACGGTAGGCTTCAGTTGGGAGATGGACGCCGTCAGATCTGCTAGGCGGTTGGCCGGAGCAAGGCCCGGGGGGACAACGACGCCGACTTCGCCCAGCGCCTTCTCGAGCGTGCCCAAGGCCCGCTCGAGGTCTTCCTCCAGTTTTCCCGCGTAGGATTGAATCCTTTGCAGGGAAGACTCCGCGTCCGAGAGGCGTGCCTTCGAGGCCAAAAGATCAGCCTCGACCGCCGCCCGCTACTTCTCGGAGTCCTCAAGGCGCTTCTGCAGCACCTCGTTCTCCACCCGCCATCTTCCAGACTCGTCGAGGCGCTTCTTCAACTCCTCGTGCGCCAAGTCCAGTTCCGCTTGGGCCTTCTCGAGTGGAGCGACCCGGGAGATAGCGAGCTGAAAAAGAACAGGTTAGTACGAGCATAGTAAAATTACCTTATCACTAATCATCCATGCGTTACCTGTAGCAAGGAGAAGAGGCTAAGGCTTTCCGGCGCCGAAGGACCCGAAGGCACGGCCTGCTCGACCAAGGCCAACTTCGACTCCAGCGCCGGGGACTGCTGTTACTCAGTAGGAGCCGGCGACGACTCCGGCGCGGGGGTCCCCTGCTCGACAGGGGCCGGTGCCGACTTCGACGCCGGGGGCTGCTGCTCGGCATCCGCCCTAGTCGGGGTCCTGGTGGGAAGGATCGACACCCTAGTCGCCAAAGTAATCAAGTCAAGCCTTCAGCTAGGCGAGTCAAAAGAAAAAGGCAGCAAAGGAAACTAACCTCGAGCGTTTCCCTGCTGGAGGAGGCTTTCTTGCCAAGGCACCCGAATCTCGCTTGCCAGAAGCCAGCGGTGCCTTCCCCTTGTCCGCCATGGTCTCCTCCCCGAGAACGGTCATGGGAGGGGGAGTTGGTTCCTTGGGGAGGGGGGCTGCTCGCTTCGGGCTGTCCGACACATCCACCCCTATGTTTACTCTTCAGGAAAGAATATGGGAAAAGAGTAGTCGGGCGAGATTTCAAACCTGCGGTTGAGGGTCCCGGGCGGGAGAACTCGTCGAGACGACCTCCGCCCCCGCCTCGGCTGCGAAAGGACCTCCCTCCCTCGCCTCGGAGGGCGGCAGGGCCGAGTCAAACATCTCAATTTCGTCGTCCTCAACGGGGACGCCAGCTCGTTCGGCCTCCGAGTCAGGACCCCCGCGGCCTACTCGCTGCGGAAGAAGAGCCCGAGGGCCCTCTGTAAGGCTACTCGGACGAACCCAAGCTAGACAAGGATATAAGATGGACAACTCACCGAGAGTACTTCCCGTCGGCTGTCCGGGCTCTGCTTCAGAAGAGGCAGGGGCACGTCTGTACGCCCGCCTTGGGGGGATTGCTCGAATAGGTTGTTCAACCTACTCTGAAGCTCCCTCGGGGACAACTCTGCTCGACACGACAAGGAGGAGGTACATAAGAAGTCTTGTCAATTGAATTGGCGCGGAGGTAGTCGCAATGCCTACCCGTGTCGAAGTCCCTTGTCTGGTCTTGATTCTCCGGAACCACCCAGGCCGGCTCAACCCTCGACCGGAGAGGGCTTATCCGGCGTCGAAGGAAATCCTCCGCGACATCTCACGCCGACAAGCCTTTGGCGGCGAGATTGACGATATCGTGGACGAGCACCTTGAGGTGCTTAGTCTCCTTCGGGGCCTCCCCCAGCTCTTGTTCGCAAGAGGGGCGAGTCCGTGGTAGGTGAGTCCAGACTTCGGTGGGGGCTGGCAGTAGAACCATCGACCATGCCAGCCCGACCACGATGATTTCTAGGAGGAAGCGATGTAGGCATCCTTCCTCCCTTCTCGAAGACGGAATCCGGCGCCGCCGACGACTCCTGCGCCGCTGCCCTTCATCCGGCGGAGGTTGTAGAAGTACCTCCGGAGCTCCAGGCTCGGCCTAATGCCGAGGTAGGCTTCGCATAAATGCGCGAAGACCGCCAGCATTAGGACCGAGTTCGGGTTGAGATGAATCAACTCGATCCCGTAGAACTGGAGCGTGAGGAGGAAGAAATGCGAAGGTGAGAATTGAAATCCACACCCGTAGACGACGATCCAATCCGTATCGGGGCTGGGAACCGTCTCCTTCGCGGCCCCCCGGGAAGGCACGAATACCTCCGGGAGGATCACCTCCTCCGCCACAAGCTTCTCCAAGGCGGAGGAGTCCATCACCGAGACCTCGAATTCAGGAATGGCGGTGGTCGTCTCCCCCGAAGCTTCTCCCGACTCCTTTGTGGGCTCGGGAGACTTCTTCGTGGTGCTTTTCTTGCCCATTCTCGTCGATCGATCGAGGGAGGATGGAGGCGAGGGTTTGCAGAAGCGCGAGGAAGGAGATGAGGGGAGCAAGAAGGCTAGGAGGCAAAGAACTATGCGGGCAAAACCCCAATTCTTGGACTCCTAAAGATTTAAAACATTCACCGGAGCTGAGCGCGGTTGACGGCACGATCAGTTCCATCGCGTTTAATGCGGACAGTTGCTTTTTCCGCCTACAGGGCACTTCGCATGTCACGGACCCGAAATCCACATATGATTAAGGGAACGCGAAGTCGCCAAGGACCGAAGGACTCGTCCTCTACGGTGGCACGGTACCTGCACCGTACGCACCGAGACGGAACGATCCGACACCCGCCACGTGCGAGCCGGCCGGAAGCGACCAATCTTCCCAGAACCACATATAGATTCCAGATTCCGGTGGAGGTTTAAAGCCGTTCCCTAATCCTACTGCGCAGAACAAGGTCGGAGGAGCCCGGCAATTCCACCCACACCCTAACCTAGCCTGAGGGCTAGTGGGTCGCCCGAAGGCCCGGTAGAACCCACCCACACCCTGCCTGGCCGGCACAGCATCACAACCAGCGGGTCACTCAACCGAGTCCTGCTCGACGTAGTAAAAGGAGGAACAACAATAACTCTCCGCGGCTTGCCCACACACTTCATAGCATTCACACATTGCATATGGGCAGCCTGAATAACAACTCGAATACCAAAAACAAGCACTACAGTACTATACTAACACTAGTTGTCCACTGAGTGAACTTTACACATGTATCGGTCGGCGATAACCGTAAGTTTAGTTGGAACTGAAATATGTACAAGTAGCGGAAAATAACAAAAGCCCCGCAGTGGTGCATCAACCACTGCATAACATCCAAACCACGCCCACGAGTCGAACGCTGACCAAGGAAACCATGGGGATTAAGCTTCATCACAAAATTCCGCAACAGTTGGCTCACCTGCAAAAGTCTAGGAATGTCCTAGGTGAGTACGAAGGTACTCGCAAGACTTATCCGTGCTTGATTAAATGTCCTACACATACTAGTATAACAGCAATTAAACATGATGCGATTCCATCGAATTAGTCCATAATCGAAGTAGTAATCTAGTTCATAACATAATCATAACCGATAGAATCAAAGCAATTGAGACATTACATTGGGGTAGCCAACACCCATTTCAATTCAGTCCACTTCTTGGACCGTTGCCGGTAATACGACTACCCTGGACATGTTGAGTGCATTTCCCTTGGAGGTTGCAAGGCTCCAAGTGATATCGAGGCTTACCTCAAACATTCCCGGTATCGATTCCGCTAACGTCCGCGAGTGCTATCAATCCATTTCACATTGCATTCCATCAACTCTCGGATCATTACCGACAATCGATCACCCTGGACATGGCGAGTACATTTTTACCTCAACCATTCCCGGTATCAATTCTCGGTAATGTCTACGCGTGACAGGGAAGTAACACTCCGGCATGCGGTTGGTGTGTGACCAATCTCAAATTCAATCCTCCAAACCCCTGGGTCACTTCAACACTTCAATTAACACCAACCGTATCCATTGCGTACGCCCTCGGCTCTCCCAACTCACTTAACCAAATTTTAGTTGAAAGGGCTATAAGGACGTTCTCGACGCAACGATACACCCTACGCATGCTAGTGAACTCAACTTCAACATCCAACTCAAACAAGCATTCGCACACAATACATTGATACGGAATTTAAAAGGATGCAACAAGCTCTGCTTGCCTTCGTCGTAGGATTCAGAGACTTGGGTGAGCTCAACAGTTCGCGGTTCTTCTTCCTCGGGTTCTGTCGTAAATAACACAAAACATCGGCAAGGAACGATAAGGAGAATGAATTTCCAGCATGTATGCATGATGGGATGCTATGCATGAGATGCTACAACATTTGGTGGATGCTAGGGTTTGGCGATAAGAATCATGCTTCATTTCAAATTAAGTAGTTAAAGTAATCATCCTAGTAACTAGATGCATGATTCATTGAATTGGAATTTCATATTAGGGTTAACAATGTTGATTTGAAAATTAGAGCAAAAAGGAAATACATTTATATCCTAGCATGCTAATTAATTGGGCTAACTAATTGAAACATTAAAACTGAAACGAACAATAGAACACTTTGTAAAGTTTGGAAAATAGGAACTTGAGCCAAGATGAACTATATACCCCTTTTGCTAAACACCCAAAGGTTGGACTAGAGCAACAGCTATTTGGCCCTAGAACCCCAAATGCCAACTTCACTCCTTCTTCTTCTTGCTCTACCCTTCTTCTTGTTGAAGCAAAACCTTGGTTTGAGCTGAGAAGAGAGGAAAAGAAGAAGTGAGGAAAAAGGAAGAAGAAGTGAGGAAAAAGGGAAGGGAGCTCGGGGAAGAAGGAGGGGAAGGAGAGGGGAGGAGCTGGGTCACCGGAGTGGCGGCGCTAGCTCACCGGAGTTGGCCACCGGAGTTGAAGAAGACGATGAAGGGAGCTGCTCTTGTGCTGTTTTTGGAAGAGGAAAAAGGAAAAGATTGAGAAATTTGAGAGAGGAGGAGAAAAAGAGGGGAGGGGGCCCCTAGGAAGGCCTTTATACAGTGGCCTGCGAGCCCTCCACGGAGGTCCACCGCCCACCGCCCCCCAACCGGCGACGGCACGTGGCAAACTCAAAACTCAAACTTGACAGCCGGATCGGAACTTCCGATGTTGAATATCGGAGGTTCCGATCTAACCGGAACTTCCGATGTCACCCCTGGCTTGGAGGTTCGGGAAAAATCGGAACTTCCGGTTCCTGGATCGGAGGTTCTGACCTAACCGAAGGTTCCGGGGTCACCCCTGGTTTGGAGGTTCGGGAAAAATCGGAACTTCCGATTCATGGATCGGAACTTCCGATGTGGATCGGAACTTCCGGAGTAAAAATCGGAACTTTCGGTTTTTCAAAAACAGCAGACTGTCGCTCGATCAAACGTTCGTAGATTTCGATCTACCCAACGGAATTGGATGAAATTTTGCACAGAGATAGATAAAAGACTTGCAGAGCTGTTCCAATTGGAAACACCTCAAAAACTCATCTACTGAGAGACAACCCCAAATCTAAACCCTTCTTTCCGACGCTTGCTTTCCGATTCAAAAGAGGCACTTGAATTTTTAGGAAGAGATATGCACATATTCTATAAAACTTAATTAGAAAATATTCAAGTTTATACAAGGTTGTGCAAGGATGATGCCATGTATGCATGAGACAAATCAACCATTTATTTATATAGATTAGAAAGGGTGTTACATCGCGGGAAAAAGAGGGTCTGACAACCCACGACCCAAACGAGTGTGTCGTGGTTCAGCACCTATTAGCGGCACAACGGCGCAGAGAGAGAAGAGATTCTTCATCACCACGCGAAATTTCCGCCACGATGGTTCCGTTTCCTAGAAATATGCCAGGCGGACGCATGTTCGTGATCAACGGATCAGATTAGATCGAAAAGTATTCTGGGTTTTCCCAAGGATCATTCCGATAAGGCTTTCACGACTACTCGGTAGGGATTGAGCCTACTCGGGGAAGTCGCCGACAAGGACTACTCGGATCGCCTACTCGGAGTTTCCTCCCCGATAAGGGCAGATTTCCAACAGAACCATCATGACCTCACTTCACGTATTGATGGGGGGCTTGATGATGAATAGTACGGTATCCCGCGTATTAGGGGTATCCGTGTACAGATCCCCGGGACTTTAGGAAGGTACGACGTATCCGGTAAGGATCCCTGGACGACAAGGTAACCCCTCTCAGGAAGGGAAGACTCCCCTTAAGGAGACCAGAGTCCTACTCGGGCGTAAGTCCACGTCCAGTACGACCCTGGGAACCCCCTATATAAGGATCAGCAATCCCATAGGGGAGAGAGGTTCGACAGATCCAACAGGTCTTTCTAGTCGCAGCACAAGCAGCATAGGATCTCAAGAGGTGAAGCCCTAGAAGACCCGCTGCCTCGAAGGAGTCGAGCCCGGCGGTTTAGCTAGATTAGTCTACGATTAGGCCTAGGGTAGCCACTAACATACACCCCCTATTGTAAGCGTGTTCTCCATCAATATATAGCAACAGGACGTAGGGTTATTATCCTGAGGGAGGCCCGAACCTGTATAAAAACGGCTGTCCCCTACTGTCAGAGCTCCTGGCACTTGGGCCCTAGAGGTCCCTACCCCCCAGTAATCATCACTCCACGAATACTGTAAGATTGCCGATTCACCGATCATCGACAGTTACATTTACAAAAGAATCTCCAGAAGTTTTGTTTACGTGATGACGTGTATAGTAATTACGTACATGCATTAGATGTGCCATATATGCTTAAAAAACCAGTTATTTTTATCTCATTACTTACTTCACGGTAACATAGAAATATTATTTATATAAAACTTTTAAGTAAGTATATGATTGTTGTTGTTATTGTTGTTAATCCCTCTATGCAATCATGTCATTTGAGCTAAACGAGCCTCCGTATCCAGTCATAATAGCTCGTAACGTGCTGTCGTAGCCACATAGAAGGCGTGTCGGGTGCGATGCAAGAATTTTAAGTTATTAAAACCTTAGTGTCGGGAACCTTCGAATCCACCTACAATGAGATCACTTCTATATAAGAGATGGTGGATTTTTTCTATATTATTTAAGTTGAATTTTTATTTTTAAGCTTTTTTAATCTATAAATAAAGAGAAACATTCATTGTATATGGACTTTTGATCAACCAATAAAGAAGAGATATCCCCCAACTTCTTGTGTTACTTTTATTTACTATATTCGTGTTCCTGTGTTTGTTGTCTTTTTCGATGTCATTTACGCTCCTCCGTCCTACATCCCTTGGACCAGACTCGTGGCAAAGGTCGTAGGACATGTTATCAGCATGACGTTCTACCGCTGACTCTCCTGTAGGCTCACTTGACATCGGACAGGAAGGTAAAAATTCGATGAGCACGTGAAAAATGAGTTCTTCTATTAAGCTAGATTCTATTTTAGCAATTTATTTTGATATCTAGATTCGTTTTGGTTTCATGATGTGAAATTCCATAGCGAATGATGTTGATAGAACTCGCTGGCAAAAGTCGATCATTTCGCTAATGAAATGAAAATTGACGATCACGTTACGGAACAACACGCATGTGATTGCACATGTTTGTGCCACCAATCGTGCCGTCCCCATACGAGGTGGGTCCAGTAGTTGCACTACGCAGGGCGCGCATGCCAGCAATCGCGGCCACGCAGCTCGGCAACTATGGCCACGTCCTGCCCAAGCCGTCGTGCCGCTGGCCTGCATATTGCTGCAGCCTTGTGCCACACGCGGCAGCCAGCAACATTGTACGCTCGCCGCTCAAGCACCACCATCCACACACTGCCCGTGTAGCTGCCATGCAGCATCCCTCACCGTCGGCTCCTGCGCCAACGACCCCACACACGCCGCCACTCCTGACCGCCACCGCCACTTCCGGTCAAGGTTGATACTGGTCGTACCACTGGTCATCTTGCCCACCATTACCTCCATTCAGAATCTCATTTCTTCATGGGCACTCTTTTTAATGAGTAGTTTTCAAGTATATCCATACGTGCCCTTTTCTAGCGATCCTACACCTATTTAGTCCAAAAAGAGATATTTGCATAATCCGATGATTAATTAATCATCGGTAGTAGATCAAGAATTAATCCAGTCAGAATACATTGAATAACGATCAAACTTAAAAAAATACACGAGTACAAAATGGATTCATCAAGCGTCATCTTCTTTGATTGATGGGGAGTGGATGACTTCGAGGAAGACGCTAGGCGGGAGTGGTTCCTTAGAACCGACGGCCCTGGCCAACCTATCAGCCTGGTGGTTCTCTCCTTGCGGTATGCGATATGCCTCTAACCCGATGAAGTAACGCTCCATCTTTCGGGCTTCTTCCATATGCTTTCTCATCCTAACATCCAAGCATTGGTAAGATTTATCCATCTAGTTCACCACCAATTGGGAGTCTCCTTGCATGAGCAGGCAGCAAACACCCATGGCTTTGGCTAGGCGGAGCCCCAGCAAGCAAGCTTCATATTCGGCCATGTTGATGGTGGCATTAAAGGTGAGATGGGCGGTGTACTCCAGTGTCTTTTCTTTTGGGATTGTTAAAACGATCCCAGCTCCAGCTCCATTTAGGCGTTTTTAGTTGTTGAAGCGCATGATCTAGTGATGGCCTGGCGTTGTCTCTTCTTTAGGCACCTCGTTAGGGGGTAGCTTGGAGCTTGCCATTCCACCACGAAGTCTGCCATCACTTGTGACTTAATGGCGGTCTAGCCAGTGAGCATGACAGAGAGAGGCACTAGCTCGGTGGTCCACTTGGCTATCCTTCCGGTGGACTCTTTGTTACCGAAGACCTCATTGAGGGGGAATGTGGACAGGACCATGATGGCATGGCCCATGAAGTAGTGGCAAAGCTTTTGGGAGGCCATGAGGAGGGCGTAGACAATATTCTCAATTTGCGTGTACCTCCCCTTCACTCCAGCCAAGACTTCACTCACCTAGTACACAGGGGCGTTGGATGCTGTCCTCTTCCTTCACCAAAGCTGTGCTAATTGCCGTTGGCGTGGCAGCAAGATATAGTAGCAGGGGCTCTCCGAACTTTGAGCTTGTGAACAAAGGAGGACTAGTTAAGTATGCCTTGAGTTCTTCGAAAGAGGCTTGTGCTTTGGCCGTCCACTTGGAGTCATTTAGGGTCCGTTTGGTTTGAGGGCAAGGTGGGATGGGATGAGCCCATCCAATTTTATTGGGATGGGATGAACCATTTTTTTGTTTGGTTCAGTAGATTGGAGTGGATTAGATGGACCAATTTTGTGTTTGGCTAAAACTGGATGGATTCAATTGGATGAGCCACTGACATGTGGGCCCCATACATCAGTGACACCTCACCATCTCTTCCCTAATCCTCCCTCTCTCTCCATCCTCTCTCTCTCTCACCATTGGCGGCAGGGAGCTCAGGTGGGGCGGCGCAGAACGGCGGGGCGGGGGCCAGGCTGGGCGGGGAGCGGCGGCACCGAGGTCGGGCGGGGCCGGGCGGGGCAGGGGCCGGCGGGGCCGAGGCGGGGCCGGGAGCGGAGCGGCGGCGCCGAGGTCGGGCGCGGTTGGGCGGGGCAGGGGCCAGTGCGGCCGAGGCGAGGCGGGGAGCGGAGTGGCGGCGCCGAGGTCGGGCGGGGCAGGGAGCGGCGGGGCCGAGGCGGGGCGGGGAGTGGCGGGGCCGGGCGAGGCGGGGAGCGGCGGGGCTGAGCTCGCGCCGGCGGGGCCGAGCTTGTGCGGGAGCGGCGAGACGGGGGCCGGGGAGCGGCCGGCGGGGGGCGGCGGTCGGTGAGGGGTTGCGGCCGAGCTCGGGCGAGATCCGGGGAAAACAAATTGTACACGCGATTAAAAAAAATTGCAATTAGTAAAGTTAAACGCAATTAGCACAAATTTGGCTTAGCTCATCCACAAAATTTAACCGGCCATCTCCATCCAGCATATTGAGGGAATATTCCCTTGGGGTGGATATCCTTATCCACCCCATCAACCCAACCAAACAGTGGATATCTCAAAAAAAAGCGGATGGCCATATCCCATCCCACTCCATCCAAGCAACCAAACGGACCCTTAGGCTACGAAGTGTTTTGAACAAGTGAAGCCCTTTCTCCGCTAAGCAGGAGACGAATCTCCCAAGTATGCCCTTAATAGACTACGGCAGCTTCATATCAAGTATGTTGCGATTTTTTTCGGGGTTGGCTTCGATGCCTTGCTGTGACACCAAGAAACCTAGGAGCTTTGCTCCATGAACTCCAAAGGCGTACTTCTCCGGCTTAAGTTTTACCCCATGCTTCCGAAGATTTGTAAAAGTTTCTTGGAGATCCTAGGGATGTGTAATCGCGAGACGACTTTTGATGACAGTGTCATCCATGTACACTTCTGCATTCCTTCTGTGCTGGCATTTAAGGATGAGGCTCACAAGACACTAGAAAGTTGCTCTATGTTCCTTAAACCGAAAGGCATGCGTAGGTAACAGAATATAACACCATGTTTTCTAATAACCCGAAAACTAGGGCTTACAAAACTTTTTGCTAAATAATGTAAGCTAAAATGCGTCCAACTAAAACTTTTTGTTCAAATCATGCTTGTGTTAAATCCCAAAACATGCAAACCAAAAATCTTCCATCCTTGTCCCTCCCTTCTTGCCAGCAAGTGAGCAACTCGTTGTTCATGTTTTTCTCGATCTCCGTTTTGTCGAAACCCTAACTCCTTGAAACCATGCTCGGCAAAATAAGAAACCCCACTTTATATCTTGTCTCCATGCATGGCTACTCGGTCTTGCATTCCTGCCATGAACACTTCTTCGGCACCTCCTTTCCTTTTGTCTTGTCGATGTACCCTAGACCAGCATCCGATAAGTGCCTACATGGTACTTTTGCGAAGTTAAAACATATACATGACATAAAAATGTCCTTCATGCCATGCCCTTCTATCGTTATCTTTCTCATGCTCTATTAGGAAGATATGCCCATTTATACCTCAGTATATACACACGTACACAAACCCTAACCCTCCATCCCCCTCAACAATAGGGTGAGACCCTAAATTCATAATCTCATGCCCTTCTTAGCCCCAAAAGGTTCAGAAGTATTCTAGTGTTATCTCATGCCTATAACGAACATATTCCTAAATTAATATAACAAATTATAGTTCAAAACTTCCAAATTAATGTAAATTCAAATTTGAAGCATAAATAAACTGTATGCTACAACCCCTACAAATAACTCTCCAAAAATCTCAGAAAAATCTCAAGAATGTCCCCATACATCTTAACTCAATAATGCAGTAATATGGAAAACTCTTTATCAAAAATTCAAATAATTTAAAATCTAAAGTTTTAGCCAATTTTGAATTTGACTTAAATCCAACTAATTTTATCGTTCTAAAAATTTCAAACTCCTTGTGAAAACCCCTCTATGCATTCCTAATCCATTGTCGCATTAAAAGACTACCCATCCCTATACGATTTTTCCACCTCAATAGCTCACCTAGGCTTCCAGGAATCTTTGCACTATTTTTATGTGTTAATTCCTATTCTTTCTTTTGCTAGAACCACTTCCAGTGCAGTAGATTGCTAGCCCTCCTCACTATCTTCTCCCCATTCTCCCCTTCCTCCACTCCTCTCTCTTCTCCATGGCCGGCCCGGCCACAGCTCCCATCGTCACGGCTGCACATTGATATCAATGCCAAACAAGGGGCGGTGCCTAACATCCCTGTGGCCACACCGCCGCCAGGTCCCGCTGCGGTGCTGCCCTCACGCCCACCAGCCCTGTGCCACGCCTACCTCCTCTGTTGGCACCTTGCCGCCATTAAGACACCAAGCTCACCTTTTTCCCCTATAAATCCTTTCCAAAGCTACCGTTCTCCCCGGTTTTCCTCACCCAAGCGCCCAAGCTCCTTCCCTAGCTCCTCTGTTTTGCCGCCCATCTTATCAAGCCTCAAAAGCTACCCAGCCTCTACCTACCTGAGCTCCCAGCTATTTCCTCCATCTTCTTACTTCTTCTCCACTGGATGCTCCCCTCCTCCTCCAGGCGGTGCAGCCACCAAAGCAAGATCATCCACCATATTCTCCCTCTGTTCCCCATCCAACTCAACAACGTGCGCCCCCTTCCTTTCCTCCTCGGCCACCAGCGCCCTACTGCTCGCTCGGTGAGCACACCACTGTGCTCACCTTCTCTCTCTGTCTGTGCCAATAGCTTTCTCAAGATTCCTCTAATCCTTCCCTTCCTTCCCTCGCTCCGCCTTGCCGGTGAACTCCTCCGGATACCGCCACCGATGGGGGAATCCGCCCACACGTTGGCATAGCTCCATAGCTCCGCCGCTGTCTCGGTCATCGACCGGCGGGTCTAACCGCTCTGCCCCCTCCCCTTCCCTGGTGCCATCTCGATGGTCGCTGCTAGTCCCGAGCCACCACCCGTCATTGGTGAACACTAGCAGGCCCGGTGTCCCTTCTTTTCCCCTGACTCCCTTTCTTCTTTTCTCTCCCGAGGCCAAACCTCAGTTGGCGCGTGTCACACCCCGATTTTCCGAAACATGAAAATTAGGGCTAACAAAAACTTTTTGTGCTAATAATAATATTATCTTAAAATGAACTTAATTAAAACATTGTCGTCTCTCTCGTAACCTTATCATCATCTGGTATAACTGTTGATATCTTTCTCCGCTCGGCAAACAGGTTCAAACCACCATCATCTTGATCTTTTCACTGATTCAACCTCGCGTCCCTCGACGTAAGGCAATCCCCGCATACCTTTTCCCTACCAGACTTCTTCTGTGTCCATACACGCGTACCTGCAACTCTCTACATGCATGTACGATATATGTATGTGCGTATGCCCGTCTACTAGGCGGTACCCTTGAAAAATTGAGCATATATATGGCACAAACCTCTCCCATATGCCATGATCTTCTACCATCTACTTCGCCATGTTCTATTATGAATATATGCACATATATACTACCTTGGTATATACGCAATTATGATCATCCTATTTCTCTTCCAGACCACGAACTAAAACCCTTACTCTTCGCTCGACTCTGCTGCAATCCTATGCATATATATGAGTACACTGGCAATACTTCCCCAAATCCTAACCCCCATGACTTCCTAACCCCGTCGCCACCTTATATACGCTTAATTTTCAAGTGTATGAGGGTATATACATTTGGAATCCTAGCTCACTTCTTACGAGCTAAGGAGAGGACCAAAACCCTAGCTCCTTGTCCTCCTTTGGTCCTCCTGTTTTGTCGTGACTATTTAACTATGCAAAACCTCTTCCAAAAACAACATGTTTAGGAAGATAATCCTAAAATGTTTGAAATAAGAACTCTCATCTATCTTTGACCATTCAAAACTGCTCAAAATAGCATGTATTCCACTTTGGCATTGTACCTAGAAATTACTTTCCTTTGCATCGTATGGTGTTAATGACACGTTAAAAAAATCTTTTCCACATAAAGAAAACAACAAGGTTCCATAAGTATATGTTTAGGTAGCTTTAATCTCTCCCATCTACCACATCTTTCCATGTTTTCAATCTACTGGTGAACATAAAAGTGCACATGCATATACTGCAGGCCTTCCTTCCAGCCAACCAAAGTGAAAACTTGTAATTGATCTCTGCATGCAAAGCCCCTCTCCTATTTCTCTGACAGTGCCACGAAATGTCAAAACAATTTACAACTCTTTACACTGTGAAACACCCTTCTTTTCCTGTTGAATGTCTTTCTCAAATGATATATTTCCCTCCTACTGTACGAACCAACTACTCCCTTACCCCCTGCCATGTGGTCCTGGACCCACCAGTCAGCACCATCTCCTTCCTTCCTATCTTCCTCCTCCACTGAAACACCCTCATCTCTCTAATCTGCCAAGCTCCAGTGCAAGCGATGCCGCACCAGCCACATCACCTCTCTAGTATCGATCGGTGCCTAACTCTTGCTATTGCAACAGCAGCTGACCGAGCTCCCCCATTACTCCATCTCTACCTGAGCTACTTTATTAATTCTTCTTCCCGAGCTGCTTCAACTGTTTCCCATGCCCCTCTCCCGTAAATTCCAAGCACCATTAATTCAACTCCTCTGTTCTTCAACTTCCCAAGCTAGCAAGCCGAGCGGCTCCATCTTCCTCCCCAGCTCCTCTCTAATTCTCCCCAAGCTTCTAATGCCAAGTACGCCCGAGCTCTTCTTGCTGTTCTCGAGCACTTCACCACCTCAACCGCCGCCACTCTTCCTCCTCCCGTTGGCAAGCTAGAAGCTGAGCACACCCTACTCCTCAAACCAATCCTCTCCTCGTTTGTTTCTTCACTCCCTCCTTCTTCTCTCGGATTCTCCTCAAACCGAGCATCTTTCCGAGCTCCACCTATTCCGGTTCCTTCCTCACCACCACTCGAGCTTCCCTCTGTCTCACGCCATTCTCTCCACCCAAGCGGTACCTCAAGCTTCCGACCTCTTCTCTGCTCCCAGGAGAACCGACCTACTGGCCCTATGCCTCTATTTCCCCTTGAGTCCGAGCTCCCTCTGCTCAAGCAACAGAGTCCCATTTCTTCCTGGTCTCCTCCCCTTCACCTCTTCTCGAGCTCCAACCCCATCACTGCTCCTTGCAGCCACGCCATCCCGAGCAGTGCCTAACTCCACGAGCAGCTATAGTCGCTGGCCCCGGTGCTGTTGAAAGGTCATCTAGGCCCCAATATGGTTTTGATGGTTATGGCAACCTAAACTGGAATCTAATGTTTACATTGAGTGTAAGCAGGATCTACAGGTTCCATAAAAGAAAGGTTATCCAGAGAAGGATGGCCACCAAAAAGGGTACAAGGTGGTTTCAAGGACAAAGAGATGGCTGTGCTAGGTAGCTGTGCCACAGCTGAGAAGAAGCCGGTGCTGTGCAGGGAGCTGCAAGCAAGGTGATGGTGGCTTGATGCGTCAAGGGCCGTGACTTCAGCTGGTGGCAGGTGAAGCCTAGATTTGCTAGTTTCTTTGAGTCCATAGGAATCACCCGTGCTATCAAGAGGGATGAAACAGTAGCAGTTGTCTAAGGGAACCTTGCTCATTGCTCAGAGTGTTGGTCAAGGGGATTGGTGCTTTGAGGCCAATTGCCCTGTGTCAATAGCTTTGCACAAAAGTATGTAGCTGTGTGAAAACCCTAGAGCTTTAGGCACCTGTGTGACACAGCTGTGTCACAGGTGGTCTTCCGCTCTATGACTCAGATACATCTCTGTACCAGGGGAGAGCTTGTAAATGCTAAGGTACCTGCACTGCGATAGGCGGTCTGATGAGTCAGAAGTCTGTCGGAGGTTCTCTCCTTATAGGTATTAGAGTTGAAGTATGCTGAGAGCATGTCATGTGCCAGGACCGGGCTGAGTAGTGCGGCTATCAGCTAAGGGTTCACCTGTGTGCGCCGCCGGTGACACAGGTGTCGGTCTGCCTGAGCCGGGTACAGTTGGGCGTAGGGTGTAGCTGTGTCACCGGTGGTTGACACCGGTGGCTCACTTAATCCTACATGGCAACAGGGATAACGGTCAGGTGCCTGTGGACCCTATATATAGGGGACCAGGGGAGGACTCTGTCCTTAACCTTGCTCAAATCAGTGATTCGCATACGACCGTTGCAAAGCCTCCAACCACTCCACAAGAGCCTAGAGCCTAAGGGTTAGTTCGAGTGGGTTGTGAGCTAGAGCACGAGCAAAGGTTCCTCCAAGAGATTGCTGCTGCATCATCTGTTACTCTTGGAGTTTGTCTACTCCTAGACGGGTGTAGGAGTTGCTGGTATCACCCAAGCTTGTGTGGGCTGAACCAGTAGTTTGTGAAGGTGTTCTGAGGTCTACCTGCTGCAAGGCAAAAGGATCTCCACAAGCAAAAGGAAGAGTCCTGAAGGATCAGGTACTCGGAGAAGAAGCACGTTTTAGTGCTGGCCAGCTCTTAGGAGTGGTCTCTCCAACGGAGACATACCTTCTCTGCAAAGAGTTGGGAACTTCGGTGAAAAACCCCTGAGTCTCCTTTACTTTCATGTATTGCATGCATATCTGCTTATTCCTGCTTGCTTGTGTCTCTTAGACTTGATCTGCTAAGGTTACCTTTTCACCTGTGCTAGATTTCCTTTATACCTGTGTGTGATCACCTGTTACTCAGTTGCTTCATTCACTTGTATTCACCTGTTTCAGCACCTGTGTCACTAGCAGTCTAAGTAGAGCACCTGTGTTAGGTTAACTCTTCACCTGTGTCTTCCACCTGTGTGACAGCTGTGTGTTAATTTACACATAGTTTCCACCTGTGTCACTTACCTGTGTCACAGCTGTCCACTATTAACTTGTGAAGTTAATCTGACAACTCAAACAAAAGATTAAAAGAGGGAAATTTTATAAGCCAACTATTCACCCCCCTCTAGTCGGCATCTCAGTCCTTTCAGCTGTCCACATGCTCTAACCACGCTGGAGCCCCCGCCACTCTGGACCTATAAAGCTGAGCACCTGAGCTCATCCTGAGCCCCATTTCCTACTTCAATTCTTCTTCTCCTCCTAATATTTAGTCCAAGCTCTCCCCTCTCCCTCCATTCTCCCACAGCCAAGCACTTTCCTCTTCATCGAACGCCTTTCTCAGTCTCCTCCCAGCTCCATTCCCCTGCCTCCTACCCTTCCCCATGAAGCTCCTTGCTCGTCCACTACCCATTCCCGTACGACTCCCCCGAGCAACGGCACACACTCCTCCAGCACTCCCTCCCTCCTCGCCCGCCGTGGCAGACGAGTCTATCCTGAGAACACCAACGGTCTTTTCTCCCTTGATTCTCGCACTTGCCTTTCCCTTCTCCGTTACCTTATTCCTCGCTCCATCTTGCAGCCGAGGCTTACCGGCGAGCTGATCCCGGGCCACCGTCCAGACGGGATCCATCTCCTTCCGTCGTTGTGTTATTCGCCACTGGTCCAGCTATCCCCACCAAGGGCCCCTCTAGATTTGTGTACCACATCTCGTGGTCGCTGCCCTCTTCTGAGCCGCTACCTGTGGTCGGTAAGAACCACGTGCGCCCCTAACTGGCGTAAGCCCCCCCTTTGTCTTCTCTCTCCAGAACGGTTCGACATAATTCTTCTAACTGCTTACCATTAACCGTTAAAGACTGCCTAACCCACAAATCAGCCACTGACATGTGTCCCCACCAGACGGTTTAAGTAAAAGTGCCAACCTTGGATTACGTCTTCACTTCTTAGAAGCGTACTACTCTTTTCTTCCTTCCTCGAAGCCATTTTCCCTAGCCCAAGACGTACTCCTCTATCTTTCCACCCTTCTAGTGCTGAAAGCGTATTCTCAGAATACGCCAGTGGCATCATCTTTTGTTCCCCTTTGACAGAGTTTCCCTCTTCTTTATTCTCTTCTGGCAAATCTTTGGATATCTATATCTCCTCCGTCTTAACTCCAATTGACTCGATTCTTTTTCCTGTAGTCTTATAAGATCAAAATCTATCATTTATTACCAGTTCCATAATTTTTTAGATTATTTGAAAGTCATATTTGGACTCGATTCGAATATAGCTCTAATCTATCTATCTTCTCATAATAGCTCCAAATAACATGGAAATTATATAAAACTTTTTGAATCTAGTAGAACCTTGAACTTTAGATATTTTGCACATAAATTCCATAAATGGATATAAACCCTAAGTATCCCATATTCCTCATATGGTTATATCTTAGTAAATTACTCCAAAAAGAATTGTTAATGAAATTCCTAGAATATTTTAATATTCATATTTCCCCTTTGGACCAGCTAAAATATGAGAACCAATCTAAGCCCTAAAATATTGTTAACCAAATACACTTTTCCGAAGTACCCTATTTCATGTGACACCAATTCTTTCTCGCCTCTTAGAAAACCCTAATAAGCAGCTAGGTCCGGAGTACATATTTTAAAGATCACGAGTGTATGTTTGGTTCTTCCCATGTGTAGTTACGACATTGCCATGACCATCGCATGAAGGATCCCAGACAATTGTCGTATCAAGTTCAAACTCGAGATCCCGCCGGTATTGCCAGGCGAGCATTCCCACCTTGATCATGTTGGATCCCATATGTGTGAAAACTTAATTATTTTGTTTGCAACTCTGCATGTTATGAGTATCAACGATATTTATGCTAGACCTAGCTACATCCTGTAGTTGCATATGACTCAGGTCCGATAAATCAATCCTTATAACCCTAGTACTATTTGCCGCTTATCGTACGTCCAGCAATGTATTTAGGAATATAGGAAATAGCCCTGCTTAGACTTGCTATAAAAAAAATCTAATTTTGTTCGATCCGTGCGAAACCCCTTTGGTTATGGGATTAAAACCCTCGGGAAGGCGTTTACCTTCCGAGGTGACTGTTTGAACATACTGTTTGCCAAAACCCTAAACTAAAATGGAGGAGGGTTTGGATTCGAGCGAGATCAGTAAGTGGAGATCAGAGGAGTGGTTGTAGCATGTAGAGACATAACTATGAGATGATGATGTGCAGTCTTGCTCGAATCAATTAAGGGCCGAGCCTAAGTGCCGCTCGACCATGTTCACCCCGTACGTCCACATGTCCTTTGTGGGAAGGACTTGGCTAAATACCCTGTCGAGTGCTAGTGTCTGGACCCGTGGGCAGTAGGAAGAGAGTGCTAAGCAGATTGGCATCTCTAGAGGACCTCCATGTGACTACGTAGGGAGTCGTTCGACACAAAGCTAAGTCCACTTCGGGTTGTGGGTCGAGAGTCACCGAGCACAAACGAAGACTGGGTGATCTTATCTAGCAGGTCCAGCACTGGTATGAAAGTGGGGAAAATGTCTCGTTGTAATAACCCTGCGGGCACCCCTCGTAATGAGTGCTTATTTGGCCATGGCAACAAGGGGGACTTACATCTTGTGGGAAAAGCCGTACAACCTCTGCAGAGTGTTAAAAATCTATTCGAATAGCCGCATCCTCGGTTATGGACACAACTAAGAAAGGCCACACACGGGTTAAACTAAGTTTTGGTTACGAAATCTGGGAATGGGATTAAGGATGTGGGTATGATGTGTCCACATTGTGCAATTTGAGCTACATGATGGTAGAAAGGAACTGCAGAAGTGAAACCTAGCCCGTACGTGTTACAGGGCGGTAGCATGGGTAGGCTTAAGGACTGTCTGAGGCGATACACGAGTTATCGACCTCTAGTTGAGGATTGTCAGAAGGTAATCTCTGGTACTAGATACTGACCCGTCAGAGACGAGCTTGCTTTCAGAAATGCTTTTGAATCTATTACCATCGTATTTCAAATGAAAACTTACTTTTCCGCTAAACCTTCAACTTAGGGTAGAGCCTTTTTATGAAGAAATCTTGCATGAAACATGTCCGTTATACTCTTCCTACGGGATACTTGCGAGTACATTCAATGTACTCACCTGGCTTGTTGATTTAGCCAAACGAAAGAGATGCCAACTCTGAGGATATGATTTTGTTCACGAAAGTTAGGGCGTAACCCCAGTCAGTTGCTTGTTGGGTATGGCATATAGATGGGCCACATCATCTCTTGATTTTCGCTGCAAGTTTCTAGCCATTGGCTACAGGTAAAAGACTATCGACCTTGATGGTCTATTTACATATCGTATTCTGATATGAACGTGTATGACGATGGTATACAGGTTAACTTGTGGGTACTGACTACTGATCATGGGACCAGTACCGGGAACACAAGGAATTATCCAGGCTTAAAACTGGGTATGCCACAGCACGCACTAATGCAGTCTTAAGCCAGCTACAATCTTGATTGCTCGGCCCGCTAACAGCCCAATTCCAAGACCGATTAAGTATAGGCGTAACCATCCCTTTTCGCCTTCCTTGCTAGGGAGACATATTTCTTAGGCCATTTTCTCTCGATTGCGTTTTCAGTAGGAGGACGCATACTATTTCCAATCTATTTGCCTAATCGTCGTACTCCAGTCGAAGGCATACTACTATTTCCCGCCTCCGACGTCATCACCATTTTCGGTAGGAGACTTTCCCCCTTCTAATTTCCTCCTCGGTAAATTTTTGGGAGACTATATCTCCGTTTTTACACTCCGAATGCCCCGATTCATTTTCCATACTCGTGTAAGATCAAAATCTATCCATCTATATAGCTTTCATTGCTTTTGGAATTAGTTGAATTTCAAACTTCAATTCAAATATACATGAGATATGTATATCTCCCTCAATTTGGCTCAAGTTAATTAATTCTTTTTCCTAAATTTTTTCTAAAGAACCAATCTACTATGTTGGTCCCAATAGTTTATTAGCATCTCGATACTTTATACTTTACCTGGTACAAAACCCTACATTATTCCATATCCCTCAAATAAAGTATACCTTGGTATATGTTGTATCTTTACGAATATAGTTCTAACCTAGTTAATTATTTTCATAGCTTGTAAAAGAAATAGAGTACATTGTGATGGGTCTAACGAGCTTTTGAAGTCAATTTTCATTTATAAAAAATGTAGTAGGAAAGTATGAGGGTATGGAATCCATGCAAACTTGATGACCATGTATGTGTATCTACATATATATGCAAATTTGCATCCTAAAGTTGTTCCTACAATTTGTAAAACCCTAAAACATGTTATAGCCCCTGGATCCAATTGAAGTATGACAAGCATTAATACCTAAGTTGTGGGTGTGAGATTAACCCAAAAGAGCTAGTTTCTAATTTTATGAAAACCTTTAATCCATGTGATGTTAAATCCTCCTCATCCCTTTAAGTCCAAGGTACATATCCTAAGGGTTCATGAGTGTATGTTTGAGGGTCCTGGACAGCTGCCATATCAAAATCAAGACCGAGATAAGGGCCAATATTGCTAGGCAAGCATTCCCACTTTGATTATGGTGAATTCTATATATGTCAAAACTTAAATACCTTGTGTGCAACTCTGCATGCTATGTGAATATCAACAATATTTTATGTTAGACCTAGATATACTCTATAATTGCATATGACTTAGGTCCATCAAGTATATCCTTATAACCCTAGTGCTACCTATTGGTCATCATATGTCCAGCAGAATATTAGGAAATACAGGCGATAGCCATGCTTAGACCTACTATAGAGAAAAACCTAATTTTTTTTCTGAAATCATGCGAAATCCTTTTTGAAAAGTGATGTTTGGCAAAAACCCCAAAATAAAATGGAGGATGATTTTGATTTGGGTGAGGACAATATGGGGAGGTCGGAGGAATGGTCGTAGCATGTAGGGATATGGCTATACGGTGATGATGTGTAGCCTTGCTCGAATCAATTAAGGACCGAGCCTAAGTACCGCTCAACCAAGTTCACCCCTTACGTCCACATGTCCTTTATGGGAAGGACTTGACTAATTACCTTGTCGAGTGCTAGTGTCTGGCCCCGTGGGCAGTAGGAAGTTAAGTGCTAGGTGGATGGCTATCCCTAGAGAACCTCCACATAACTACGTAGAAAGTTGTTCGACACAAAGATGAACCCCTTTTCCTGTCTATGTGTCGAGGACCGTCGAACATAAAGTGAAACCAGATAGTTCATCTAGCGGGTTCAGCTCTAGTACAAAATGGGGGAAATGTCTTGTTGTAATAACCCTGCTGGCACGCCTCGTGAAGGGTGCTCATCTGGCCATGGCAACAAGGGGGACTTACATCTTGTGGGTAAAGCCGTACAACCTCTGCAGAGTGTTAAAATCTATTCGAATATCCGCCTCCTTGGTTAGGGACATAACTTGGTCAGGCCACACAATGGTTAGACTAAGTTTTATGCAAAATATGGGGCATGGGATTAAGGACGTGGGCGTGATGTGTCCACAGCGTGCAGTTTGAGCTATGGACGAGTAGTGAGGAACTGCAGAAGTGAAACCTAACTCGTGCTACGCCGTAGTAGCACGGATGTGACTTAAGAATTGCCTGAGGCGATAGACAATGCTATTGGCCTTTAGCCAATGATTGTCTGGCTGGAGCTTCCAGCACTGAATATTGACTCGTCAGTAACGAGTTTGAATTCGAAAATGCTTTTGAATCTATTATTATCATATTTTGAATGAGAACTTACTTTTCCGCTCAACAGCCTCTCTCTTGAACAACAAGCTTTGCATAAAATATATCCGTTATACCCCCTGTGTGATGTTTGCGAGTACATTCAATTTACTCACCTGACTTGTTGATTTAGCTAGACGAAAGAGACTCCAACTCCGAAGATAGCGATAGTATTTGCGAAGGCTAGGACGTAACCCCAGTCAGTTGCCTGTCGGGTACGGCATATTGATGGGCCACCTCACCGCTTGATTTCTACTGCAAGATTTTAGCCGTTGGGCTATAGGTATAATACCTCGGCTAGATGGTCTATTTGTATATCATATACTGACATTTACGAGTATGATAATAATGTACAGGTTAACTTGTGTGTGCTGCCCACTGATCATGGGACCACTACAGTAAACGCAAGGGATTATCCAGCCTTAAAACCTGGTACGCGACACAGAAAGTGCCAATAGGGGTGATGAAGCTTGTTTTCTCTTCATCCTCCTTAGCTATGTGGGCTTGGTGATATTCGGAGTATGCGTCCAAGAAGCTCAACATTTCGCACCTAGCCATGGAGTCAACCAGTTGGTTGATGCGAGGAAGAGGGTAGTTGTCTTTTGGGCATGCCTTGTTGGGGTCAGTGAAGTTTACGCACATATGCCATTTCCCATTAGCCTTCTTGACCAACACTAGGTTTGCTAGTCATTCGGGGTGCCACATCTCGTGGATGAAACTAGCCTTGGTGAGTTTTTTAACTTCCTTTTTAATGGCATTGCTTCTTTCCAAGGACAGTTTGTAGAGTTTTTGCTTTGCTAGGGCACAATCGGTTCTGATGGCAGGGTGGCATTGCATCACCTCGCGTGGAACGCCTCCCATGTCAGCAGGTGGCCAAGCAAAGATATCATATTTTTTCTTGAGGAGGGCGACAAGATTTGCTTGGAGCTTCATCAGGAGGTCCACCCCTATTTTCACTACATGCGCATCTTTGTTTCTAAAGAGGTGAACTTCCTTCAATTCTCCTTCTAGGTTCGGCTTTGGCGTGAATCTTTTGGGTGGAGGCATGGAAGGTTCCATGACATCTAAAAGGAGGTTCACACTTTTGGTGGTTATTCCTTTTGTGCCGTGCTTCATCTCGTAGAGGTGGAGCATGTTGCTATCCTAGGTTTGCTCCCCACGCACCGTGATAGGTCCTGTGGGCCAGGAATCTTGAGGCACATGAAGTTTTGGTGCATGGTTATGTAGAAGTGGTTGAGCCTGACTCTTTCCATGATTGTGTTAAAAGATGACTCTATGTCTACCACATTGAAGCGTACCATCTCCATCCGATGATTTTCCATGGTTTTGAAGATCATGAGGAGTTTAATTTGTCCAAGCAGATGTACGGCCTTTCCAAGTATAAAATCAGAGAGGGGGTATAGTGAAGATTTTAGCGTTGTATCCTTGTAGCCCCTGCGGCTCCAACAGGATTTTGATGGTGCGAAGGTATAAGATGTCCGCTGAGCTTCCACCATCAACGATGATCTTGGTGAGCTTGTAGTTGGCCGCCGTGGCAATTACAAAGAGGGCATCATCGTGGGGGAAGTGTATTCCCTTAGCATCTTCCTCGGTGAAAGTTAACAACATGCTTACCCATTTTGGAGGTGAGGTAGGATTGAGTGCTCCTACCATGTTCCTCACATATCCCTTGTGTTGCCGCTTGGAGCTTCGCCCAAATGCTGAGCCCCCTAGTATGGCACTGACGAGGTGGTTCAGTTGTTGGAAGGGAAGTTCTTTTGTCTCTGGAGTTGGTTCATTTATGAGTACTTGTGCAGGGGCAGCCGTTCTTGAGGAAGATGCCCCCTGTGCTATTGGTTCCTTGGGAAGCGTGGGATTTTTCTTGCGGTTCCTCCTTCTCGAGCACCGCATTCACTAGTCCAGTGATAGCCAGTTGTGTGAAAATTGGACCATTTTTCATCCGGTCTTCTGGGTCCGGGATCTTGAGGTCGCGTGTTCCCATTGAACCTAGAGTTGTCTCGGCGAGGCCGACAATTGATGGTCATGACCTTCTGCTCCCAGGAGTACGGGTGGTTCTTGTTTTTGGAGTTTTGCTTTGGAAGAACTTCTGCTTTTTCCACCCAAAGGAACTTCTGCTTTGATAGCTCAAGCTTAGTGGTGTCGCCATCTTCACCACACGCATATTCTTGCAACTTGCGGTACAATTCCTTAGTGACCCTTGGAGGGTTTCGATTGAGGGTCCGGTTTGCATCTCTCCAGAAAGCAATCCTTGCATGCAGGCATCTTTCACCGTCGTGCTTGGGGAATTGGTGATTTGACTGGGAACCTTGGAGAAGCATTTGAAGAAACTTCGCAACTACCCCCCATCCTTTTGTTTCAGGGTAAAGAGCTCATTGGACGAGAGGGTTGCGTGAAGTTCCTTGAAAATTCGCAAAGAAGACTTCTTGGAGGCGTTCCCATGATCTGATGGAATTTCTCCTTTGGTTGAAGAACCGAATTTAGGCCATCCCTGTTAGCGTGAGGGGGAAAAGGTTGCACAGAAGTCTTTGTGTTCGATTGGGGAATTTCGAGCAATAATCGGAGTGCGACAAAGTTGGAGAGCTCTGCATTTGCAAGCGTCCTCAGTCTGGTGATGAGTTCATCGAGCATCCTTGAGGTATCGTCAGGGATCCTTGAGGCATCGAGGCGAGCTCCGAGACGGATGCCTTCGAGGAGTTTTTTGCCTCCGATATGATAGGTAATGCTGTGGCGAGAGGTCAGTGTAGATGATTCCTTCCATGTCTTCAATACGTCTGGTGTTGGAGTGGTCATGCTTGGTCGCCTCCGAGGTGCTGCTTTTCTTCTTAGAACCCTCAAGTCATTGCGTCTTTGCTCCAGTGAGTGATGCCTTGGCTTCGTCGAAAGTTTGTTTAGGTGGGGCCATAGCTTTTTATGTTGGCTAGGTTCCCATGAACAACGCCACTATTATTATTGTACAAACAACACTAGAGATGGGGGTGTCGGTGGAATGACGATTCGGGTTCGACAGTATTGCACCATGTATGACGGCCTTATTAGAAGGTCTCCGTGCACTCGACAAAATGAGACGCTTCAATATTTTTTGAGTAGGTTTGTCTGCCTCGTGGAGCACGGTCTAGTCCTATGTCGGGAGAGGAGCCTTGTACGGGAGTCGACCAGCGACTCGAGCCGTCGTGGTCTTCCCGAGGTCACACCTAGAGTTCTCCGTTCGGGACTTGGAGCTCTAGGCCTCTTACCCTAAAGTTTCTCATTTATGGGTTTGTGTTTTACATCCCCTTGAGCGCACGCCGGAGGGAGGGTTTATATAGGCAAGAGTTCCATGACAAATGACTATGGCTGCCCTTGAGGTGGGAGTGAGAGAGGGGTAGTTTATGTTAAATGGTCCATGGTAGACTAAGAAGGAGAAGGTGGTTCATAATCTACGGTGGACTAATTCTTACATACACTCTCTAATGTTCCTCTTTGATTTGCTAATGGTTTCTATTGACTTGTTGACTTGTTTTGTGCCATGTAGGTGCCACTTAGGATGGTACGGGCCGGCCCATGGAGTATTACCAATATCCCAACAGGTTATGCGAAGATTAATCTCGCTAAGTATATCGACCACAAGTTCTTCTATGCTCATGAATTACAAAAGATGGATGACATAAAAATATTGCAATAAAAGTCATATCATAATCTCACAGATTTATTCACTAAATCATTATCAGCATTATCTTTTGAAAGATGTGTTTGTGGAATTGGTATGATAAGGCTTATGGTGTTTAGGGAGAGAATTTTTGCAAATTCGCCGATAAATCTTGACTATAAAAGTCGAGTACTTGACAAAATAGTCATGTGGATTGTACTTTTTTCCCTTATATGAGTTTTCCTGCAGTTTCTCAACTAAGATTTTTAACGAGGTAATTCATGCAACATAATATTCGTATGTCGTATATCATTTCTTTAAGTATTTTTTCAATTAGGTTTTTTGGAGTTTTTGGGATATGAATTATATGAGATAAGTATTCAGGGAGTATTGGAGAACCTTTGGGTCCACCTGCAGTGGGACCACCTCCATGAGGGAGGGTAGGTTCTTCCTATGTCATTTAACTTGGATCTTTTTTTTTGTCTATAAATAGTGTGGAGCAATTATTGTACGTAAATTTTTAATCGATTAATAAAGAATAGAAAGTTTTTGTATTCTCTATGTCACTTTTATTGACTATATTGGTGTTATAGTATTCATTTTTTATAACACTCTTCTGTTCTATATCTCTTAGGTCGGATTTACCGGTAAAAGTCGTAAGACAGTCGGGACGGACGGGAGCGCTGATTCTCATAAAACAAGAGGGGTCAAGCCGTCACGCGCTCTTGTTCTGACCGAGGCCTCGGTCCGGTCACGGTGGCTTAGCAGTTTGTACTAAGCGGCCGTGACAAACTTTCTCTGGGTTCGCTTTCGATTTCTCGAGTTCTCTTTGGATCGCCACGGGAGTTGACACGTAGTATAGTATATAGACATACAAATAACGCTTATTTTCTTGGCCCGTTCAGTTTTGCTCGCCGGTCACCTTGATGTAGTGTACCCATATTGACCTGCTGTTTAATTTGGGAGATCTTTTTTTGTTTGTCTATATTGTTTGCGAAGCTTGGATCACAGGAAAATTTAGGACATATATGACGGCTAGAATTAAACTTGATGACATGGCTGAATGTGAAGATAGGAAAAATTGATAGCAGGAATCACTTGTTTAGTTATATATATAGGGTTGGGCGGCAGACGTCCATCTTCAGGCGTTACTTATATCGACTGCTTAGTAGTACTCTCTTCGTACATACATGTAAGTCGTATTTTAATTATCAAAATTTATGTTTTTACTAATTATTAATTTAATAATATATAATTTATGTAGCACAAAACTAATACCATTGGATTCGCATTTAAAAGTATTTTGCCATAGTTCTTGGGCGTGTTATAATCTTGGTTTTCACCTAGTTTTTCTCTAATTAACTGGACAAAAAAATTCGTCTTAATTAATGAAACAAGGCAAGCCTCCAATTTCAAAAATGTATTTTTTATGATTGTAATTTTATAGTCATTAATAAAATATTATAGAAAAATTATGGTCAAAGAATGAACTTTGACAAATAAAATACTTCTTATATATCTAGATGGAGGAATAATATTTATGCGACGAGTCATATAGACTAATATTACTAGCTTGACAAGTACGTAGGAGTATACACGACCTCTACGAAATTGTAAGCTATTAATCTAGCTAAGTACGTTAATGGGAACCAGAAATCAGTGTCAACCAGGGATCAAGAGGGTCAAAATTAGTTCACCACCCACCAAGCCAGAGAACATATCTAGTGCACTAAGATTTGTTATGCACCCGCCTTCACAAAAAAAAGAAAGATTTGTTATGCACCCGACTCTAGAAACTGTTTTAAAAAAAAATTAAAATTGAAATATTGTAGTACACGTCTATACATATATCTACTGTGTCACAAAAATTAAAATTCAAATACAAAACACAGCTCAAGAAATAAAAAAGATAAATCCACTTGTGAATAGTAACTAATTCGAATTGAGTTATGAATCGAGCTATCTTTTGAATTTGGATAGAAATTTTGTAACATGGTATAGTTTTACTGTGTTCATGTCCTCAAATATTTTCACATATTTTGAAAACTTTAGATAGAGCAACTGGAGTTGGGTGCACCAGCTACGTCCTCACCCAACCCACAAGGGTGTAAGGATGCTTCGCAGAACTCCCGACGTCCACATGACCCCCTTATCCCATAGTCTCCTCCACGTGCATATATATCCTTATGGAATCCTCGATACTAGCTAGTTCAATTACTTCCTACTTATTTATTTGTTCAGATGAGAATCAATTTGTACATCTTGCTTTTGCTTCTTTTAGGGTATCCGGCGACTTTCTCAAAATAGTCAGACGACGAGGCTGCCTCCATGACAACATGAATCCTATAGTCGCGCTGATCAACCAAGATTGTCACAACTCAGAACGTCGTCTCACTGGAAAACGATGTCAACTGCAACACGTGATGCAAGATATATGTGTGATTGACCTAGGAAATATATGGCGGCAGGTGGCTGCTAGGATTAATTGACCTGTTCTTCCTTCTAATTAAGTATCCGCCTAGCTAGTTGGCGCTGTACTATTTGGATTTATATTGTCCCTGCCTAGTCGTATTGATATGAAAATTTGAATTTCTAGCTGCAGTGCAGATAGTTTGACCTTGTTACAGTTTCACTATGGCATGGCAATAAAATTTCGCGAAGGAATTGTAGCCAGATGCAACGCGTTGACCGTACCACTGATAGGAACCAAAAATTGGAGAAATGGTATACTTGCCATCCTTGGAGCATCTTGTGAATCTTTCCCACCTTTGTCACCAGCATTCATTAATTTTGACGGACCATCTTAGTTTCTGCCAACCATTTCTTAGAGAGTGCTACACCAGCCTTTTGATGATACGAAGAGATACAAGGAAAGAGAAGAAACTCATTTTTTAAAGAGTAAAGTGCACTAGTGGTCCTCAAAGTATCATGGAGGTATCAGATAGGTCCCAATGGTTTGGAAATGCACATTTAGGTCTTGAAAGCGCATTAGGAGAGTCATTGGAGATCCTTCTCAGTCCAGGGTGTACAAGCATACTCACGTGGTGTGATCATGCGGCATCTGACTCATTGGCCCACTGTGTAAGTGAGAGGAAGCAACAACATACATGAAACAAAAGCGGGTGTCATGGGCTAGGCTAGGATCCAAACTCACCGGCGAAGCAGTGGATAAGGGAAGCATACGATGGCCAAAACAGATCATGCACAATGCGAAGGAGCTACCTGTGACGTCGGTGGGGCAAGGAGAGACCGAACACCACTTGCTACGAGGTTGGGCACCGTCAACAAAGGGCACACAGGGAGGCAAAGCCATGGACATGGGAACATGCACTTAATAGAGGGAAATGACAAGCAAGTAGACAGATCGTGCAGATGGGAGGAATAGCTTGGAGGCTTACCAATGGTGACACAGACGCGCGGTGGCGGTGACCGAAGATGGGGAAGATGGTGATGCTACCAATGATGGGTTGTGCGAGGGGTCCAGCTGATGGCATGGTTGCCTTTGCCCCTTTCATGCACACCTCATGGCCAGAGGAATTGGTGAATCACGCTATGGATGTGGAGATCACTGTAGCGGAGACTATGGCACGTGCTGACAATGAGCTTAGGCTCGATCTCTAGTGTCAAGTGCAATGGGTGTCGAGATTATAATGGGGATCAATGAAGGTGCCAAGGGAACGTGTCATGACGCAGATGGATGCACAGGAGGAACTCGTGGTGTTGGTCGGAGTGTGGAGGTAGAGCTCTGGCGATGTGCGGCTATCTAGAACGTGGGGTATAGGAGAAGTAGAGGCGAAGAGGAGCATCGAGGCAAGGAGGCCGAGCTCAGCGCTTCGCTTCTCCAATCGATCACCACCTCATCCCAGCAATGGTTGGTGGCGCTTGACTCTACCATAGCCATGGTGTGGCTAGGTGCCGCCAACAGCTATTGTCCCGGGCTAGTCTAGGGAGGAAGGATATGATTGGTGGACCCGTTAGGATTCAGGTGAAGAGAGGATGAGGTGGTTGCATTCATCTGACATGGTGGTGGTCAACCCTCCACACAGACAAGTCAGAGTTGAGTTGGTCGAGTTAGGACCTCAATGCATTTCGAAACTACCAGGACCTAGTTTATACCTTGGTGATACTTTGAAGACTCCTGATGTATTTTATTCTTTCTTAAACAAGAAATAATCTTGTTGTTAATATATAAGAGTTAGAAACAAGCACTTTTATTGTTAGAGGCCATAATTATTTTTTAAAATCGAGCTTAGAGAGTCTAATAGAATAAGGCGAAAAATGACTTAGGAGAAAACATATTACTTTATGTAAAATTTTATTCTCTTTAAAGAATAGTTTATTGGAGATGCATCTCCGACATGATCCCCCCGATCGACGGCGACTGCTAACTGCGGTTTTAAATTCCCTTCTTCTTGGGCCAATCTTAGGGTTGAAAACGGAACGGAAATTTTCCGTCCGTTTCCGGAAAAAACAGAAACGGAAGCTCTTATACGGAAACGGAAACGGAATTTTTCGGTACGGAAACGGAAACGGAAATTTTATACGGAAACGGAAACGGAAACGGTACGGCGATTTCAGTCGGAAACGGAAACGGAAATTCCGTATAAGAAAAAGGAATATTTCCGAATAAGCCCACGTAAAAGTTCTGGCCCATCTAGTCATCTACCCTATCCAGCCCATCTAGATCCCCTATCCCTAACAGGCTAACCCTTCTTACTCTCGTATAAATATAATTGGTTATGTAATATATATTATCTGTGTCATGTTGTTTTTATTGTATTTTTGTGCATGGTTCAAGGGGTTCTTGTGTTCCGACAAATATTCGTTATCGTTTTCGTTTTCGACCGTATTCGTCTCGTATTCGTTTCCGGTACTTTCCGTTTCTGTTTCGATTTCGGAGTTTCCGTATTCGTTTCCGTTCCGATAAAAAAGTGCGGAAATGGAAATGGTAAGACATTTTTCCGACTGTTTCCGTACCGTTTTCAACCCTAGCCAATCTTATGCAAGTAGTAGATAATAACTGCATGCAACTAGGAGCTGCGTCTTCTGATAATCTGACGTTTCGATGTGCTACGGACAAACGCGCCACAGTTGGACGGGGCCCTACCACTGCTGGGCCGGGGGTGCCGCAGCCTCGATAGTACACGAGCATATCATCGAAAAATTTCAACCGTTACGCCGAAGAGGGCAATTGGTTGGTGGGACGTCAGCTCACATTGGAGTGGTTCGTGCTCGCTTCCAGTGTGAGAGCACCAAACACGTGGTCGCAAAATTAAAAATTAGGTCATTAAAAATCATACAACTGATAAATTAGATGATCGTAAAAATATAAAATGGTCTCTGGTGATCCTATTTTGGCCATTGGAATATTTTTTAGTCATGGTAAAAGTGACGACACACATTTTCGTCACTATGAAAATAATGATACAAAGTAATATGAAGTTGTTAATACATTCAACAATGGACTCTATAATAACGGCTATGGATCACAATTTTGTGATCGTAATAATTTTTGGCGATCATATTTAGATTATTAACGATCAGATATCCGGTCGTTAATATGTATTTCTCTAGCAGTGTGTTTGGCTCGATGCTAACAAATACTTCACCAAAATTTGGATAGTTCAACTTATATCAGATACGTATCATGTTATTCCATAACTAAAAGAAATTAAACTTATGTCCGATATCATGTACCTAACGATGCCTAGTGTTTTCACGGCTGGGAGTTACCCCCGCTCAGGAAGCAAGCGAAACTTAAACTGATCTATCAACGTCGCGTTCGTCCTCTTGAAATGCCATCCGAATGAAAACGGTTCTCCGGAATGCGAATCAAGGCCTTGTTGGTGTCGAAATAAAAACTGTTGCTACTCGCTCTAACTTTTGGAGCTTGTGCTACACGACCATGTCGAATGTCACAGTCGCATAGACGAGGGAGACGGAGATTGCGCTCAGAATATTGACTGGAATAAAGGAACGTTAGCCGAATAAAATTGACAACAAGAGGAAGGTATATATCTAATAGCAGCAATCAACAGAAAAACGTGCTTACCGGTTAGCAGTCCAACCAGTTCAACATTCAGTTGTTCTGGTGGATCTTACAGAAATCCTACCATCGCAGCATGCATGTTACATCTCTGTTCTCTTGTTTAGTACATCTTTAAGCGTGCATGATTTAGCCAACTCTTAGAGCCTTATCCGCATTCTGCACAGGTAGACAAATGTGCTCGCGTCGCGGTCGCTCGATAGCTTCATCGAACGACCTTCTTCGCCTCGCATCTGTTTTGCCATTTCTCCCTTCCTCACCACCATCTGTCATTTCCCCCATTTGCATTGCCGACTTGCCGTCTCCTTCGCTCCACCACCATGTTGGTAGTTTTGAGTGGCGACCGTCGGCGCCAAGTTGGAGCATTGGTGTCTCGATCAGGTCATTCCTTTAAATCCAAGTACCGGTGTTACTTGTCTAGCCGCTGGTTAATCCCCGAAGATGCTGGTCGTTACATCTTCCGTCGTCCGTCGTTGTCATGGTCTCTGCCGCCCCTCGCGGTCGCTATCGACTGTTGCTACTCATTGGTCAGCTCCCCTCCCCATCTTTCTTCTTTCTTTCTCGTCCTCCCTCTTTTTTATCTATCTCCTCTCTTTCTTCTTCTTCTTCCTCTCCTCCATTTTCTTTTTCCTGTCCTCTTCCCGATGGAACAGCGTGCGGCCGATCACATGATAAAACTAACATGGGACCAGTCACGGGTTGGATTTCTCGGAATATCAAACCACTCCATCGTCTCCAAACGTGCATGCTAACTTGATTCTTAGATATGGATATGCCGTTTGCCGTGGGTATATTTGCTCCGGTGCCACCGCTTTAAGTGTGCTTCGACAAAATGCCCCCCCCTGAGAATGACGGGTGGGGTCCGGGGCCACCCGTCAATGACACATAGGGTGGCATTTTGGTGAAGCACACTTAAAATGGGTGGCATCTGAGCAAATCCCCCGTTTGCGTGGACGGTGTAAATGAACATCTCGGTTAAGGCAGGTTACGTGACATGGCTTCATGTGCCCCCAAAGACCAACACTACTACAGATAGCATTTAACGGG